>CM049572.1:2422109-2514942 GCA_027123335.1 Amphiprion clarkii
CACACCTGCACCAGGTGAACTCAGCACTGGAAAAGATCGTCATGAAGCAGCTTTTAGAGACTGAAATCCAAAACCATGTGGAACACCAATAGTACAACACGGTGTATTCATAATGTTAATGTGCAATAGATAGTTTGGTTTTAATTGATCTGTAGGAGCTGAAATAAACATGACAGCAAACATAGAATGAAACAGACGTTTGAACGAGTGGATTACTTCTTTTTTTAACCCTCCTGTTGTGTTTGTTTCTCAGGAACACCAATGATGTTAATTTGGCCTGGAGCATGTTTAATTGTCCAAAAATGTCAGAAACTAAAAAAAAATCCCAATAAACATTGTTAATATCTCATTATTAACTCCATTAGGAACCATTTCTATCAATATTTAGTGTAGTGGGGTTCTTTACCTCTCACACATCATGGTTCTATAAAAATAATTCACTCGTTTTTCATAAAAAATGCACGTTAAAACATTTTTTAATGGACATTGTAAAGTGTGGAAGTTCAGCGATGTTAAGAGTATCAGGAGGTAGACAGAGAGAAACACTGGAAACTAAGATGACTTCGGCTGTGAGGAAGGTTTTCTGATATCAGGAGAAGTGACACCGGCAGAGCAGCAGTACATGCAAGCATCAGTTCTGAGGATTCTCTCTGACCTTTGGGTATATATTGTAGTTTGGAGGGGATCAGATTTAGACTACAGATCATTATGGAGACAACTGGCCTGCTTAGTCACAGAATAGACAATATTTAACCTCCTGCAGCGTCTGCCTGTCTAAAGGCCATTATGACCTTAGAAAGGGGAAAGAGTAATATTTCCGTGAAGGAAAGACCTACATATAAGACACAGTACTTTTACATAACATTGACTTTTTTTTTTTTTTAAATTATATTTTACATTTTGATTTTTTTCTTTTAATGGAGTGATAACAAACAGACATCTTCTGTTCAGGGTGGGCTTGTGAATATGTGAAATGAGCCACTTTCGTTTTATATGTTGTTTACACTTATTACACCACGCAGAACAAGTTTCATACTGAAAAAATATTCTAAGCTTCTTTTTTTCCCACTTTAAAATGGTCGTCACCTCTGCAACAAATGTAACATGGCAAAATTTAGACTGAAATTACAAACAAAATGACTAAAATAGATCATAAATTAATCACAATTTGCTCAAAATTACTAAAACTGGTCCAAAATAAGTTAAGAATGGGTCAGAATTGGTCAAGATGTCTAAAACTGACAAAAATAAAAAATAAAATACTTTTAACACAAGTAAAATGTTTAAACTGCAAAAAATGGCCAAAAATTAAAGTTTAAAAGCCAAATGTAGAACTGAATCATGCATTTATTACAATTAGCTGATATTAGCACCAATAACAACAGTTTCTGTTGGTTAAAAAGCCAAAAATTATCCAACAGCTACTTTTAAACACAAGTAAAAAGATCTAAACTGCAAGAAAATATCAAAAATTACATTTTAAAAACCAAACATAGAGATGAATCATGAATTTCTGAAGTTTAACTAATATTATGTTTCCACACAGACTGTCCGTCTAAACATAGATCCACATAAAAATTAACAGTTCTTTTTGCACAGATTAGTTTAAATATTTCATGTAAACCTCCTTTGAGAGAAGATTCCATATTTAAACGTAGGTTCAGTGTCGTCACCAAACACTCCAGTGCTGCTGACATTCACTCAAAAAGGCTTTTAACAATCAGATAAAGACTAAAAACCAATAAGTCCAGTTACCTAGAAGAAGGACGAGGCTCCTCATGAGGACCTTCATGGCTCCTTGGGGGTCTTTCACTGCTTTTACTGCGTTTGACACTAAAATGAGAATGTGCAGCTTCTTCCTGTCAGTTGGTTTCAAACTCAACCAACCGCTGAAACCACATGTTGCTATAGAAACAGCTACCTGACCAGGAGCTGTGCTGCATGTTCAGACAGAAAGGGTCTGATCTTCGTGAGGTTGAACAGGACAAATCAACACAACTGAGAAACAGAGGACATATATTCAAACATCTGTTTGCCTGTTTTTTTACAGTCCACTTCAAGTAAAAAGCGTCCAGTTCATCGTACTCACCATTCCTTGGTAAACCACCCCAGTCAACCCACCATCTCCATGCTGCACCAAGCAACCCCTGGTGGCTGCAGAAAGACTTTAATAGTGCTGGAAGAGAAACAAGACCAGGAGGACCATACATGGGTTTAAAAAGCACAATTTTAAAACCCAGGGCTCTGGACAAAGCATCCACCACCACATCTTCAGAGCTCTTAATGTGGTGAACATCCAAAGAGTGGGACTGTAAAAAACAAACATCTATGGTCAATACTCATGGTGCAGTCTGCCCCTCTTCCCCGTCTTCAAGGGACTGATGCTGCTGGGAATATGTTGAAGCAGACTGACAAGGCAGACCTGGGTTTCTCTTTTGTGCTGTGGTGTTGTCAACAAGTAGCCGTGCTCAGACACCTGATGCACAACTGTAAAAGAAGCCTGAAATGTATTCTGAAAACCAACCAGGGGCAATAAGGCTAGAACCTGGACTGAACTGATGAACCTCAGCTCTACAGTCATACAAACACTTCTTTAGACTCCTAGGAGGGGAGGGCTGGCTCCTCTTAGCCCTAACATACTGAGACACACCTATCTTCAAACCTGGCCAAAAGAAGCACTTTCTGAGGTAACAGTACATCTTACCAACCCCCAGATGTCCACACTGACCATAAGATGTCCTCAGTACCTCCAAATGGAACACTGAAGGGACAACAATCTGAAGAACAGGATGATCAATGAAACCTTTTCCATTTGGCACCCATTTCCTTACCAACAGATTGTTGTTTACCAGATAACCCTGCGTTGCACCCTTCTCATCCAAGAGCACAGAATCAACCAAGGCACTGAGTGAAGGATCAACTTGTTGTTCTGCTGCCAGGTCACTGCAGGAAACTGACAAAAGAGAGTCAGGTATCACCACAGTGAAGAACCAACTATCCTCTGCACCACTCTGCTGGTTGCCTGATTCTGCCTCTCTACCACACATGGTCCGAGCAGCTGTACACCCAGCAGGAAAACTCTCAGCAACACAAGGAGAAGCTGTTACCACAGGTTGAGATGGACCATCAGCCCACACACGGCTACCAGCCAGGTCGTTCCCACAGAATAACCTGCACCCCTTGGACTGGTAGAGCCAGACGTGCCCCCATGGTCACCTCACCCTGAACCAACCCACAGTGAAGCCTCAGTTTATGGGCTGGAACAGGCAGCACATCCAAACCCATTCCCCGCATCAAAATGTTATCACCAGTAGCAGTGAGCTGAAAGAATGGCAGCACAGAACTCACAATCAATGAGCAGCATACTCCAGTATCCCTCAGGATTTTTACTGATACCTTACCATCACTACCTACCAGTGACAATTCAATTTTATTTATATAGCATCAATTACAGTCAAATTGTCTCGAGACGCTTTACAGAACCCATATTCCTGAACCCCCAGAGCAGCCAAAAGGTGACAGTGGCAGGAAAACACCCTTTTAACAGGGGAAAAAACCTCGAGCAGAACCCGGCTCTTTATGTGGGGGAACCCATCTGCTGCTGGCCGGGCGGGTTGAGAGGGACAGAAGAGGTAGAGGGGTAGAGATAGAGGGATAGAGATAGAGAGGAAGAGGTAGAGGGGTAGAGGTAGAGGGATAGAGGTAGAGATAGAGGGATAGAGGTAGAGGGGAAGAGGTAGAGGAGTAGAGATAGAGGGATAGAGATAGAGGGATAGAGGTAGAGGGATAGATGTAGAGGGATAGAGATAGAGGGATAGAGGTAGAGGGTTAGAGGTAGAGGGGAAGAGGTAGAGGAGTAGAGATAGAGGGATAGAGATAGAGGGATAGAGGTAGAGGGGTAGAGGTAGAGAGGTAGAGGTAGAGGGGTAGAGGTAGAGGGGAAGAGGTAGAGGAGTAGAGATAGAGGGATAGAGATAGAGGGATAGAGGTAGAGGGATAGCTGTAGAGGGGTAGAGATAGAGGGATAGAGGTAGAGGGTTAGAGGTAGAGGGGAAGAGGTAGAGGAGTAGAGATAGAGGGATAGAGATAGAGGGATAGAGGTAGGGGTAGAGGTAGAGGGGTAGAGGTAGAGGGATAGAGGTAGAGGGGTAGAGGTAGAGGGGAAGAGGTAGAGGGATAGAGGTAGAGGGGTAGAGATAGAGGGGTAGAGGGGAAGAGGTAGAGGGATAGAGGTAGAGGGGTAGAGATAGAGGGGTAGAGGTAGAGGGGTAGAGGTAGAGGGATAGATGTAGAGGGATAGAGGTAGAGGGGTAGAGGTAGAGGGGTAGAGATAGAGGGGTAGAGGTAGAGGGGAAGAGGTAGAGGGATAGAGGTAGAGGTAGAGGGGTAGAGATAGAGGGGTAGAGGTAGAGGGGTAGAGGGGAAGAGGTAGAGGGATAGAGGTAGAGGTAGAGGGGTAGAGATAGAGGGGTAGAGGTAGAGGGATAGAGGGGTAGAGGTAGAGGGGTAGAGATAGAGGAGTACAGGGGTAGAGGGGTAGAGAAAGAGGGGTAGAGGGGTAGAGGGATGGGAGAAGAGGAGGGTCGGGAACAAACCTATGACACATAACCATCAGACAGAAATGCTGAGAAATCAGACTGTAACCAACCGTAGTTTACTCTAGATTCCCCCTTAACCCTGGGAGGGCTGACACCAGGACAGAGGACACCAGTTAACTTGTTGTTTGACTCCATCAAATACTGTGTTTAAATCAAAACCAAAGTATTGTTCACTACACGCAGTATCTCAATATTTTCTCAAAATGTCGCCACTTCTGCAATACATCTAAAGTTGCAAAATTTTAACTGAAATCACAAACAAAATTACTAAAATAGATCATAAATGAATCAGAACTTGCTAAAAATGACTAAAACTGGTCCAAAGGGAATAAAAAGTTGTTCAGAATTGGTCAAGATGTCTAAAACTGACCAAAATAACTTAAATCTTTTTAATACTTTTAACACTAGGGGAGGACTATAATTCTAGAAAATGCTGGCGGTGAGTTCAAATCAGCCACATATACATAAAAACTCAATTTTTCACCTTTATTATGTATTTACAGTCGGCTTCTCTTGGCTACTGGCACATTTGTGAAAACTGCAGATATGTGCATTTTGGCCTAAATAACACACAGTGTTTCTCATCCAAACCATGTCAGCCATTATGTGGCCAAACTGAATGCACACAATCAATTACTCATTTGACTGGTGAATGTAAGATTTTAAGGAAAACTTGTCACGTGATTGACCATGAACAATAATAAGTTATCATATGACCACAAAACCCAGAATTCTCCATAGATTATATTGCTTGCATTGTTGTAAGTCACAAATGGCTGTTTATCCACCCATCCATTGTTTAATCCTCATCAGGGTCATGGGGGGCTGGAGTCTGTCCCAGCTGACTGAGGGTGAAGGTAGGGGACACCTGGACAGGTAACAGTCTATCACAGGTTCACCTGGACAGGTAACAGTCTGTCACAGGGCTACACATAGAGACAATCAATCACACTCACATCTACGAACAATTTAAAGATACCACTTAATCTCAGGATGTTTTTGGACTGTGGAAGGAAGCCAGAGTACCCAGAGAAAACCCACTCATATACAAGGAGAACATGCAAACTCCATGCAGAAAGATCCCAGGATGGCCAGGACATGAACCAGGGATCTTCTAGCTGCAAGGCGACAGTGCTAACCACAGAGCCACTGTACAGACCTATTTTGACTAAAATATTTGATTTAATTTCATTGATTTGTGCTTAAATTAAAATAAAAGTCACTTGATTGATGTAATCTCATATTACATGTGATGTATTTTAGCATGGAAGGGTATATTCTGGGCTATTTCAGCCCCTGGGGTATAAATTGGGCTAAGCTAAAGTACACTTTGCCTGGGGGTTTAATCTAGCCTCTTACACACAGATGAAGTCAATCTTAGTTTAAGCACAAATCAAAGACAATACAATTGAATAATACAGAAACAATTGAAAGCAACATGTTTTGCTTCAATATTTCTTGGTTTTTAATTCAGTTTTTCCTTTGATTTGAGCTTTTTTTCATAGTAACTAGCTTAAGACCATACTTCTTTGTGTTAAAAAAAAAAACCTAAATAATTTAACAATTAAGAGTTGAACATGTTTAATCTCCATGTGTCAACAGGCATAAACTGGCCTAGGCCAAAGTATACCTCGAGGTATACTTTGGTAGAACCACTTACCCAGAGGGAGTATTCATTGTTGCTGGAGATTGTAGCCAGACAAACATGAAGAAAGTTCTACTCCACTTCTACCAACATGTGGACTGTGCAACTCGAGGAGGGAACACACTGGATCATGTCTACATGAACATCAAAGAGCATTCAAAGCAGCCCCTCGCCCCCACCTCGACTCATCAGACCACATCCTCTTCCTGTCAGCTGGCTTCAAACTCACCCAACCACTGAAACCATGGGTGACTCTTGTTACTATGGAAACAGCTACCTGTTCATCGTAATCACCAATGCTTGGTAGATCCACCCACTCGACCCACCATCTCCATGCTGCACCCAGCAACCCCTGGTGGCTGGAGAAGGACTTTAAAGAGGTTTTTGTAGTTATTGCTATCATGTCAAACCATTTAGAAACCATTTCTAGAGTCAGCACTCCCTGATAAATACTGTACTTTTACGGTTTTAACACAGTGGAACAAACTCCTGACTGTCAGAATGGCTCAGTCAGTTCCTCACTTTAAAAACTCATAAAAACCCCCCGGTACAGACGAGCATTTATAGAAGGTTTTTATATTTTTATTATTGGAAAGTGAAAAACAAGAGAATGATTTAAAAACAAAAAGCAGTAGAATATACAAACAATAAAAATAAGCAGCAATAAAACAGAACTAAAATAGACATCTAAAAGAAAGAAAAGAAAAAAGTGTCAACGTGCTGCTAGGTATTAAAAGCCATTTTAAACAGAAAGGTTTTGAGCTTTGATTTATAAAGACCCAGGGGTCAGTGATAGTACATAATAGGGGGAGCTTGTTCCAGGGCCTGGGTGCTGCTACAGAGAACGCCCAGTCACCCGTGTTTGTATTTAGACCTGGGGACTTCAAGCAGCTGCTGATCGGACGACCTTAGAGCTCTTTTTTTGGTCCCGTAAAGTTAAAAGCTCGGATAAATAAGGTGGAGGAAGACCGTAAAGTGCTTTAAAAACAAACAGTGTAGTTGTAAAAATAAAAACAGCTGCTAAGAAAAAGCCAAAACCTCTAAGAAGAGATGTTACAATTAGTGGTGGGACGCGATTAAAACATTTAATCGAATTAATTACAGGCTTTGTAATTAATTAATCGCAATATTGCAGTTTTGTCAAATAGCAATATTTGACAATAATTGAAGTTTTTCAATTCAAATAAAATTGTGGTTGACAGTTGAATCAATGAATAGACATACGTGTTTATAATTTAAAATTTATTTAAAAAAGGAAAATGGGACATATAGAAAAAAGTGATTTGATGATTTAAAGCCTGAATTTAGTTGTTTTTTCCACTGTGTGGCACATAAAATCAGCATAAGTAATTCAAGGAGCTTCAGAAAGTTGAAAATCCAGAGATTCATTATGTTTTCATCTTTTCTGGGTCTGATAAATGGTGGAATTTTGATGGTTCTTTTTATAGGAATATCAATTTTTATTTATGTAATTTTTTATAAACAAAAAGTTTATAATGAAGTTATTAAAAGAGATATTTTTGTTGTTTAGGTTCTTCCTCCTCCAAGGAAGCAGAGCCTCCACGGAGTAAAAACTTAAACCACAAAAATGTTTCATTTCTATTTATCTGCATTTTTCATCTGTCTGCTACATTCAGATTACTGCAAATCTAAGTGCAATTAAAGCGATTTTATTCAACATTTTATTCGACTTTCTGTAAACTCAAGCACCGTCTAGAAAAGTGGTCTATTATGGGATAGCTACACCGTTAGCCGTTAGCATGACTCGTAGCTAACGTTGGCTCTGGTGCTAACAGCAACATGTTTTACATTGAGGTGATACCGTCAGCTTGAAGTGACGCAGTGATCAGAAAACTCTTTGTTGTACAATTGGCACACAACCAGGCTTTTATCCAAGCTGCCATCAGGAAGATTTTTAAAAGGAAACTTTCTGCCCAACAAGCTCAATCTGGTCTTCCTTCACTGTTCACCAGAGCCTGACTTCACTCAGTACTTCCTGTGCTTCTTCTTCATGGCTACAAACAGACTTTAGGTTCACTACCGCCACCTACTGGGCTGGAGTGTTCATCAGAGTTACCAGAAATGAGGGAACTGAGGCGGGTGCAATTAATTGCGTTATTAGTTTTAACGTGTTATTTTCGGTGTATTTAATTAATCGAAATTAATGCGTTAAAGTCCCGGACCTAGTTACAAAATTTACAATGTTCTTTGGTAGCACCCTATTATGAGAGAAAACCCTGAACTTGGTTTTGTCTGTGTTTAAAACCACTTTAAGATTATAGAAACGAGACTGGACAACAGTAAAAGCAGCTTGGACAAAGTCAAAAGCCTGAGTGAGTGAGGTTGAACAGCAATAAATAATGTCGTCTGCATAAAGATGATATACCGCATTTGACGAGTTGTAACAGATTGTTTGTGAAGACTAAAGATAAAATGGGTCCCAATACTGAATCTTGGGGCACCCCTTTGGTAATGTCCAGAAAAGAAGCAGTAGTTCCAGCCAACTGAACACATTGTGTTCTGTTGGAGAGGTAGTTGGCAAACCAGACAGCTGCATGTTTAGATCAGCCAATGGGATGCAGGGAATCTATCAGCAGGCTGTGGTCTACTGTGTCAAATGCTTTTGACAAATCAATATAAAGAGCAACACAATATTTTTTGCTGTTCAGAGCCCCAATGAAATCATTCAAGACCTTCAGTGTAACAGTGCTGTGCTGTTTTCTAAAACCAGGTTGGAATGGAGATTAAATATTATTTGATTCTAAAAATTCCTTTAGTTGGTCACTAATGATCCTCTCAAACAAATTAGCTAAAAAATACAATTTAGAAACTGATCTGTAGTTATTTACATGTGCAGGTTCTCCCCCTTTAAACAGGGGGAGAACAAAGGCTGACTCCAGATTTTAGAGTTTTTATTGCTGGTAAGAAACCTGTGAGAGGCTCAGCTATAAAATCAGCTGCCTACGTTAAGAAAAATGGTTGAATTTCATCAGGCCCTGCTCCTTTACTTGTGTCCAGCCTCATTTTAAGGTAGTAGGCTCCGTCCGTCTCGAGAGACGATGGTGTGTGCCTAGGTTAAACGTCCTTTCCTTCTCTGTCGCCTTTCCTCATTGTTCTCCCTTCTCCGTTGTTCAGCCAGCTTGATTCCTTGCTGGACTGTCTGTCTCCAGACCGGCCGGTCTGGAGCTAGAAGCTCCCAGGTGTCCACATCAGTGCTAGTGCACTTCATGTCCCTCTTACAGACGTCCTTGTATCGGAGATAGGGTCTGCCGATCTTCCTCTTGCCTTGAGCCAGTTCACCGTAGAGTAGGTCCTTGGGAATACGGCCATCTGGCATCCTGTTCACATGACCCAGCCATCTAAGTCTGCGTAAGCAGTGTCTGGATGCTGCACATCTTGGCCAGTCGGAGTACCTCATTGTTGGTGACCTTGTCTTGCCACTTGATGTGCAGTATTCGCCTGATGCAGCGGAGGTGGAAGCGTGCTCACCACGCAGGCCTCATATATCCGAACCTTAGTGCTGATGGTCAGTTTCTTGCTGGTCCACACTCGTTTGGAAAGCCTTGCCATAGTGGCAGTGGCCTTTGCAATACGAGTGTTCAGCTCAGCATCCAGGATGGAACTAGATGTAATTGTAGACCCAAGATAGGTAAAACTGTCAACAACTTCTAGGGCTGAACCATTGATGAGGATGTGTCTACTCCTTGGCATAGTACTTTCGTCTTCTTGATGCTGATGACCAAGCCAAACTCATCACAGGCCTCGGAGAATCGGTCCATGAGGGTTTGTAGGTCCTGCTCATTGTGCGTGACTAGTGCTGCATCATCAGCAAACAGGAGCTCACGGATCATCACACGTCGAACCTTGGTCTTGGCCTTCAGTCGTGCAAGGTTGAACAGCTTGCCATTTGATCTAGTGTGCAGATAGACTCCCTCAGGGCGGTCATGGAAGGCATAGTGAAGGACGCAGGAAAAGAAAATCCCAAAGAGTGTCGGGGGAGGACACATCCCTGCTTCACTCCACTTGTGATGGTGAAGGGCTCAGAACGTTCCCCATCTGTGACTATGGTGCACTGTTGGTTTTCATGAAAGGACCTGAGGATGTTGAGGAGTGTTGCAGGGCAGCATAACCGATGCAGGATCTTGAAGAGGCCATCTCTGCTTACCATGTCAAAGGCCTTGGTCAGGTCAATGAAGGCAATGTACAGAGGTCTCTGCTGTTCCCGGCACTTCTCTTGGACCTGCTTGAGAGAGAAGATCATGTCCACTGTTGAACGACCTGCCCTGAAACCACACTGTGACTCTGGTTAAATCCTTGGAGCCAGTTTCTGGAGGCGAGGCAGAACCACACGGGCGAAGACTTTGCCTACTATGACCAGGAGAGATATTCCACGATAGTGGTCACAGCATCCACGGTCACCCTTGTTCTTGTATAAGTTTATACAATTTGAGTCGCCAGCAGAGACCCCAGTTAATTAAACTCGGGTCTCTGCAGTGCCATCACCAGGAGGCATCATGGGATCATTCTCCATGTCTCCGTTCGCTGACGGAGTCGGAACAGGAGCAGATCTTCTATTTCTTCTCTAAAGCACAAGAAGTGGCAAAACATCACAATTAGACAAAACAACACACAGCAATGGAGTGAAAATAAGCAAACATGTAGATTAAATGGATCAGTTTTGGTGAATACACCACATTTATCTGATTAAAATCCTCCTCTACAGGGAGAAATCATAAACTCTGGACATTTAAAGTGGCGTCTGCAGAAGGTGGAACAGACCAACATCCTCTCCTCTGACGTCGTCTTTCAGCTTCCTGCTGTAAACATGTCTGAACTCATCCAGAAGGTTCCGTCCACCTCTGGTTTACATCAAGGACTGCTTCTAGTCTTTATGCAGCTAAATGAACGTTGTGGACAGAAAGAAGATAAAGTTCTGTAAAATGAGCAGTGAGTAAAGAAACACTTACATTCTTACGGAGAAAATACCCAAGTCCTACAAGGACCGGGAGCAGGAGCAGGAGCAGGAGTAACCACAACAGGTCATTCCCTGTAGGAGTCGCTGTAGGAGTCGCTGTAGGAGTCGCTGTAGGAGTCGCTGTAGGACTTGCTGCAGAGGAAAAGTTAGACTTCGGTAAACATAAATTGTATATTTTCCTTCATTATCTAGCTTACAGTAAAGACTATTTACTCCTAAACTCTGTTTTTAAAGGTCACTACTGCATAAACAAGAAAAGCACTCAGAGGGCGCAGCATTCCGCCAAGGCTTTCATTCCTCCAGATGGCATTGTCAGAAATGCAGCATAGTTATTATTATTATTATTATTGATCAGAAATCACAACACTATAGAATGTGTCCATTTATTATAGATGTACCCACAAACAAAATGACCTGAGCACAGACGTGTGTTATGTATGTGTATGGATACTGAATTACGTGCCCTAAATATGTGTAAATTACTCTTATAAAGGTCTGTTGACAGTTCATAACTTTTTGCAAGGCTTTGTTTTGCTCATGTTAAATAACCGTTCTGTCTATGATTTTATTTTGAAGGCGCATTTTTTTATTTTTTTATTTATTTATTTATTTTTTTTTAAGTTATTTTTTTGGCCTTTTTGTGGGCTTTATTAGATAGGCGCAGTGAAAGAGAGAGACAGGAAACGGGAGAAGAGTCGGGGGAAGATATGCAGCAAAGGGCCGCGAGCGGGAATCAAACCCGGGCCAGCTGCGTTGGGGACCAGCCCCTGTACATGGGTTACCTGCTCAACGAGTTGAGCTATACGGGCACCCTTGAAGGCGCATTTATAATATTGCAGGCTTTTATTTTTGGCACCATTCCCACAGCACAGAAAGTGTTTATCTAAGAAGCGGTTTCTGGACATGAAGAAGACGCTGCTGAAAAGTCCGAAAATTCACGTGAAGATGGAAGGAAAACTCAGAAACATCCCCACAATTTAATCAACTGTTCCTTGTATCATTTCCAATGGATAAGTCAGTAGTTGGGATCACAATCATGTGATCGTCAGCAGGCAGCTGATGTAGTGGTCACTTGCTGTCATGGTTACAGTGACACTGTGCTGCTATCTCACAATGGGAAAGCTTTAACAAATCCATGGATCCAGACTATAAGCTGCATCACTGCCAAAATCTAATCACTTGATCCTTGTATCATTTCTGACCTTCTCTGAAAATTTCATCCAAATCCTTTAGTCCGTTTTTGAGCAATGTTGCTAACAGACAGATTCACAGATAAACACACACCGATCTTGACATAACTAATAATAAAGTTATCATTAATAATCAGAACAGAAAAAGGCTTGTTTTATGGTGACGATGGTCCAGAGAGAGAACAACTTTGTGTCTGGAAAAAAACACCGTGGCTGATTTTTCTGAATCTCATCTTCAAATGTTCCAGTAAAACTAATTCACCTTCATAGTTCCAATGAGTCTGTTTAATGTGATTATTATAGTATTCAGAGCTGGACAGAGGCTTCAGGGCCAAAAACTATTTTACGTTACTGACTGGGTGACTCTGGACCTACAATCAATAGATTACAAGGGGATTTTAAATTTGATGGGATGCTTATATTTTAACCAGCGCAGCTTTTCTATTGTTTACAGTATTTATCAGATCAGAGGCTGAACTATGAAGACAGTTAAACACAGTCAGACTTCTTTGTGTGAGTCAACAAAAACTAAAACCTGTCAGAGTTAACAGGTATGGAGGTGGTTCTCTACTTTCTTTAAAGCCACATCAGGAGTATTTGCCTTTGGAATGATACTTACCATGGACGGTCAGGTTGTAGGTTTGAGCAGGAGAGTTTTTGGGGCTCAGAATCAGCTCCCTGCTGTCGTTTCTCTGGAGATTAATAATTGTAATCTCTCCGGTGGAGTTGTTCCACAACACCCTGTCATCCAAACGACGAGTGATATTCCCATTTACCACCATCAGACAGGTGATTCCTTTCCATCTCAAAGTCCCAGATCCCATCAGTTTGTGAGGTAGAGTAAGGTTGTTCCCTTCAGTACCGTTCAGGGTTGTCGGTTCCCCGTAGACTGGAACTACAACCATCCCTGGAACACAGAGAACCAACAGTCAGCAGCTGCAGCGTTTCAAAGCAGAGTTAGATGAAAACCAACAACATGAAGACAGAAGAATTGCAGTTATAGACACTGAAACAGCCACCAGCAACACAGGAAGAAACTGACTGTTGTGAAACCAACTTTACTCATATCTACACCTCACCATAACAAAAAAACAGAAAGAGACACAAAATGATCCTAAAATAAGATTAAAAAAAACACAAAAGAATACTAAAATGACACAAAAAGACACAAAGCATACTTAACTAAAAGATGACACAAAATAATACTAAAATAACACAAAGATGACAAAGCAATGCTTAAATAACACAAAAATGACACAAAGGAATGCTTAAAATAACTGTACAATGACAAAAAAACACACACAAAACAATGTTTAAATAACACAAGTCCCAACAAGGACACAAAAGCATGCTTGAATAACTACAAAAATGACACAAAAAGACAAAAATGACAAAGACAAAAAGGATGCTAAAACCACACAAAAATGACAAAATGCTTAAATAATACAAAAACGAAAAAAGCATGCTTAAATAACTAAAAATTACACAATTACATGAAAATGCACAGTCGCAGTGTTTTACCATCAAAATGTTTTTATGTTCCTCATTGTTCTCCATTAAAATGTGTTTGCACAAAATACCACAAAAATGACACACAAAGATGCATAAATAACTACGACACACAGACACAAAAGGATAATAAAGGAACACAAAAATGACAAAACTATGCTTCAATAACTAAAGAAATGACAAAAGTCGCTTTATATTAGTTAAAGTTGCTCTAAAGGAGTTATAGTTGCTCCATATTAGTTCAAGTTGCTCCGTATATTTTCCATGTAAACTCCCACTTTTCTCCATGTGCTAACATAACTGCACAAGAGTTTTCTAATCATCAATAAGCCTTTCAACACCATTAGCTAACACAATGTAGCATTATTTGGTTTTAAAAGTGGCCCAGAGAGGACTTGGACTCCGAACTAAACCATGTAGAGAAGAGAACTCCGTCTGATCGTCATCCATCAGCCCCCCAGGACACTCCCTGTTCATTCCGCTGCCATGAGAGAGGATTTAAATCACCGACTAGCAGGTTGAAGAACAGCTTTTCTCCACTTCACCACCTCCCTCTAACGGCACAACTCCGACCTGGAACTCTTACCTTGAACGCTTTTCTTTGCCGTTGTAAAACACCTTGACTTGCCTTGTGTATGAATTGCGCCATACAGATAAACTTTCTTTGCCTTACTTGTAGAGAATAACAGCAAAACACGTTACACGGACGCAATAAGGACGATAAAAACCAACAACCGCTCCCTCAGACACACCAGTGGAGCGATGGAGGGCAGGTCTCCGCCGCTGAAAAGCCGGCTTTACGCACAGGTTTGTATTTTCGCTCCATACAGCCACTTCAAGAAGTTAAACACGGAAATGAAAGACTTACCTGTAAAGGTGGCGAGAAGCACGAGTTGAAGCACAGGTTTCCTCGAAGACATCGCGGCGCAGCAGCAAAAAGTGAAATGAAGGAATTCTCCAGAAGTGGAAGGTTGGGGCGTCCGCGCTGGAGTGAAGGGAGATGGGGACGTGGTGGGGAGGATGACTCAGCGTTTCCAAAGACTTGATTGGCTTTAGCCAGTCATCTGCTGAGCAAAGTCAGTATGTGATTTTCTGACCGGTGTGTCAAACGTGTGGGCTCGCGGTCCAAAACCGGTCCTCCAGAGCGTTCAATCCTGCCCGACTTTGTAAATGCAAAACAGATATGAACTGCAATTAATTGTAAATTTGTAAAACTATGAATCTAAATCAATTTCTAGATCTTGACAAGTTGTTTTGATCATAAAGTAAAACACTAGATTGTTCACTGTCTTGTTGTTTGCTTTTGTTTTGTGTATTTTATGTAAAACAGCAGCTGGCCACATCAGGTCTTAAAATGAGTCACCTTGACGTGTGTGGGCACTTGTGCTATAACGTGGCATAATGCATCTCTCCCCACGGGGTTAATGCTGTTTATGCGCTGTCCCATGGATCAAATAAATAAATAAATGAAATGAAATGAAATGAAATGGGGAGAAGTACAAGTAAATTAAAGGATTCAAATATATGACAGGCTAACACCTAGCAGCAGCTACACTAGAAGCTAAATGAGGTTAAAGCTAGTAACAAAACAAGCTAACACCTAGCAGCAGCTACACTAGAAGCTAAATGAAGTTAAAGCTCATAATAAAACAGCTAACAACTAGAAGCAGCTACACTAGAAGCTAAAAGAGGTTAAAGCTAGTAACAAAACAAGCTAACACCTAGCAGCAGCTACACTAGAAGCTAAATGAAGTTAAAGCTCATAATAAAACAGCTAACAACTAGAAGCAGCTACACTAGAAGCTAAAATTAGGTAATGCTAGGAGTTAAAAACCACTAATGTACACAGCAAATTCGGAAGTGTTAATTCAACTCCTACAGAGTTAATCTCAACACTTCTAAAGTGTTTATATTGGTCCACTCTAGATCGAGTTAAAACAACACTTTTGAAAGTGTTCAACAGTTTACACTGTGACGGAGTTGGAACAACACTCTCAGTAGTTGAAATTTAACACACATCAGTGTTGAATTTACACTACACTAGTGTGTAGTGTTAAAAGTCAACACTATTAGTGTAGTTTTTAACACTGAATAAGGTTTAAACTATATTAACTCTATGGAAAGTGTTATAAAATTCTAATCTAAATAAAAATCTTTTATTATTTAGTTTAAAAGTACTACTGGGAATCAAATAATAACCCCCAATTTTACTCCCAAAACAATGCATGTCACTTGACTTTACAAAGAAAACAACACAAGTTGCAGTTTGAATCAGCCTGTATTTCAAACAAGCACACCACATAAAAACAGCACTGCTTTGCAATACAACACAGGTCACAAAATATGACAATGTGGCACAATGTATATTTTTTCACACATCTCATTAGAAAACTGTTTGTCATAGGGTCTGTGATAAATCAGTTCCTTAACTGGGAAAACAGAAAATGAATCTGCTCTCTCATCAACACAGTATGCATGGAAATGATCATCAAAATAAAGAGTGTCCACTCTGCAAGTCAAAAGGAAAGCTTGCCCATCATGCACAATGATGTTGGTGATCTTTCTGAAAATAGGTGTTTCCATTTTTGTTCCAGTACAAATAAACATACCAATCTGATATTCTGTTCCATAGTTCTTCACCCAATTCATGGTTGACACTTCACAATATAAATTAACATCAAAAACAGAACTTAAAACCTCACCTCCCTCGAGGCGATCAATGGTTTCGTTTTTCACTGGACCAAACTCAAACCTCTGAAAATTAAAATTCTCCCAGTGGTAAGCTAACTGTCTCTGGTGTTGTTTCACCAATGATTTTGTGATATTTTTGAAATTTTTCACTGATCTTTTAAAAAAGTTGTATTTGGCCTCAAACCTCATGCACCATACATGAAGGAGTGGACCTATTTTTGAATACGTGGATAATGTAGCATGAAATGATGCTTTGGAATCAATCTTTTTTGTGAAAACAAACATTTAAATAGCTTATGGTGGTCCTTAATCAAGTGCTTCAAATAGTATGTCATACCGTTAGTTACAATGGGTGAAAAAACTATATTCACAATCTGAATCAAGAGGAGGAGCAGATTCCAGTAACAGTTATTTCTTTCCAATACATCACCAAAAATAAGAGGAGTATTTCTTACAAGACACCATGACTGAATTGCATTTAATCCAAGATCCTTGCTAGCCTCATCCATTTTCAACCCACTTGGTCTATTTTTTCTCTCAATATAACCATAGTTGAAAGTTTGGATCCTCTGTGACAATGATTCCAAAGACAGATACTTCTGGTTTACAAGGTACTGAAAGACAAGTTTGAGTTCGTACTGTACTACACCTTCAAGTAAATCGTGCATTATGTCAACTGCATAGTTGTCAGAGGTGTGGAAAAAATGCAATGTATTGAGCAAGCATGTCTTTTTGACACCAAATGTGGAACTCAACATAGGATTTTCATGTAGAGCTGCACAGTGTTCTGCATGGATTTCCTTTGTACGAAAAATCATGCCAGGGTCATCTTCAGTAAAGACAGACTGTGACTCATCCTTACTTGTCAAACAAAATCTACAGAAATATGTAGCACTGAAGGACTCAACAAAACCGAACAGTCCATGTAAACCTAGGTTGTCACCCGTTACTTGTATAACAGAACCAAGCAATGGTGAGTCTGAGAAAGGCACCTCAATTCCTTGTGTTTCAAGTATTTTAACATTAAAAAACGCTAACTTTTCAAGCTAACGGTACCGGAGCCACACATGCTGGTGAGTACCACTTACGTAGCTGTGTATCTTAACGTCGCTGCCACGTTTATGTCTCAGGGCGACGTTATTTTGCTAAGCTAACGGAGCATAGTTGATAGTGTACCGCTGTTTACGGGTAAGTGTGGGTGTTTTTAGCAGAATAACCAGCGAGCCGTCATTCTAGCCAGCAGGCCAAGCTTCAGTAGCACGTCACTGTGCTGGTGGCTCCCATCGTCCAGGTAGCAAGTAATGCTAAAACTTAAAACGAATACTCAGAGTCTAGTAAAGCTAGGCAAAATGTTCCTGCCTCTACACATCCATGGTGATTATAGTGTAAATGATGGCACAGTGTGGATGTCTTTTGTCCTTTTTTCTTCATAGTGCATCATGTTGGTTAAGGTGCGATTTGGTGAAACACAGAAGTATGTCAGAGTGGCTGAGACTGAAGATGGCTATGATGATTTCAACACATTTCTTCAAAAAGGTTGGCATCACTTTTCATACAGCCCACAACGTTTCTGGCTACATGTTATAACACCTATTGAATTTATGTGGTATTCGAATATTTTGTTTATGTTAGCCATGTCCTGCCAAAAACAAGCGTAGAAAATGCCAGGTAATGTTCTTATTGTATTTTTTCTATTGCTCTAAATCTAATATTTTTATCAGTTATTCAAAAGCTAGATCTTCCACTTGAGACTGAGCTGCAGTTGACAGATGAATCAGGGACAGAAGTTGATGCAGATGTGTTTGAGGAGCTCTTGCAGGCAGGGAACCTCACTGTTAGGGTGGCATTGGAAAAGTCAACAGGTGAGACTCAAACTTGTTAGGGAAGGAGTATAATGAATATTGTGGAGAACACATGATTTTTTTTCATTTTGTGTTTACATTTGGTAAAAAATTGTTTACAGTTGTACTTCAGCATGAGCTTTCATATACTTCGCTGGAGTCACCCATGTCAGACAGCTCATCTGGGTCAGTGTCAGGAGTGTCCTCGCTAGCATCCTCTGATTCATCAGATGCAACAGTGATTGTTCATACAAACGGAGGGAGGAGAACCCATGCTGAACGGGAATCAGCAAAAGAGGTGTGTTGCTTTTGTAACAAATTCTATTAGTTATCAGATATCAGACACAAAGATGTTGTGTAGTTAAACTGATGGTGATGGATAATTGTAACTATTATTCTTTATCTTTTAGATGGTGAGAAATGCTCTGAAGGCTAAACCAGGTGGACAGTTTATTTTGGATGAATATGACAAAATGAAAACACTGACGGATAGCACAAGGAGGAAGTTGGTAAACCTTCTTGTGGCCAACATGGTTGAAATTCATGGGTAAGTTTCATATTCATAATGTTCTTTACTTAATATAGAAATTATTTTTAAAACAAACATACTCATTGTAAGGGATTGCATATCAGTAAAGCAATGTTTTAAGGCTAAAACATTATACAAAAACTAAATTTGAGGGACTGCTACTAACTGAAGCAAGAAAAAGCAAAATTTGTATCTTTTAAACACTGAATTGTTGTAGCAATGCCATGTTTATCTTTCAGGAGGAGCCCACCCATCTCTGTTCGAAGTACATGTGCTCTAGGCATCATCTCTGTATTTCCCAGCCTCAGAGATCCATATTCGGACAAGGGATATCTAAGTTTATAAATTAAAAACTTGTATGTCAATTTATGGACCAGCAATATGTTTGGAATTTATGTAACAATCTAGTGTTTTAATGTTACAGGAACACTTCTATGACCCAGAGAGTGGATCTGGCTACTTGGCCTGGAGGATAAAGACTGTTCAGCGCAACACTGCAGCTCAGCCCCAGAGATGCTCCACAAGCACAACCTATCAAGATAGTCCAAAGAGAAAGAGGGATGTTCTCTGCACTGATAAGCAGCTGCTTGGTGAGCACTGTCATGAAGCAATATCCTTTTTAAAACATTCAACTGATGAATCAGCCATCAAAGAGCGAATGAGGGCCACATTTCAGTACCGTCAAACACTGGTTCAAGATCAGCAGTGCTCTTCGACAGTCTTTGACATCTTCCCACGATTCCTCGACATCACTGGCTTGGTAAGAAAGACAACTTCTTTTGTAAGTGAATTGTTACTCAAAGTATATGCTTAAGGTGCATGAGTATACAGTGTGTGTTTTCCTGTAGATTGAACAAGACTTCACCATGATGTTTGGAGAGGAAGTGTCGGGTAGATTTTTGGCAAAATGGCCTACCTTTTTCAAGCCTAGAATCCTGGCAGACTGCAAAAAACTGACTTCTAATGAGCACATTGAAGAACTCATGTCATTGCAGCATGACTCAGGTGGGTCTGGTTAGCTTGGCTCATTCTTCTCTTTGAAATGTCTCAATTATTTATGATGTGAATGAGTCTAATATTTCTCCTATTTTTCCCCTAGGCTGGGACAGTGATCTGTCCAGCATTCTTCTGTTGGTTCACCTGCTTCCTCCCACCCCCAAAGGCCACAAGAAGAGTGCTAAAATCAGCCCATGCCAAGCTGTTGACCATGTTGTGAGATATTTGCAGGTATGCAAATAGTATTGTTGCAATTATTCTGATGATCCTACTTCTTGGGTTGAAGCACTTTTTATATTTGCTTAGGTAGACATTTGAACTTAACAACGGCATATTTTCTCATAATTCTTTATGTTTTGTTCAAGATGGGAGCCAGTGTTGAAACCTTCCTTGCTGGTGTGGAGCCGGGCCAGCCCTTCCTCCTTGGTGTTGGTGAAAAGAAGAGCAGCATCCAAAGATACTATGTTATCATTGATCACAAGGCCATCCCTTGCAAGGCACAGACATCCCTTGCAGCTTTCGATGAGCTCTTCAAAGCACACTTCATCTTCAGCGTCAGTTACCATGAATCCCTCTACAACTTCTATACGTTCATCCAAACCACAGTTTTTAACATTGACATCGGAAAGGCCAAGGAAACTCCCAGAGTCAAGGAACTAAGAGCAAGATTTTTTCATGATGCTTGAGGGGATAAATATCCATGGATGCAAATATTTTTCTTTGTTATGTCTGTAAGGCATGCCACAAAAGTTCTGCACTGCTTTGTCAGCATTTAAGACTTCACCATGGTCTATATCCTGGAAAGACATTACGCTTAAAATGTGGACAGCCGGGATGTTCTTCTTTGTTTTGCACTTATTCAGGTTTCAAGAAGCATCTTGTTCATTTCCACAGAGATGTTGCTGTGACTAATACTGCTGACAATGTGGACACTCAGAATGAAGTTGATGAGCCCTCAACTTCACAGACAGTCACCAAAGCCTTTCCAACAACTACCCAGCTCTCTGTTGACAATGATCATGTGTTAAACATGTGTGCTTCTGTTGTAGCACAGTTGCAAGCATCTGGTGTTGCTGAGAGCACAGTCCAAGCAATGGTGGGATCCATGGAGGACCTTGTAAATGACATTAATAGACAAGCAAGAGAGGCAGTTCTCAGCTGTTCTTCAGAAATTCAAGGTACGGATTTGGAAAAGAAGGTGGAAAAGTGCTTTGATCAACTAGGAAATCCTTTCTCATCCTTGAACACAAGAGTAAAACGTCAGAAGTTCTTTGAGGACAAATGGGAAATTGTTGAGCCTGTCGAATATGTTCTTGGGGTGCGATTTGATGTTCGCAGAGATCAAACAACTGGCGTTTACTGTCAGGTCCCTGTAACAGATAAATTTGTGTACACACCCATCCTGGGAACTCTTAAGTCAATGTTCAAGAACACTGAATTATGTGAAAGTTTCTTCCAAGCCAAACATCACGAAGAAGGCATTTATAAAGACATATGTGATGGTTCATACTTCAAGAGTAACATTTTGTTTTCTCAGAAAAAGCATGCTCTACAGATTCAACTTTATTTTGACGAGTTTGAGACAGCAAATCCCTTAGGTTCAAAGAAAGGTATTCACAAACTCGGTTGTATTTACTTTATATTGAGGAACCTGCCCCCAAAATATAATTCTGTGTTGATGAATATACATGTTGTGGCACTCTTTCACTCACAAGATCTGAAGACTTATGGGTTTGATGAGATCCTAAAGCCTCTTGTTGACGATCTTAACCCTCTGGGCTCTATGGTGGCCATTTGTGTCCACTTCGCTTTCTTTTTTTAAACCATTTCAGCTGTGTTAATGCAAATGGAATGAAATTTTCCTAGGGTCTAGATTCTCATCAGATCTTTTAATTTTCAACTTCATTTCTTTAAATATGTCAAAAATATACTGTATACTAACAATAGTTCCTCTTGGCTCTATCGTGGCCACTTTTGGCCAATTGAAACCCATGTAAACTACACTTTTTCATCCCTTGTTATTCACAGTACTAAATGATACAAGTTAGGTAAAATTGATTTAATTCCTAACTCAACACTTCAAAATTGTAGTTTTTAATGTTTTCTACCAGATTATGTCTTTTTTCTTTTTTTGGCCAAAGGAACAATTTCATGTAATATTCTTAGTTTCCAATAGGGGTGTATGATGGCTTACTGCCCTCCAATGGAGTAAATGAATGACACAATTTTGACACAGGTGTGATCTTAAGGATGTCAGATAATGTAAATTGTGTCTGTGCATGAAATTGCAGCACAAAAATGTATTTGAAAGAGAGAGAAATAAATTGTTGCATCTTAGATCCAGCTTGCAGTGAATTTCTGCTGATGCAGGCTGGTGAGCATTGAGTGTCCCAGGCAAACTTGACTTTGATGCACATGTTGAAAGTAACTGTAGCTTTGTTGTTTTCATAAAAAGATCCCACACACAACTACACAACAGCCCTTACACACTCAAATATCTACTTTCAAAAAAAAATAAATCACAGGTCACTTTGCAGAGATCAAAGATGCAGCTGCAGGAAACCAAAACAAACTCTGCCACTGTTTATAAATCTGTCCAGGGGCCTCATTTATAAAGCTTGCTTACGCACAAAACGGGGCTAGAAAGTTACGTATGCCACTTCCAACGCAAAGGTTGTGATTTATAAAAATAAACGTGGCGTGAGAATTTGCGCACCGCTGCGCCAACTTTGATGCTTGCTTACGGACATTTTGGAGACAGAGGGAACGGCAGTGCCAGACGGTGAGGTGGTGAATTGAAGCCAGATTGATCCCAAACCTTTATTGACATCACATATTACACTTGTAGAGCCGGGGTGTTATGTAGCGTTTACAATAAGACCGAAAGTAGGTTTCATTTTTTTAAACAAGCTCTTTAGTAGAGGCGGCAATGTCAGACAGGATCTCACACATGTTGTTCATTACGGTGCGTATTTGCTGGAGCTCATCCCACTTCATTTATGGCACCGATGGTGTCCCTTTGTGATTGCAGGACTCTGTCTGTCAGGACCCGACCACTTCTGGGTGTGCCATGGTCTCAGGATGTACTGGGGACAGCCAGGCTTCATCCACGCTGACAGGACACGCTGTGGTCGGAACCTCCTCGTCAGCCAGCGTTTCCAACTCTAGAGTGACTGAGGACAAAAAGCATAAGTCCACTGCCTTTTTACAAGTCCATTTAAATATTTAATACATTTAATAAACAGATGAAACTGTATTTTACCGGTCTCCTCTGTGGGCTCTGCCAAATCGGTGTCTCCTTCCTTCTCTGGCACGATTCCACACCCGCTGTCCGTCCTGAGGATGGATGCTATCCTGCTGTCCAGAGGTGTGGGCTCAGGTTTGCCTCTACCCCCACCTGTAGCAGACATGCTTTGGTGATGGCATGATGCCACTCTCTTCTTGGCCTCCACCTTCAAATCAGACCACTTCTTTTTCACCTCTGCCACAGTTCTCTCTGTGGAACTCACACTGTTGACAGAGGTGACAACGTGCTGCCACTCGGTGCCTTTTCTTTTGTTAGTGATGCCACTACTATGACCACCAAACAAAATAGTCTTCCTGGCCTCCACCTCATCCACAAGCACCTCTATCTCGGTTTTCTTTGTTCTGCCATGACTGAGCGTAAAATGCCGTGGATCAGCAGCTTGTTTATATGGAAATACATTCATGAGTTGCTTTGCATTGACCATTCATGGTAAAATGTGGGTGTGTCGTGGGCGGGATGTGAGGTGGATCCACTTACGCAATCTTCCAGCTGGAGTGTGATTTATAAATGGGAAATTGTGTGCAGTTGTGCGTACGCACAGTTTTATCAATCAGAATATTTTTTGGCGTACGCCTATTTCAGATTTTCGACGTAGTCAAACTTTTAGTGTGGATCCTACGCAATGTTTTATAAATGAGGCCCCTGGACTTTATGCAGGGGCAGTCAATACTAATGCTAGACGAGCCTAACAGCTCCCAGATCATTTCTTCTCTGGCAAGATGGCAAGAAGGTCATATTCACTGCTTCAAAAATGTGACTGTGATGTGATCAGAGAGCGAAGATGGGGAGAAATCCTCTGCACTTGAAGAGACCCTGCCCACAATGAGGACATATCCTATCCTGAAGATGAAGGGACATCCTCTCCTGAAGATGAGGACACATCCTCTCCTGAAGATGAGGACACATCCTCTCCTGAAGATGAAGGGACATCCTCTCCTGAAGATGAGGACACATCCTCTCCTGAAGATGAGGACACATCCTCTCCTGAAGATGAGGACACATCATCTCCTGAAGATGAGGACACATCCTCTCCTGTGTGTGTGGATGAGCAGCTTGTTGCATTCAAAGGTCATTGTGGATTTCACCAATATATGCCCAACAAGCGTTGGGAGGTCACTTACAAGAATAGCGTTAAAATATGGGTCACCTGTGATGAGGCAACCTCACATGCCTGGAGGATGCAGATTTACAAAGGAAAACCCCACAGTAGTTCCCAGGAAGTTAACCAGAGAATGAAGGTCACGTTCCAACTGACACAGGGGCTCCAAGGACACACTGTCACTTCTTACAACTTCTCCACTTCCTTTGCCTTGGCAGAGGAACTCCTCAGAAGAAAACTGGCTCTGATTGGCACAATCAGGAGAAACAAACCAGAGCTACCTCCCCAGCTCCTCCAGCTATGGCAGAGTTAGATTCTGTCGTCTATCTTCGCTTCACCAAAACTACCACGGTGGTGTTCTAAATGCCCAAACAAGGGAAGAATGTGCTTCTTTTCAGCACAAAGCACAGGGAACCATCAGTCAGCAACGGGGAAAAGAGGAAGCCTGCAGCAATCCTGGACTACAGTAGGTGCAAAGGCGGCGTGGATAAACTAGACAAGGTTGTTAGAACCTACAGTGGTCGGAAAGGAAAACCAGCCACTGGCCACTGCCTCTCTTCTAAAAACTCCTGGATATCTCAGTATACAATGCCTTTGTCCTGTGGAAATCAGTCCATCCTGAGTAGTTGCCTAAAACCTACCAAAGGAGAGTGTTCCTGGAAGAGCTGGGGCACATGCTGGTGACTCCAGAAACTGAAAGAAGGCCTCGTCCCCCATGCTCAAAAGCCACTGCTACAACTGTTGCTGGGATAGAGCAGTCTGAATCAGAGTGTGACCCACAGACCACCAACAAAATGAGGAGAAGGTGTGAACTGTGCACCTTCAGGAGAAGAACAGCATCCACTGGATCTAGCTATGGAAAATGTGTCTGCAACGATCACTCTACGGTGGTTTGCACATCCTGCTGCCCTTCAGCATGCACACACACACGCATGCACACACACACACACACACACACACACACACACACACACACACACACACACACACACACACACACACACACTCCCTGCTTTTGTTCTCTTGTTTGCTATCAAAATACATGCTGTTGTTCAAAGTAAACAACTGCTGCATTGTTTCTCAAATCAAATTTAAAGGGTTAAAAGTTTTGAAGCTTAATGAAATTTTGGTTTTCATGGACAGAACTGATGCAACTTTAAAAAATCAAGTTGGTAAAAGTGGAAAAATATTTTAATATATATTAATTTTAAAGCATTTTGTGAATGCAAACAGGGGGTGGCCATTTTTGGCCACGAACAAGCTGTATTGATGTTGTAATCGAACAATGCCAGAGGGTTAATTAAACGTGCCGACATTCATTTAAGCGCACAAAGATCCTCATTTGTACAAGGGAAAAGACAGTTGTGCTCCGCTGCAGCCGCTCTATCCGTCCCGCTCTTTAGGCAAACACGTCACAGATACGTTGGAATGCTGGGAGTTACTCGATTAAGTGTTGATTTTAAAATCAACACTTTACAGAGTTGTTTAAATGTAACTCTGTGTATTATCACCAACTCTTTTGAGGGACTAACTCTCAGGTAGTTGAATTAAACTAAACAAGTGTTGAACTGACACTGTATTTTTAACTAGCAACACTAACACCGGAATTTTAACACTTTTGAATTTGCTGTGTAGAAGCTAAATTAGGCTTAAACTAGAGGCTAGCATCTAGAAGCAACTACAGTAGAAGTTAAAAGAGGTTTAAGCTTGTAACAAAACAGGCTACCACCTCATCATAAATCATAGTGGTGGAAAGTACACATTTAATTTCTTCCATGGCTCTGTCAGTCTGTTCCTGTCTGATGTGTAGAATGAGCTGTTTAGCTGTTGGACGTTCCTCAACCAACACTGAGGAAAGAGGAGGCAGAGAAGGAGAAGTCCGACTGAGATCCAGCTGATGATCAGACTGCAGGCAGGAAGATACTGAGCCAGAGACAATTACAAAGACTAGTGCCGAACAAAATCAAGTAATCACACATCATAATTATGATTTTTAGCTTTGAACCACCATAAGATAACAATTGACTGCGGCCTTTAAAATTTAAAAATACGCTCAGCTCTTAAAAGACGTAGTGCACTTACGTGTGGTGTTTTCTCTGCTCATAGAGAACAACACATGGATAAAATTAATCGCTTTCATCTTGGACTGATTTGAAATGGGGACATTTTATCTCACTCTTTTCAAAGTAAATTTTGCTCACCTGTGACCAGGTGGGTGTGACGAACTTACAATGTTTATCACACTTTATTATCAAACACAATAACCGGGGGGGTAGAGTGGGGGGGTTTGGCATGACGGCGTTGTTGGATGCAGCCGTTTCTTTGGTGTGCCCAGCTGTTGTGATCGCCGTCAAGGCGCACTGTCTGAATATTGTTATGTATTAACCAAAAAAACAAATAATAATAATAGTACTCTGTTGTGGAAAAAACTGAGTTCAGCCTTGATCGATCGATGCATGAATAAAACTCTGATGAGTCCAGAAGTGTCTGTCTTTTTTATTGAAGCATCATGGAACAGGTGACATTGCAGCGAGAGAGGAACTGCAAGTGCGCTCCTCAAAAGGAAACAACCCATTTTATACTTTCAGTTGTACATACACACACATAGAAAGTTGCTTATCTGTCTTAACTGCTTGCAGAACGGTTTTTCTAAGAACTTAGGTAACAATGTCAAGATGTTCAGACAACCCCCCTTTCACCCCCCTCTTGGAACGTCTCTGTGGTTCGTTCAGTCCTCGCTTGAACAATAAGTGTGAACGCTAAAAACAAGAGAAGCGAGGTGCAAGTGGGGGCCACCACATAGTGCAAATATTGTAGTGCAAGAATAGTGATAATTGTTGATGAGTCGGTGCTGAGCTGCTGAACATAGGCACATGTGTGTGTGAGGTAGAGTCATCTAGTGTTCATCAGTCTGATGGCAGAGGGGAAGAAGCTGTTCATGTAGCGGGAGGTTCTGGTCCGGATGGACCTTAGTCTCCTGCCTGAGGGGAGGGGGGTGAACAGTCTGTGTCCAGGGTGAGAGGGTCGGCAGTGATCCGATCTGCACGCCTCCAGGTCCTCCAGACGTACAGATCCTGCATAGATGGAAGTCTGCAGCCCATCACCTTCTCAGCAGTGTCTGAATCTGTCCCTGACGGTGGCTCCAGCGTACCACACAGTGATGGAGGAGGTGAGGATGGACTCGGTGATGGCCGTGTAGAACTGCACCAACATCTTGGTGGGCAGCTTGAGTTTCCTCAGCTGCCGCAGGAAGAACATCCTCTGCTGGGCCTTCTTGAGGAGGGAACTGATGGTCAGCTCCCACTTGAGGTCCCGGGTGATGGTGGTGCCCAGGAAGCGGAAGGAGTCCACGGTGGAGATGGGAGAGTCAGTGAGGGCGAGGGGGGGTGGTGGGGCTGTGACTTTCCTAAAGTCCACGATCATCTCCACTGTCTTCTGGGCGTTCAGGTCCAGGTTGTTGTGGCTGCACCAGGACACCAGCCGGGCCACCTCCCTCCTGTAGAAGGACTCATCACCGTCTGAGATGAGCCCGATGAGGGTGGTGTCGTCTGCGAACTTCAGCAGCTTCACAGACTGGTGGCTGGAGGTGCAGCAGTTGGTGTACAGAGAGAAGAGCAAGGGGGAAAGTACACAGCCCTGGGGGGAACCGATGCTGATGCTCACAGAGTCCGAGACCGTCTTCCCCAGCCGCACGTGCTGCCCAGCAGCTGAAATCCCTCGAGTTGGAGCGCGCTGTCCGGTGTGCTCCCGTTGAACCACATCTCCGTGAAGCACAGGACACACGAGGAGGAGAAGTCTTTGTTCTTCATCAGCAGAAGCAGCTCGTCCACCTTGTTGCAGAGTGAGTTGGCGTTGGTCAGGAAGATCCCAGGTAAAGCCGTGCGCGAGCCTCTCTGCCGAAGTCGTGCTAGCACACCCGCTCTCTTCCCTCTTCTCACTCTTTTGACTAAAAAGTGAACCAAATCGGCAGCGGAAGCTAAAAAAACTGGAAGTAGGTCCGTGGGGGTGATAGTCCTGATGTTCAGTAGCTCCTCGCAAGTGTAAGAGCAGGCGGACACACAATTTACGCACAAAAACAGACAAAACAAGGCACAGCGAAGCACCAAGGCGGCCGCTCGGGGCGCCATCTTGGATATCAAACAACATATGTATGTTTTCAGATAGCAAAGTAGCTCTTAATATGAAAGCATCAAATAATAAAATGTCCATTACACTCCCCCCTTTTGATCATTCTTGATCACATAAGAAAATGATTACATGTTAGTAAAGACTTATCTTGGTTTATCAGTGAATACCCCCCTTGTAAAAGTTTTGAGTAAACACATCTTCATAAGAGTAAAGCTACAAGGAAAAGTCCGAGTATTTTAATCTGATCAGTCGTTCGAAAAGCAGAATTTGATGGAACGCGTTGTATCTTGGATCAGTTCTCAGTGGGCATTGGTTTCTGGCCTGCAGTCACTGTAATTCAACCACAAGTTCATGCATTTGATATCAGTGTATGTGAGATACAATTATGTATGGCTTCACTGAGCAGAGTTCGTCGTACACTCAGGAAGTCGTGTGTGTGTGCAATGTGAGGTGCTCTTCTTTCTTCTGATGACGTGGCTGTCGACCTCTGCTTCAATAGGTGGTGACTTGGCACGTCACATGTAGGGGCAGGGCCGCCACCTTACCCAGTGGGTTGGAGGGTCACCTTCTTGCAGTGGCTCACGTGGATCCAGGTGGCACGCTCCGCAACCTTCACGGTGGTGTGTGTGTCGAGGAGGACTTGGAACGGGCCTTGCCAGCGCCTGGACTTCCAGTTTTTCCTCCTGAAGTCCTTCACTACCACGTAGTCGCCTGGTTGGAGGGTGTGCAGCGGTCCCGCAGCCGGGGTGGGCAGCGCAGAGGAGACTTGGCGTCGGATATCTGCTAGTTTAGAAGAGAGGTTAGCACAGTACGAGAGCACACTGTTTTCACACAGGGTGCTTGAAGGAAGGGGTACCATGGGTGGCTCCAGTCCAACATGAGGTGGTGCTGCAAACAGAATTTCAAAAGGACTCAAGTTAGTTTTGTTTCTTTTCCGCATTCTCAAATACATCAGCACAATAGGCAGGGCTTTGGTCCATGACAGGCCTGTGTCTGCACAGCATTTTGCCAGTTTGTTTTTTAGGGTGCCGTTTTCACGTTCTACAGCACCCCCACTGGCTGGGTGATAGGCACAGTGTTTCCTAAGATCGATTCCTAGGAAGTTGCTGACTTGAGCGATGGCTTCATTGGCAAAGTGTGGGCCGTTGTCGCTTGAAAGTTTGGCGGGAATTCCCCATCGTGGAATGATTTCCCTGAGGAGCACCTTTGCTACTGCATCTGCTGTCTGTGTGGATGTAGGAAATGCTTCAACCCATTTTGACCACATGTCTACGATTACTAGACAGTATTTCTTCCCATCTGATGGAGAGAGTTCAATGAAATCCATTTGTAGGTGTTCAAATGGTCTGGTTGGTGGAGGATGTGCAGCTGCATTTTGAGGTTTGATGGGTTTTCCAGCATTTTGTGTCACGCACACTAAGCATGACTCGCAGTGTTTTTGGGCCACAATAGAGAAGCCTTTTGTGAACCAATGAGTACTGATAGCTGCCAGCATCCCCCCTTTTGACACATGGTCTAACCCATGTGTCAACTTAGCAAAATGTGGGAAGAAGTGTTTGGGCAGGCACGGATTGCCGTCGGGCCCAGTCCAAATGTCAGAGGTGAATGTACAGCCGCAGGATCTCCAAAGAGATTTTTCCTGGGGTGTAGCAAACTGCTGCATAGCAAATATAGACGTGAGGGTGTCCATGTGTGGGTGAGGTGTAACCACAGGAAGCTGCAGTGTGTGTGAGCTCATGTGTGAGCGCGCAGCCGCTTTAGTGGCAGCATCTGCAGCAGCATTTCCTAGAGAGATAGGATCAGTATTGTGTGTGAGCAGCACACTTACAGACAGCAATTGCAGAGGGCAACAAGATTGCCGCGACAAGGGTGTGGTTCAGAATGGGCTTACCATCGGATTTTAGAAAAGACCTGTGTTTCCAGAGAGCTCCAAAATCGTGAACCACGCCAAATGCACATCTGGAGTCAGTAAAAATGTTCACAGACTGAGAAATGGCTGCCTTAAACGCTTCAGTGAGCGTGACCAACTCTGCTGCTTGTGCTGAGAGATGAGAAGGGAGGGGCCCCGATATCACAGTGGCTGTGTCTGAAACAACAGAGAAACCAACAAGATTAGTGCCAGTATCAGGGTCACGGAAGGCAGAGCCATCCACGTAGAAGACAAGGTCAGGGTCGGAGAGTGGAATGTCAGAGAGGTCAGGTCTAGGTGTACAAGTCATGTTTAACACAGCCACACAGTCATGTGGGTCACCGTCGTCAGGTAGATGGAGGAGAGAGGCAGGATTTAGGGTGGTGCACCGTTTAAGCGTGACGTTAGGCATGTCTAGCAAACAGGTATGGTAGCGGAAATACCTGGCTGCAGACAGATGAGACGTTTTTTGTTCGAGCAGAATCATTGAGACGGCGTGCGGAATGAGGAGGGTCAACGGAGCATAACCGACGATGTCCCGAGAGGCGGCTAACGCCTTTTCTGGTGCAGCAATGGCGCGCAGACAGCGAGGAAGACCTGCAGCAACCAGGTCGAGTTTGTTGGAAAAATATGCTACCGGCCGAAGTTTGTCACCGTGCTGTTGGAGAAGAACTGAGGTCATACAACCTGATTTTTCGTCCACGGTTTGGGTAAACGGGCGAGTGGGATCCGGGATACCCAAAACAGGAGGAGATTGAAGCAGTAATTTCAGGTCGAACGCTTGTTCGGCGTCAGGGGTCCAGGTTATGCGATCAGACGCTTGCATGGTGTGGCCCTGAAGGATAGCACGAAGAAGTGTCTCCATCTGGGAGAAATTAGGAATGAAACAACGGCAATAGGAACACATTCCCAGGAATGACAACATCTGCTTTTTGTTAGTAGGTTTAGGAAGAGAAACAATAGCTTGAATGCATTTTGGGGAAAGAGTTTTCCCATCATTTGTGATAATGTGGCCCAGAAATGTGACTTGTTTCTTTACAAACTGCAGTTTGGAGAGACTGGCTTTGTGTCCCTCAGAGGCCAGATGTTTGAGCAGTGTGATCGTGTCTGTGGTGCATTGCTCACGTGTTGGAGATGCAATCAGCAAATCATCCACGTACTGTAGCAGGGCGGTGCCGTCACTGAGCTTAAGTGAGGATAAACTCTCACAGAGTGCGTTGTTAAATATTGTTGGAGACTCACAGTAGCCTTGGCACAGACGGGTAAAGGTGTATGGTTTCCCGTCAAACTCAAAAACGAACCAGAATTGACTGTCGGGGTGGACAGGAACGCTGAAAAATGCATTAGAGACATCAACAACAGAAAACCAATTGGAATTTGGAGGAATTTAAGAGAGAATGGTGTAAGGATTTGGAACAAGAGGAGCTCTGGTGTGTACGGCGGCATTTACTGCTTGGAGGTCCTGTACAAAACGCCATTCATCAGGTGGTGTGTCTCTGATCTTCTTCACTGGGAACACTGGAGTGCACACAGGAGAGTCAGGACACGGAACAATCACACCTGCTGACAAAAGAGAGTTAAATACAGGTCTTATGCCTTCAATAGCTTCAGGTTTCAATGGATATTGAGGCTGATGTGGCCTGTATTGAGATTTAGCCATAATTTGAACTGTTTGTGCTGATTTGATGAGTCCCACATCATATTTATGACACGTCCACAGTGTTTCCAGCACCTTTGACAGCTCAGGAGGCAGTGAGCTGCTTGTGCTGCTACTTTTAGCCAGCAGCTGTGTGTGTGTTTGGTGAGTGCTGCACAGGGACAAGTTGGAACACAGACCGCAGAGCAGGAAATGTGTGTGTGTGTTCTGCTCTGTATGCGTTGAGAGATGGAGAATACAGCACTTTTGGATCCTCTGTGGCCTGCCAGTCAGTGGCCTGCACACAAGCGGAGACAAATGGGCCCAAATCTCGCCACTGTTCGTCAGACTGTTTGGTGAGTGAAATGTGTGGGAAAGAGTTAGGAACAGAGAACAGTCTTTGTTGATTAACAGACAAAGACACAGAAACAGCGCTGCGCGTGGAGCTCCAAAACATAGTGCACGTTTTCAGGGAATCTTATGGTGGTGTGATAGAAATAACTGTGCATAACGATTGTCTGGTGCGGGTGGCTCGGGAGAGACATTAGCAGTGCAATGCAAGTTCTCAGGTTTCATGTAATGTGCTGCAGTTGGGACCCTTTGTTTGGTCAAATGCATCAGATCATTAGCAGTGGTCAGAGGAATGAGCCATTCATAAATGAATAGGCCAGCAACATCATAAGCCACCTCAGATTTTAACATGGATAGTTGTGGAGGATGGCGAGGAAACTATGTTTGATTGTCTTAGGGGGTGACGTGTCATCCCCAGGATCTGTGCAGCGCATTGGCTTAGAGAAAAATTCTTGCACTGTAATGCCAGAGGCTCCTGTAGAATAAACATGCCGCCCAGTGCGGGGGCAGAATGGCATTTCTTTAGACATAATAGCGGAACGACATGCACCCGAATCTACCAAAAACGTTATTAATTTACCCGCTATGTCGAGTGTAATTGTAGGCAGTTTTTCAAACGCCTCATGGGCATATTTAGCATAAGTTTCAACAGGAGTAGCAGCTGAGTCATTCCATCTCATTTCAACAAATCTGAGGAAATTTTGTTGCATGACCTCCTCTGATCATCTCCAAACTTTTTTTTTTAACTATCCCAACATAAGAATAGATTACTTGCAAAGTTTTAACATCATATGATAGCTATTTGCTAAGTTATAAAATATTTAAATCCCTATTTTTCCACTCGGAAATTGATATTTTAGGTAGAAAGGCTTGATTTAGGAAGATAATACTGGGAACTGACTGATGATATAGACTTACAAGTGATCTGAAGGGTTCAAACACCTTAACAATAGAGCAGGAAAAAAAATTTGGAATGAATATACCCATTTCTCTGTGGTACAGGGCAATTTAAAAATTTGGCGAAAATGGCATTTTTCAAGAATTTAGGCATTTTTTTCACAAATTTTTATAAGTAACAAGGTTCATATGTTATAAAAATCTCAAAGTACCTTAAAAGGTCTCTCTAACCTAAAAATATCCAAGAGCTAGCTAGTCTCCTTAGACCTCAAATCGATGCCTATTTATGAAACAGACTGAAAAACACCATACATATATTGGCACAGAAACCAATGTGGGACATGGAGTAGAAACATGAAACTTTGTCTGTATAACAATAAACATCTGAATAATTGATATCTGAAGTATCAACATTGTTTCTTGAATCCTTCATGGCCAATTTAACCAAGAAATGCACTATGTATTATAGGCGTTTTTTTAGGAATTCTAATATATTGCAGTTAAAATGAGTTATATTGCCTTAGGTCCCATGTAAAACATGTAATTTGTCCCCAACTTATCACACCACTATTTCTGTCCTTTGAACTGCTTGAATTTCTCTGAAATCAGGCCATCATCTGCACCAGATATGTGGTACTGTCCACCACGGCGTGTTGAAGGAGCAGTGATTGGACAGAGGATGTGGGCTGTAGGCACCCACACTACGTCATCCTTTCTAGGCCATGTGAACTTCTTGCTGGGACCTTTTGGGTGCATGAATTTCACTTGCAAATCTTCAAATTCAGCTGATAAGTCAAATACGATACCGATCCACCATTTCTTCTTATTCAGTTACTGTATGAAGGAAAAAACAATGTCTATATAATAATTAACTTCAGATATGCCCTTTGTAACTTATACTACGATGCTGATGCTTCAGATTCATCTTTCATCTTTAGTTGGTCATGTAAATGGTTCCTAAAAACAAAAACGAGGATCAAAATATATAGTAAATTGATTCAGCAGTTGCTCATTTTTGGCACAAGAAACAAATATGAAAGTAAGTTCACACATACTTCACACATACTAGTTCCTCCAAAAAAAATTTGAACCGCGTACCATGTATCCCACATGCACTTTTTAATGCCTAAAGTTAGGCTATTTTGGGTCTACACCTGAGTTCAACAGCCTATAAATCAATAAATAAGCTTTATTTTAATGTTTTAAAACTTTTACCTTATGCAACTTTCATTAGTAAAGAAGAAAATTCATTCTTTCAATGTCTTTTCACAAGAATAAGTCCTAAAATAGAGGCATGAAAAACCCAAAATAAAGTCGCCCATGAAATAATAAGGATATTTTGGGAAATTCCACAGTCCAGTATTTTTTTATTTTCATTCATTTCTATACTTTTCTCACCAGAAGGGTAAAAGTTTTGGAAGGGGAAAAAATTCTGACCATGTAAAAGGAGTATAAATTGCTTTTTTTAGTAGTTTAAAACCCTAAAATCATAGGCGGGGATTAAGTTTGGACTGACTATGGGTATTAGATTAGATCATTACTGCTTATACTGTATGTTTATAACCATAATACTTTGCATTTGTTCATAAAATTACCCAAATAAAGCCCAAAAAAAATTTTGGGAGGATCTGAGAAAGTGGTGCAACAAGCATTTGTTGAATTGACATGGAATGACTCAGCTGCTTCTTTTCTCTCTAAGTATGTGATAGCATCAAGTATTTTCTGTTGCTGTGAATGTGAATGTGAATGTGAGTGTGTGTGTGTGTGTGTGTGTGTGTGTGTGTGTGTGTGTGTGTGTGTGTGTGTGTGTGTGTGTGTGTGTGTGTGTGTGTGTGTTTGTGTTTGTGTTGTGTGTGTCTGTGGAACTTCCCTCTGCCTGATGAGGAGACGTCTGTTGTACACTCGGTCCTCCTCCCCCCTTTCTCTGCTCTCAGTCTGCCTTGATGTGTTGTGGTGGGCCTCGTGGACGCAGCTGTTGGTATTGTGGTTGACCTCTTTGGAAATCAGTTCTCTTCGGGCAGTCCTTGGCCCAGTGGTCAGGGCTCTGACAGTCAAAACAGACGTTTGAAGCTCGGTTGTTCCCAGGGCACTTCTGTCGGTTATGGTGTTGCTGTTGTCGTCCCAGTCCGCCGCTTTCCGGTGCTCAGTTTTTCCTTCCAGCATGTTTCTGATTTTTGTATAATCGCCCACTCCCAGTTTCATCATCAGGAGACGACGCAGTTCTGGCATGGTTGGCGAGAACTCAGTGCAAAATGTCAACAGCTCTTCAGCAAATCTCTTGCCATCATTGGTTGGATGTGGCAGGTGTTTTAGGCAGTCTTTCATGTCCTCTGGTGACCATGGGCGAAACACAACAGTGGGGCCTGTCGGTCCCATGACTTGTATCATGGGACAGGTGAGATTCGGAGATGAAGCCCATGTGGCCATCTTTTGCCTGGTGTGGTGCGAAACCGGTGAATAATGATGGTGTGTGCCCGCCTTGCTTTCCTCATCACTCTTCTGCTCTTCGGCTGGTGAGCTGCCGCTGGCGTCCTGTGGCTCTGGAGGCGGTGGTGGAGGCAGGACGGGGTTGCAGGGAGGAGGCAGGCAAGTGTCCAGCAGAGGTCCGTTGTATCCTGTCAATGGAGGATAGAGGCAGGATGAACGTGTTCTTACATCATTTTTATTTCCCTCTCTCTCATCATTAAATTTCTCTTTCTTTTCTCTTTTCCTCTCTTTCTTTACTGATTCTTCATCACATCTAATCATTTGTAATTCTTGTTTTTGTCTCTGTTTTGTTTGACGGGTGTTACACTCCTGTTTCCACATTTCAAAACATTTCTTGTGTCTTTCTATGTTATTCAGATCAATTGTTTTGATGGTTTTCTTTTTTCTCTTTTTTTTTTTTTTTTTGTAATTCGGTTTCGAGTTTTTCAATCTGTCTGGGACTCAGTGATCCCCTGTCTGGAAACCCAAAATTTTGGACCCATTCCATTAGACACTTCGTGGACTCAGACCCATATTTTTTCCTCATGTCTCTGACAACTGCAGTGTCTGGGATCTGTAGTTCTTTACTGGGTTGCGACCCCATCTCTCAGGCACTCGAGCTCTCAAACTCCGAGGCTACAACACTGACGTCTCAGTGAGGTTTTCTTTCTCGTTCTAGTCCAAAAGAAAAATAGAAAAAACTGGCACTCTTGTGCCGGAACCACTGAACAACAGGTCACCTTAATGAGAGAAAATTTGGCACTGGTCTATGACCCCAAAATCCGAAAAGACTCTGTCTTCAGTGTTCCGCAATTAAATTTGGCACTGGTTATATAAATAACCCCAAAATCCGAAAAGTACTGCTCATAGAATCCAGCACTGGTCATACGACTCCATGCGACCTCAGCGGGTCTGAAAGGAATAAACACTACTGCAGTACTGTCAATACAGTTCAGACACCCCTCTCTTAATAAGACATGAAAAGAAAATATACCTTATAGGAACTAAAACATCTCACCGATCAGCTCGTCTCAGCTTGAGTTCGTTGGATAGACGTGAAATCGATTGGTTGTCCTCCAGTCGTCAGCCCTCTCGTCTCTTAAATTTTCAGAGGTAGAGGAGGATTTCTTTGTCCCGGCGGCCAACCGCTGTCGGTCTGGAGGTCCCCAACGGAGATTCAGTCTATCCTACTTCTGACACCAAATTGTTGTGGAAAAAACTGAGTTCAGCCTTGATCGATCGATGCATGAATAAAACTCTGATGAGTCCAGAAGTGTCTTTGTCTTTTTTATTGAAGCATCATGGAACAGGTGACATTGCAGCGAGAGAGGAACTGCAAGTGCGCTCCTCAAAAGGAAACAACCCATTTTATACTTTCAGTTGTACATACACACACATAGAAAGTTGCTTATCTGTCTTAACTGCTTGCAGAACGGTTTTTCTAAGAACTTAGGTAACAATGTCAAGATGTTCAGACAACCCCCCTTTCACCCCCCTCTTGGAACGTCTCTGTGGTTCGTTCAGTCCTCGCTTGAACAATAAGTGTGAACGCTAAAAACAAGAGAAGCGAGGTGCAAGTGGGGGCCACATCCGTGGCTGCTACTTCCAGCACCTCTTTTCTACCGTCTGGTATGTCTGATAGGAAGGTCAGCAGACATAGCATTTTGGCTGGGTTAAGCAAAGTTCAACCATCTCAAAGGTTACACTGCACAGGTATTACATTACAGAGGCATAAGAATATATTTCTTCATTCATCAGTATCAAACAATATATGTATGTTTTCAGATAGCAAAGTAGCTCTTAATATGAAAGCATCAAATAATAAAATTTCCATTACACTCAGGTACCAACTCATAAGCCTTAAGAACAGCGGCTTTGACTGAAGTATAGACCCTGCTGTCTGCAATACTGAGTGCACAATACGCCTCCTGAGCTTTACCTGCAAGAACACACTGCAGGAGTAACGTCCTCTCGGTGTCAGACCAACCTCTGGTCTCAGCCACTCTCTCAAACAGAGAAAAGAACGTATCAGGATCACGTTCACTAAACGGAGGAACCAACCGCAGATTCATGGACACATCAAATGAAGGTGGAGGACCAGACGAACCTCCAAGAGTCTGACCCACGACACCAGCAGAATTCAGACTCAGTCTGCGCTCCTCCAGCTCCAGTCTTTTCAGCTCAACTTGTAGTAACAGCAACCTCTCACGCTGCTCAAATGTAAAAGCCGACCTGCTCGGAGAAGCTTCACCAGAAGCAGCAGACTCACAGGAGTCTAAACCAGCCTCGACAGCCTGAACTTTAGGCTGGAGAACCCCTGCCTCGAATAGGTTCATTTTAAGGATGTGTTTCATATTTTCTTTAGATCTTTTATCCCCCACATCCATTTTAAAGTGCTCCTATTTTCACCAGCTGTTCCCGTGAACAGCGGTCCAGCAGCTCCTCTGACGGAGCTCTCAGAAAATCCTCCACTGAGGCCATTACTCTGCACCGACCGAAAACCACAGTGAAAATCAACTTAAATCAGCTGCTCTGACACCAACCCCCTGCAGCTCCAACAGCTGCCTGGTCACCGTGATTCCGTCCCTCTAACTGCCTCAACAGAATCTAACTACTCTCCCCCCTAGTCTTCAGGTGGTACTTGTGGCGGGTATTTACGCACTGATCTCCCGTAGGCCCGGTGAAGCAACCGAGGATCAGCGACTCCACCTGCAGCCTCGGACGTGCTCCCGAGACGACTGCTCTAACCACGTTCACACCACACTACCGACCCCCCCAACGGACTCCAAGGGAGTTCGCTCTGAACAGGGACAGAACCACAGCGACTTACTACCACTGTGCCGCTACAGAAACAAACGAACTCAGAAACAACCACAGTATCACAGCGAGCACTAACAGAACTCCAAGAGCTGTCCACTCACCATACATGTCTCCGAACACCCAGAACCCACCAATCCTCCTAAACGGAATGAATGAACAGGCCACACAGCGTCACTCCCGACACTACAAAGCACCTGACTCATTTATAAAAATCACAGACTCCGCCCACAGCGGTACTCACCTGGTCAAGCTACCGCTGTTTACACCGTTTGGACTGTTTGGACGAGCCCCCATTTGTTACAACTCGGCTCCACAGTTGCAACATAAACTCGGAGACAACCACTGTGCGGTGAAAAACAAATGTTTATTGCCAACTAAAAGCAGTCCACAATGCCGTCAAGGCCCAAACGACACAAAAACCCACACGTGAGGCTGGAGCTCCACAGACACCAGCTCCTGTCAGCGAGCCCCATCTGGACTGGAGAGGAGAGCAGGTAAATGCAGCTGAACCACTGATTGCAGCTGTGGCTCAGTCAGGTGGCGACTCTCAGCTCCTGATCAGGAACACCTGGTGTCCAGACGAACGGTTGTCACTGTGTATATGTATTAGTGGTGGGATGCGATTAAAAAATTTAATCTAATTAATTACAGGCAGGGCTGCACAGTGACGTAGTGGTTAGCACTTTCGCCTTGCAGCGAGAAGATCCCTGGTTCACGTCCCAGCTCGGACCTGGGATCTTTCTGCATGGAGTTTGCATGTTCTCCCTGTGCATGCGTGGGTTTTCTCCGGGTACTCCGGCTTCCTCCCACAGTCCAAAAACATGCTGAGGTTAATTGATTATTCTAAATTGCCCGTAGGTGTGAATGTGAGAGTGATTGTGTGTCTCTATATGTAGCCCTGCGACAGACTGGCGACCTGTCTAGGGTGTCCCCTGCCTTCGCCCGAGTCAGCTGGGATAGGCTCCACCCCCCCCCACGACCCTAGTGAGGATTAAGCGGTGTATAGATAATGGATGGATGGATGGATGGATAATTACAGGCTTTGTAATTAATTAATTGCAATTAATTGCAGTTTTGTCAAATAGCAATATTTGACACAATAAGTGAAGTTTTTCAATTCAAATAAAATTGTGGTTGACAGTTGAATCAATCAATAGACATATACGTGTTTATAATTTAAAATTTATTTAAAAAAGGAAAATGGGGCATATAGAAAAAAGTCATTTTGATGACTTAAAGCCTGAATTTAGTTGTTTTTTCCACTGTATGGCACATAAAATCAGCATAAGTAGTTCAAGGAACTTCAGAAAGTTGAAAATCCAGAGATTCATTCTGTTTTCATCTTTTCTGGGTCTGATAAATGGTGTAATTTTGATGGTTCTTTTTATAGGAACATCAATTTTTATTTATTTTACGTCACTCAGTACTTCCTGTGCTTCTTCTTCATGGCTACAAACAGACTTTAGGTTCATTACCGCCCCCTACTGGGCTGGAGTGTTCATCAGAAATGAGGGAACTGAGCAGGGTGCAATTAATTGCGTTATTATTATTAACGCGTTATTGTCCACTGTAATTAATTAATCAAAATTAACGCGTTAATGTCCCAGCCCTAATATATATATATATATATATATATATCGCTATATATATATATATATATATGTGTGTGTGTGTGTGTGTAAAATTCTGAATATATTGAATGAAAGTCGGAATATATGGAATGAAGGTCGGAATATATGGAATGAAAGTCGGAATATATATTATGTTCAGACTTTCATTCCATATATTCCGACTTACATTCAATATATTCAGACTTTTATTCCATATATTCAGAATTTTTTTTAAATATATATATATATATATATATATATATATATATAAATAAAATTTCCAAAACGGCATGCCATATATATATATATATATATATATATATATATATATATATATATATATATATATATATATGTGTGTGTGTGTGTGTGTGTATATATATATATACATACTGTCATCAGATGTGCCTTCTTTACCCTTCTTTAGGATAAATCAGGACCAGCTCTCCATTTCTAGGGTTAGATTCTATCTGCCTATGAGTGGCTTATTTAACAGGATTCAGCAGAATGATTAAGCTGGTGTTGAGGAATACTCGCCTAGGTTCTTACTGTCTACTTCCAAACGTTTTACCCTTCTCACTCTGATATGCAACCCAGCTAAGTAGCCGAGCAACCTATCAGTCACGTCCCTTAATGACAGCTTTCCTCTTATGTCTGTTTGCACTTGGTGATTTTCCTAGGTTAGTTTTAGAGGTTAGGAACAGAAAACCTCAAGGGTAAGATTTTAAAATTACTATTAGGACTAAAGCAACCTTTAGGAACCTCTTAGTTCTAGTGCACACAATTGACTTAACTTTTACTGGCATACAAAGCATATGAGTTATAAAAAATACATTAATCTTCTCTTTAAATGCAATATAGCGTTTTATTGAATAAATTCAGCAAGGGCATAGCAACAGTTCTTGATTAGGCAATGTAACAATTGTAATTAAAATTAATCAACAACACTAAAAATTACTAAAACTGAGCTTTTCTAAGAATCTTCTCTAATCAGTATAATTTGGGAGACAGAGAGAACGGGCAGCTTGGCCTTAGCTGCCACGCCCGATGTCTAACCTGCGTCTGGACGAACTCAGTAGTGGATCTGGAAACCCCGTACAAAGTCTCTTTCAGCCCAAAAATCGTTCTTCCTCGGCAGGGGGAGCAGAAAAAGTCCCAAAAAACCAATCTTGGTCTTGCAGATGTCTTTAGAAGCAGGAGCTGGAACGGTGGTGAGGAAACCCAGATGACCCTGGCAGATGACCGGCAGTGGATAGTTCCCGTCTCTCCCGTCTCTCTGGGTTGAGAGCAGCCTCCAGCTGCCGTCTCCACTACCGTCTTCCTCTTCTAGGTTCAGCGGCCGTTCTTCTTTCTTCCCTTCTTAGTGACTCTGTAGACCGACTGGGACTTTTCTTCATCAGCAGAGTTTGGTCTTCTTTTCTTGAACAAAGTCCGGAGAACTTTTTTTCCAACGATGTCCTCAAAGAACTCTGGCAGGCTTAACCCAGTGTTAAGCCCATTGGCGACTCCGAATACTGTGCCTCTGTCTCCACTTTTTATACAGTTATCTCTCAATACACACCCATTGTCTGATGGCTCAGTTGCTTAACTTAGCTGATTCATTGTCACATTCCCAATACACACTCAGTGGATATACTCTGATTACATTACATTTCAGGATGATTACACATGATGTACACACATTCAACACAAGCATTTCCAACGCCCATACTTGAAACTGCATCCTAGATGAAGTCATTGCACTTGTTAACCAACACAGGTATTAACCATATTTGGAACAACATTCCTGAGTGAGGATCATTGCCCTGCAGAAGCCAAGTATTGCTCAACATTGGGTGACATTCTAGCTCCTCTTTCTTGTAAGTGCGCAGTTTAAAATCAACTTCTTCATTTTAGACACAGTGCTTGTTACTTAGAATCATTTCTTTAAATCATTACATTTGTATGATCACACAACATACTTCATATTTAATATTTCAATCATGAAAAAATCATTTCAATGTTAATCATTTCATAAAAGATTACCGGTTTAACTCATTCACATTTATCTTATTCAAACACTTCAGTATTTCAAAATATGCATCAAGTTAAAAAAATCATTGCTCTGCTTAAGCATAATCACTTGGTTATTTAATATGGTTTCTCTGATAGATCTTTATTAGTCTGCTTTTTAATGAATGTGCCTATGACCATTGTTACCTCTTCACCATGGTTGTTTCTGGGACCTCAAAATTAGGCCCCATTTGCCAATACATATATATAGTATGTATATATGTGTATATATATATACACATACTATATATATGGGATATTATCACAGTAACATCAATCCTACATAGTACATCAGATCAGTGTATCAGAAATAAACTCAGAGAATGAAGGTGTTTCAGTGTTTGATCAGTTCGTCTGTTTGACTTGAGCTTTTAACAACAATCACACTGAACTGCAGAGAATTATTCATCTTTTAAAATGACAATACAGAAATCAAAGATTACTCTCAATCATAAATCCATCAAAATTTATGTCCAAAGTTCATGCAGTTAAAACGCATCCATGATGATTTACATGTGACAAATATTGAAAACAAGTCTTTAAAGCATATAGTTTATAATGTGTGATGTGCAACTCAAATAAAATACCTGTTTGTTTACTGTTGAATACATCCTGACATTTATTCTGGATGAATGACTTCTAAACATTTTATCTGATATTTTCTTTCTTATTTCAACAGTAAACAAAGATCATCTCTTCTGACTGAAGTCTTGCTGCTTCCTGTTGCATCGTTCATTTAGAATTTACTTTGTTAAAGATTAAACATACATTTATGGAGATTAAAGGAAACAAAAATAGGCAGTTATTTCTGACAGAGCAGCCCATTGTTCCTCCTCTTTTTACAATTCCAAACCTTTCCAAGATAAGCAAGTCAGACACACAATAAAAATAGCTCCACCATAACCTGCAGTTTTCAATAAACCTGACAGAAAATACAGAGAAGATCCTGAATGCTAAACTATTCCATTTTCCCTTAATATCATCTAATCATCGTTGCATTTACATCAAATAAAATGTAAAACTATGTCAGTGAACAACCTGCCTCCGTACACATCTTTGTCTGCTCTGTTTTCCAAACCGGATTCACTTTCCTTTCTGTCTGGAAACCTGAGATTCCAGGTTCACTGAGGTTCTCAGATGTTCTCATTGTTTCATCTTCTCCATCGTGCAGCTCGTTTTCTTTGTAAGAGAATCTAAAACACTGCTGGACTGAAGGTGGACTGACTCTCGGCTGAGAAATGAAAACGTGAATCAACTTAGAACTACTTTTGTTGTTGCTGCTGGTTAGAAACTTGTTGCAGCTTCGACAGAGGTTTGGTTCATGCACTGTATTCTGTATTGGCAGCTTGTTTTACATCACCACATGCACACATTGATTACTAAAACAATAACATCTGGATCAGTTCACCAGAGAACCCAGTATAGTCTCTGTTTAAAGCAGAACACCCTGACTCTAGTCTCACTTTACCAATGAGAGCACAGAAGGAAACTATAAAATAAAATCTCTCTTAAAGTGATTTCACACATTTAAAACTTCACCAAACTTCAAAGCACAACACTAAACACATCCCTCTGCCCTCATAAATATTGTTTTCTTTTCTAAAATCGTCTCATAGAATGACTTGTTGAGACTTTTTTTGGACTTTACTTTTCAGTAAATGTTCCAATATTTCTCTTTACATGATTTTGTTGTGCAACTGGCTAAAGTCTAATGTCAGATTTGTGTTTTATAAAGTGAATAATTGTGTTTGACTCCAGCTGCATGTTTCTGGAGACTGAATGTGGCCAAAAAACAGCAGAATCTGGTTCAGTCTTTTCATTGACTGTCTCTAAGTGACACCACATTTATGAATCACCTCATAAAATGCTGCACCATCCTGTGTCTTCAGTCTCTTCTTTCAAAATCTCTTCCATTAACTTAATAAATTCTTCTTCCTGTCTCTGCTGCAGATTTTCCTTTTCCCTCTCGCTGCTCACTTTCTTCATTTCTTGTTCTTGTTTCTTCAGTAAATTCTGGATTTTTGTCAGGTTTTCACTCTTTTTGACCACACGCTTCATCAAGTCAATCATTTGTTTCACATACTCCTTCCTCTGAGCTGCTAATTCCTCTTTGTGTTTCTCTGTGAATTCATTAAACTCTTCAGCTTGCTTTCTAGCTTGGTCTTCATAGCTCTTCTCCACTTCCACAAGGTTTTTCCTGTGGTTTTCCTGTAATTCTTTATGTTTCCTCTCTTCCTCTTTTCTCCTGATTTGGTCTTCCTCTTGTCTTTTCTTTTCATATTCATCTTGTTTCTGCTTGAACTTCTCCTGAAGTTCTTCTATTCTTCTTTTCTCCTTTTGTTGTCTCTCTTCATCTTCTTGTTTCTGTTTCTTCCACCACTTTCTTCGTTCTTCCTCCCAGGCTTCTTGTTTCTTTCTCATCTCATCTCTGGTCTCTTCCAGTTTTCTGTCAACATTTTCCTTTTCTTCTTTGTCTGATTGAATTTGTTTGGCCAACATTTCACGTTCCTTTTTTAGATTCTGTCTGTATTTTTCTTCCTCTGCTTCTCTTTTTCTTTTCTCTTCTCCTCTGGTTTCTTGTTCTTTCTTTCTCAGCTCACGCTCCTTGTTGATGTTTTTCTCATGATTTTCCTGTAATTTTTTATGTTTCCTCTCCTCCTCTTCTCTCCTGATTTGATCTTCTTCCTTTCTTTTCTTTTCATATTCATCTTGTTTCTGCTTGAACTTCTCCTGAAGTTCTTCTATTCTTCTTTTCTCCTCCTGTTGTCTCTCTTCATCTTCTTCTTTCAGTTTCTTCCACCACTCTCTTCGTTCTTCCTCCCAGGCTTCTTGTTTCTTTCTCAGCTCGTCTCTGGTCTCTTCCAACTTTTTGTCAACATTTTTCTTTTCTTCTTTGTTTGATTGAATTTGTTTGGCCAGTAATTCACGTTCCTTTTTTAGATTCTGTCTGTATTTTTCTTCCTCTGCTTCCCTTTTTCTTTTTTCTTTTTCTCTGGTTTCTTGTTCTTTCTTTCTCAGCTCACGCTCCTTGTTGATGTTTTTCTCATGATTTTCCTGTAATTCTTTATGTTTCCTCTGCTCTTCTTCTCTCCTGATTTGGTCTTCCTCTTGTCTTTTCTTTTCATATTCATCTTGTTTCTGCTTGAACTTCTCCTGAAGTTCTTCTATTCTTCTTTTCTCCTCCTGTCGTCTCTCTTCATCTTCTTGTTTCTGTTTCTTCCACCACTCTATTCGTTCTTCCTCCCAGGCTTCTTGTTTCTTTCTCATCTCGTCTCTGGTCTCTTTCAGTTTTCTGTCAACATTTTTCTTTTCTTCTTCGTTTGATTGAATTTGTTCGGCCAAAAATTCAAGTTCCATTTTTAGATTCTGTCTGTATTTTTCTTCCTCTGCTTCCTTTTTTCTTTTCTCTTCTTCTCTGATTTCTTGTTCTTTCTTTCTCTCCTCACGCTCCTTGTTGATGTTTTCTTCCATTTCATCCAGCAGTTTTGCTCTCAGTTTTCTCTCCTGTTCAGTTCCAGCTCTCTCTTCTTCTATCCTTCTTTTCATTTCTTCCTTTTCTTTCTCATGTTTTCTTTCCAGCTCCTCCATCTTTCTCTTCATCTCTTCTTCCTTCTCCTTCAGGATTTTCTCCACTTCTTTCCGTATGGCTGCTTCAGCTTCTTGCAGCATCTCGTTGGTGAAGCAGTTTCCTCCATTTTCCTTCACCATGGTGTCGATCTTTGTTATCAGCTCAATGACCTGTGTTTGGTTTTGTTTATCGTGGTTATCAAACACGTGGTATCTTCCTCCACAGTCAGAGATCAGCTGCTTGAAGGAATCATCACATGTTTTAATGTAATCTTCCATGGACTGATTCTCATGTTTTAGTGAATCTCCTCTTGTGAAAAGAATGATGGTGAACTTTTCAGAATTCTTCCCAAAACCATCTTTGATGAGTTTTAGTGCCTCCTTCTCCTCTGATGTGAATCTGCCGATCTCTAACACCAGCAGGAAGACATGTGGTCCTGGAGACAGAAGACTGATGCATTTCACCATCTCTTCATTTACTTCATCATTAGACAAAGTGTTATCAAACAGTCCAGGAGTGTCAACCACGGCAACAGGACGTCCGTCCACTTCACCCACTGACTTCTGACAACGTTTGGTGACTGAAATTTGACTGGATTTGGCTTCAAACTCTTGTCTTCCCAGAATGGTGTTTCCTGAAGAACTCTTTCCACTGCCAGTCTTCCCGACTAGAACAATCCTGAGACTCTCTGAGTTCTGCTGCTCTTCATCCACTGTGGAACCAAACAGAGTTATTTAAAGTATGAACTTTATGTAGAACAGGGTTGAGGAGAATCAGCTGGAATAGAAATAGTGAAATACTTACAGGTGACCACATGAGGGTTTTTCAGTTTCTTGTTTTCAGCCTCTAATTGTAGGATCTTTTCCATTTGGCCATGAGCAAACGTTCCTGTTGTGTAGCTGTGAGGTTTCTGATCTGACAGCCTCATCTTGTCCACTTGATCCAGCAGCTCTGGGATCTGCTGCTTGTCCTTCATGTTGACAACAACAGATCTTCCTCCACAGCTCTGACAGAGTTCCTGGATGTCTCTGCTCTGTATAAAGTCAACAACTTCTGGAGCTGTAGGATCTGACTCCACAGTGAACAGAATCAGGATGAAGTCTCTGACTTTAGAGCTGAATGTGTTCTGGATGGTCTCTAACTCTCCCTTGTCTTCATCAGTGAGGAGACCCACAGGTAGGACCAGGATGAAGGCATGGACGCCCTCAGGATCATGGAGGGAGATACACCTGAATGAGTCCTCCATCACTGCCTCCTGAGGTTTTCCATACAAGGCAGGCAGCTCCACCAGGGAAACCCGACGTCCACACACCTCTCCCTGGGTTCTAACACACTCTGATGAGTCTTCAGGTCGACCAAACTTTCTTTGTCCCAGAATAGCGTTGACTGCTGAAGTCTTCCCAGCTCCTCTTCTACCACACAGGACCAGGTTCATCACTGTCTGATCTTCTTCTTCAGTTAGTGTCAGATATCCTCCCCTGAGGTCACTCACTATAGCTTCCATTTTCTGCATTAACTCTTGTACATCATGACCTGAAGGATCCTTTTTATCAAGATTGATGCTGTGCTGCTTTTGTCTGCAGTCTTGGAGGAGTTTTTTCAGAGACTGATTCTGTTTGTCTTCATTGTGAGTCATGATGACCATCGAGTGTTTAAAGGCATCTTCACCAAACAGACTCAGGATGAACTTCAGTTTTTCTTTGTCCTTTTCCTTAAAGTCAGACGGCTTCACCAACAGCAGCAGAACATTTGGACCAGGGAAGCTCAGATTGATGCATCTTCTCACCTCTCCTCTCATTGTCTGCTCAGGAAAACTGAAGAGATCTGGTGTCTTCACAACTGTTACACGTTTTCCTCTCCACTCTCCACAGACGCCCACACAATGCTGGATTGATTTCTGTACATCAAAGACTCGATCTCTGATAATGAAGTTACCAAGTTTTGTTTTCTTGTCTTCACTTTTTCCCAGCAGCACAATCCTGAATTCCGATGCTGCAACAGAACAAAGAAGAAAAACATTTAATATTGATGACATGTCGGTTGGAGAATTAGATCTTAGACTCTCCATGTTTGCTGGGAGATGGAGGCATGTGGCCATGGGTGGAAATTTAGGATTATACAAGATCATTCCAAAAAATTACAGCACCAATGCAGGTTGATATTTTTCAGTCTTATTTCTATTCAATTCAATTCAATTCAATTTTATTTATATAGCGCCAATTACAGTCAAACTGTCTCGAGACACTTTACAGAACCCATATGCCTGACCCCCAGAGCAAGCCAAAAGGCGACAGTGGCAAGGAAAACACCCTTTTAACAGGGAAAAAAACCTTGAGCAGAACCCGGCTCTAATGTGGGGGGACCCATCTGCCTGCTGGCCGGGCGGGTTGAGAGGGACAGAAGAGGTAGAGAGGTAGAGATAGAGGGATAGAGGTAGAGAGGAAGAGGTAGAGAGGAAGAGGTAGAGGGGTAGAGGTAGAGATAGAGGGACAGAGATAGAGAGGAATAGGTAGAGGGACAGAGGTAGAGATGGGGGGGGGGACAAGGACCATAAAACACACAGTATAATTCATGCATGATAAGACAGATGATATATGCAAAGTACAACTAACATGGAAACTATAGTTTACTGCTATGGTGTACAGCTCTGGCATTAAATATACTACATATATAGCTGGTGGTAAATTCAAAAATATGTAGATGAGCAAATCAAGTATAGTAAGGGCAATGCAGAGTAGATCGGTGGAAATGGGCAGCTGGAGGTGGGAGAGCAACCACACATCTGAAGCATCCAGCTCTGGGACCAGGGACACTCGGAGAAAGGACACAGAAAGAAACAGAGTGAATGTAATGCAACAATGGTATATATAGTAAATACATTAGTAGTTAGAGAAGGGCTCAGTGCATCAAGAGAGGTCCCCCAGCAGCCTAGGCCTATAGCAGCATAACTAGGGACAAACTAAAGGGACGTCAAGAGGGGAAGTCAGTTGTGCAAATGCAAACACCAGCTCACCCCGTCAGGGTCCCCCAGTCAGTCCTAACTATAAGCTTTGTCAAAAAGGAAGGTTTTAAGCCTGGTCTTAAAAATAGAGAGGGTGTCCGCCTCCCGAACCCAAACTGGGAGCTGGTTCCACAGGAGAGGCGCCTGATAACTGAAGGCTCTGCCTCCCATTCTACTTTTAGAGATTCTAGGAACAACAAGTAAGCCTGCATTCTGAGAGCGGAGAGTTCTGCTAGGATAATATGGTACTATCAGGTCTTTGAGATATGATGGAGATTGGTTGTTAAGAGCTTTATATGTCAGAAGAAGGATTTTGAATTCTATTCTAGATCTAACAGGAAGCCAATGAAGAGAAACCAGTATAGGAGAAATATGATCTCTCTTGCTAACTCCTGTCAGTACTCTGGCTGCAGCATTTTGGATCAGCTGTAGATGTTTCAGAGAGCTTTTGGGACAACCTGATAATAAGGAATTACAGTAGTCAAGCCTAGAAGTAACAAATGCATGGACTAGTTTTTCTGCATCACTCTGAGACAGGATGTTCCTGATTTTCACAATATTTCTCAGGTGGAAAAAGGAAGTCCTACAGATTTGTTTTATGTGTGAGTTAAAGGACATGTCCTGGTCAAAGATAACGCCGAGGTTCCTCACAGTAGTACTGGAGGCCAATGTAATGCCATCCAGAGTAACTATATGCTTTGAAAGCAATTCTCTAAGATGTTTGGGGCCAAATATAATGACTTCAGTCTTGTCTGAATTTAGTAGTAAGAAATTATAGGTCATCCAGGTCTTTATGTCTTTAAGACAATCTTGCAGTCTAGCTAGCTGATTAGTTTCATCTGGCTTCATAGATAAATACAATTGAGTGTCGTCAGCATAACAGTGGAAATTAATACAGTGCTTCCTAATAATATTGCCTAAGGGAAGCATGTATAATGTGAACAGTATTGGTCCTAAGACAGAGCCCTGAGGAACTCCATGATTAACCCTAGTATGCTCAGAAGAGTCATTGTTGACATGCACAAACTGGAACCTGTCTGATAAGTAGGATTTAAACCAGTCCAGTGCTGTCCCTTTAATGCCAATACAATGTTCTAGTCGTTGTAATAAAAGTTTGTGGTCGATTGTATCGAATGCCGCACTAAGGTCCAATAAAATAAGTATAGAGACCAGTCCATTATCTGACGCTATGAGAAGGTCATTAGTAACTTTCACCAGAGCTGTTTCTGTACTATGATGCACTCTGAAGCCTGACTGAAACTCTTCAAACAAGCTATTCTTTTGTAAATGTTCACATAATTGATTAGCAACTGTTTTTTCCAGAATTTTGGAGAGAAATGGGAGGTTGGAAATTGGTCTATAGTTGGCTAAAACATCTGGATCTAGAGTGGGCTTTTTAAGTAAAGGTTTGATTACGGCAACCTTAAAAGCCTGTGGTACATAGCCTGTTACTAGAGAGAGATTAATCAGATCTAACATTGAGGAATTAATTAAAGGTAAGGCCTCCTTGAACAGTCTAGTTGGGATAGGATCTAAAAGACATGTCGATGGTTTGGATGTAGAAACTATTGAAATTAGTTCAGAGAGATGTATGGGAGTGAAAAGTTCTAGTTCTAAATATCCATCTGGTCTTACAGCCAATTCTAAAGCATCTGTACTCGATAATACATCTGTGATATTTGTAGGAAGGGCCAGATTAATTTTTTCTCTAATCGTAATAATTTTATTTGTGAAGAAGCTCATGAAGTCGTTACTGCTCAAAGCTAAAGGAATACAAGGTTCGACAGAGCTCTGACTCTTTGTCAGCCTGGCTACAGTGCTGAAGAGAAACCTGGGGTTGTTCTTGTTTTCCTCTATTAAAGATGAATAATATGTTGTCCTGGCATTACGAAGAGCTTTTTTATAAATTACTAGACTATTTTTCCAAGCTACATGAACATCTTCTAAATTAGTGGAATACCACTTCCTTTCCAGCTTTCGGGACGCTTGCTTTAAAGTCCGCAGCTGGGAATTATACCAAGGAGCAGGTCCTCTCTGAGATAGAACTTTCTTTTTTACAGGTGCAACACTATCAAGTGTTGTACGCAGTGAGGCTGCAGCATAATTAGCAATATAATCCACATCTGTGGGGGTAAAATTATAATATTTCCCTTCCATAATATCAGTAAGTGGTGCTGAACTAAATAGAGAGGGTATTATTTTCTTAAATTTAGCCACCGAATTGTCAGACAGACATCTACTGTAGTGATATTTATTCTTAACTCCCAAACAATCTGTTGTTGTAAATTGAAATGTTATCATAAAATGGTCAGAAAGAAGAGGGTTCCGGGGAAATACTTTTAACTGTTTGATTTCTATGCCATAAGTCAGAACGAGGTCAAGGGTATGATTAAAACTATGAGTTGGTTTATTTACATGTTGAGAAAACCCAATTGAGTCTAATATTGAATTAAAAGCAGTCGTAAGGCTGTCACTGTCCACGTCAACATGAATGTTAAAGTCACCCACAATAATCACTTTATCTGAGCTGAGCACTAAATCAGATAAAAAGTCTGAGAATTGAGATAAAAACTCAGAGTAAGGAGCAGGAGGACGATATACAACAACAAATAAAACTGGTTTCTGGGCTTTTAAATCTGGATGAGAGAGACTGAGAGTAAGATTTTCAAATGAACTGTAGCTAGGTTTAGGTCTCTGGTTCATTTTTAAGCTAGAGAGGTAGATTGCTGCCACTCCTCCTCCTCGGCCTGTGATTCGAGGAACATGACAGTTAGTATGACTAGTAGGAGTTGATTCATTTAGACTAACATATTCTTCCTGCTGCAACCAGGTTTCAGTCAAACAGAACAAATCAATCTGGTTATCAGCTATCAAATCATTTACTAACAGTGATTTAGACGAGAGAGATCTAATATTTAACAGACCACATTTAATTGTCCTGTTTCTTCGCTCAGTTGAAATAGTGGTATTAATTTTAATTAGATTTTTATGGTTACTATGTCTTTTGTTTATTTTGGAATTGTTTAATTTATTGAATTTTGGTGGTCGGGGGACAGACACAGTCTCAATAAAGCTAACTGAATTACTGGAGGGTGACAGCTGAGAGGAAACTGCAGAGAGGTGTGGAAGACTACAACTCTGCATGCTGGTCTGAACTCTGGGTTGTCATGCTTTAGGAGTTCTAATAAAATCAGCCATATTTCTAGAAATGAGAGCCGCACCAGCCAAAGTGGGATGGATGCCGTCTCTCCTAATCAGACCAGGTTTTCCCCAGAAAGAGCTCCAATTGTCTATAAAGCTAACGTTGTTTGCAGTACACCACGTAGACACCCAGCGGCTAAACGATGACATACGGCTAAACATATCATCGCTAGTCAGATCTGGCAGGGGTCCAGAGAAAACTACGGAGTCCGACATGGTTTTGGCAAAGTTACACACTGATGCCACACTAATTTTGGTGACCTCCGATTGGCGTAACCGGGTGTCATTACCGCCGACATGAATAACAATCTTACTGTATTTACGATTATCGTTAGCCAGCAGTTTCAAATTTGCTTCTATGTCGCCCGCTCTGGCCCCTGGGAGGCATTTTACTATGGTCGCTGGTGTCGCTAGCTTCACGTTTCTGACTATGGAGCTGCCAATGATCAGAGTTGGTTTCTCAGCGGGTGTGTCGCTGAGTGGGGAAAAACGATTAGAAACGTGAAGCGGTTTGTGGTGTGCCGGGACAGCGGGCTTGAGTTTAGGACTACGTTTCCTACGAACTGTCACCCAGCTACCCTGACTTCCCGGCTGCTCGGGAGCTGCTAGAGGACGGCTATCAGAAGCTACACTAGCAGAAGCTACACTATCAGCTATGCTATTGCGGTCCGCACCGGCTAAGGGGGCTTGGCTAACGGCTAGCGGGGTGTTTTCCATGGTGCGGAGCCGCGCTTCCAATTCAGAGAGCCTCGCCTCCAAAGCTACAAAGAGACTGCATTTATTACAGATATCGTTATCACTAAAGGAGGCAGAGGAGTAACTGAACATGTGACACACTGAGCAGGAAAGAGAAGAAGAGGAAGAGGGAGAAGCCATGCTAGCTGCTAAGCGCTAGGCTAGCGGACAGCGATAACAGATTAACTTAGAATTAAGTACTGAGAAGGTGCTTAAAGAAAACGAGTGTATGCTACGATTCAAATATTGCCGCTACACACAGATTTAATGAATATCAAATTAGATGGAGTGGATAAGCTACAACAGTCACAGAACACAACACAGCGCTAACAACAGGAAGTGACGCAATACGCTCACCGTAACGTCTGACGTCAGCAGGTCCGCCTCCTCAGTGTAAGAATGGCTGAGGGTCATGATGGTGTTGCACAGTAATATACAAAAGATACAGCAGGTGCAGCATAAATGGTTGACAAGATGGTGACACAGTCTTTACCTGCAGTGGCGTCTCCCAGAAACAATGCAGTGCCTTTGTCTGTCTGCATCTATGCACGAGTCATTGGGTGGAACTAAATGGAAATATGTGGACGACCATCTGTTTCTCCAGAACATACGTTACAAAGACTTTTACTCCAACAAGCACCAACTGAATGTGCTGATCAAGTTGGTGTTCACTACTATGAACACTGGCTCAGAACTGCATAAGTGGTTTAAGAGGACGTGGAAGCGAGGCAAGCATGGAGGTGCGCATGCTGCACTAACTGCTAACCCACTCCAGCCAGTGGTTTCCACAATCATGCTGGCTAATGTGCACTTCCTCGACAGCAAAAGGACCATATTAGATCCTGCAGAACTTCCCAGTGCAGAGTGAGGGACTGCTGTGTCCTGATTTTCACTGAAACTTGGCTAAACCAGAACACTCTGATCAACGCAGTCCAGCTGAATGGACTAATTCTCCACAGAGCGGACAGAAGAACTCCATCTGGTAAGTTGAGAGAAGGAGGAATGGCTGTTTTCACCAACAGCCTGTGGTTTGAAGATGCTATGGTGATGTCTACACCCTGCTCACTGCACTTGGAGTGCATGACTGTCAGATGCCGACCTTTTCTACCTGCTGCTGGACGCTTTCTCTGTTGCTGCTGTAGATTTCAACAAGGCAAAAACACATTAGATCATGTGTACACAAACATCAGAAACTCCTACAGAGCAACCCTCCTCCCCCACATTGGCAACTCTGATCATCTAGATGTCATGCTGACACCCATGTACAGAGCTACAGTGAAACAAAACAAGCCAGCACTCAGAGAAGTCAGACTGTGGCCACGCGCTTCACAAGAGAAACACACTACGAAACAGAAACACACAAAAGATAAATGCTTCAAGAGACAAAACACCTGCAAAAAAAAAAAAAAAGAATAGAAATATTTATTTGTTGTTTTTTGGGTTGTGAATTTAAAAAAACATTATGGGGCCTCTCCATTTCTCTTGACATTTTTTGCTAACAACTAAAAACAAAAGTAGTACAACAACAAAGAAATGTTCCTATACTTAAGCACATTTAGCAAGTTCAGAAAAATCGTTCAATGTTTGTTTTAATGTTTTCAGTTTTCCGGGACCATGGTATAGGGAGTATTAGGGCCCTCTGTGGAGTAACACCACTCCGTGGAGTGACACCTCTCTGCTGCACGTTGTAGTGTTCCTGATCCGCAGCTTGTCCTGGTGTTCCTGATCCGCAGCTTGCCATGGTTTTCCCACTCCAACTTGTGGCTTAGAGCGGTCTAATACACGGCTCGAAGTTGTTTAAATCTTACTGAAATTGGAGAGACAACTTGAAAAGGCATACTTTTCTCTTTTCTAAGTTTTTACATGTGGCCCTCAGATGCTGCTGTGAAAATACTTGTGTAGGTTTTGGTGATTTACACAGCTGATTTTAGTGGGCTTGGGGTTGTGAGAAGTGAATTTGTAGTGTTAACGTTACTGTAACAAACATTAATTTCTGGGACACACCAGGTATTTAACAAGGTACCTGGACGACTCGCGCATGGGACATGGCAGCCTAGAAGAGAAGCATTGATAATTGTGGACTGCTTCAAAAACACATAAAGTGATTCAATTAAATGAATGTAAACTAAAATGAATGCAACACACACACCTGGTGTGTCCCATAATGTTAGTTACAGTACTCACAATCTCAACCCCACTAAAATCAGCTGTGTAGATCAACTATACCTACACAAGTATTTTCACAGCAACATCTGAAAGACACGTAAAAACGTAGGAAAGAGAAAAGTATAGCTTTTCGAGTAGTCTCTCCCTCCAACTTCAACTTTCTTATTCACTCGTTATCTGTTTCTGGTGGTGAAACTCAGCTCTGCCATCTAGTGACCTGCAGCACTTCGGTTGTGGAATCCCCTCCATTGTGTTATCCTATTTGTGGCGCATTTCTGTTTGCAGTGCGTTTCTCTTGTGAAGTGCGTTTCTGTTTTGTGGTCCGTTTCTCTTGTGAAGTGCATTTCATTTTGGTAGGTGTTATGTCTCCTGCAGCATTTCACTTTTGTAGGTGTTTTCTGTCTTGCAGCATTTATTTTTTGTGGGTGTTTTTGTCTATTGCTGCGTTTGCACCCATCGGCCACCGTACTCCCCACTGCAGGAAAGCTACACAGACCCCACACTACCAGACTGACTCAGTGACTTTTTTTATATAAATTTGAGGTAAACAACAACAAGGTACAGGTGCCCTCACCATCACCCAGCAAGCAGACACTCCAGATGACAGCAGCCCCAGTAAAAAGTCTTCGCCAGCATCAACCCACACAAGGCGGTGTGGCCAGACAGCCTCAGTAAGTACATTGAGAGGGAGGTGCTGAACAATTCAAAGAAGTCTTTACAGACATTTTTAACATCTCACTCACCCACAGAGCTGTGCCCACAGACCTTAAGAGTACCACCATCATTCCTGTGCCAAATAAGTCAAAGCCAGCCTGCCTGAATGATTTCTGCCCTGTGGCCCTTACACCTACAGTCATGAAACGTTTCAAGCAGTCTGTCTTGCAACACATCAAGGGCCACTTCCCAGCAAACTCAGACCCACTACAGTTTGCATATAGAGCCAGTCACTCAACAGAGAATGCTATCTCCACTGTTCTACATCTCACTCTGTCACATCTGGAGGAGAATAACACCTACGCCAGGCTCCTCTTCATCAGCTTCAGCTCAGCATTTAATACCATCATTCTACAGGAGCTGGTGGAAAAGCTGAAGCTACTGGGGTTGGACACCTGCAGCTGGATCTTCAGCTTCCTGTCACAGAGGCAGCTGAGACTCAGGGTGGCCAGTCTCACTTCAAAACCATCTCAGTGATTCCAGGATCTTGGCTGTATCTTGAGCTCTCTGCAACCTGCTGGTCCACGACAGCACTGCTAGATTCAACACTAATCACATTACAAGATTTGCTGATGACACAATGGTGGTGGATCTGATCAGCAACCAAGATGAGACTGTCTACAGGAAGGAGGGTTAGGGTTGAATTTACACATCTTCTCTCACATTTTGGAGTCCTCAGACTTTCCTTCTTCCCACATGTCAATCACAGACAGAGAGAGTCTGATTCCTGAAATGGGCGGGGCCAGCAGCTGGTCAGCTGCAATTAAAGCTACAGACACTGAAACAGCCAGTTCAGAACAGAAATAAAACCACAAGTTACTCAGTCGGGGTGAAATTAACCGTCTTTGTGGTATTTTGAGATGAAAAATTGAAAGACACATTCTGTGGACATGTGACTGATTAACTTGCTAAAATAGGCCACAATAGGGAACCTTTAAGGACAGCAAAAAAAAGGGATGAGATGTTAAAAAAAAAAAAAAAAAAAAAAAAAAGCCTGTGTTTTATTCTTTAATTGTCTGGTCTTTCTTCCCACAACCACCTCAAATGTTTTCCCTTTTCAGTTCTCAGGATGCCAGGTGTCTTTCTCCAGTCTTTTATCAGATTACTGCATCATTCTTGTTCCTGATGTCTCTACATTGCTGCCGTCTGATAACCTGTTTGTCTCGTATTTGTCACATGAACCTGCCTGTATTTTCACCTTCATTCTAAGAAAAGTTCTGGTAACAAGACTGAACTTTCTTCATTTACTTACCCTGGCTGGTTTGACTTTCCAGTGATGATGCAGTTCCTGGTATGTAAGAGATTAACCCTGTGAAAAAACAAAACCTTCAGTTTCAGAACATCAACATCCGCTTTGAGTCTCACTTCATGTGATCATTTGTCAGTTTACTGACTGGAGCCCCAGCTTGTTGCTGAATGCCAGATAGATTTCAATGCTGTAAAATGAAGTAAAATATATAAATAAATAAATAAATGTCACCTAGAATTCTTAATTTATGTTCAAACTTTAACTCTGATGTTTTTTTTATTTTTTATCACACTATAAAAATGTTCCTGAACCCACCACCAGCTCTGCCAGGATCCTCTGGTTTCTGGTTTCCATGGCTACTGGTGAACTCAGACTCTGCATCCTCACATTCATCACAGCTCTCATCATCTCCGTCGTTCTGCTCCACAATTCTGTCCATGGCGCTCAACAAGTCTGAACGTTCCACGTTCTTCTGCCACAACAACTTCTGTCTACATCTACTGATTATGTCTCCTAACAGTGGATGTTGCAGGTAGTCTTCTATGAGACCTGGACTCTCCTCTCTGGATGCTGATATCAGAACCAGTGATCGATCAAATGATTGATCACTGAGTAGTTCCAGGACTCTGCAGATCCTCAGTCTGTGTTCCTCAGTGAAGTCTTCAGGCTGTAGAACCAGCAGGAACACATGAGGTCCAGGATCAGAGAGTCTCACACAGAGTTCTACATGTCCTCTTAGTTTGTCTTTAGAGATGTTTGGATTCAGCAGATCTGGAGTGTTGATGAGGACTATTTTCCTCTTCTTTATCTGTCCACTGACTGTCAGACAACGTTTTAGTTCATACTCAATGTTGAACACAGTTTCTTCCAGTAATAAGTTCCCCACAGAACTCCTCTCAGACCAGTTGTTCCCCAACAGAACAACCCTCAGCTCAGACACTGGAATAAAAGAATCTTTATTATTTGAAATGACTGAGATGATGTCATCTTAGTAATCATTTTATTTATCAGTCTTTCTGTAAGAGTTAGTTACACCTAAACAATTAATGAATGTTCAGTTATACTCACTATTGGGAGGGAGGAATTCTAAGCTGCTTCTCCTCTTCACTGGTACCTCAGTATCTTTGGCTGTAGGGACCAAAGTTGCACAGATTAATTCTACTTTGAATGAGTCCTTTAATGTTCAAAAAAAACATTTTGCCTGCTGATTTGGAGTTCACAAAAAAAGAAATGTCAGAAAACTTTGGTCAAGAATTGAGCTTTGAGCTGGAACAGATGATTAAATCAGTCTGGAAGAGTTAAGTTCATCCATCCACAGTTCCTCTGTCCATACAGTTGTGCTCATATATTTACATACGCTGGAAAAATGTATGAAATGGAGTCCATTTTTTCAGAAAATATGTATAATCACGGAAGAACTCCTCTTTTATTTAGGGTTAGTGATCAGACAAAGTTATTTATTATCACACAGTCCTATTTGCTCTGATCTTTCATGTTTTCATTGAAGAACTCTAGATATTTTAAACATTCTGCCAGGGTATGTAAACTAATGAGCACATAGAAAAGATTAGGTTCTGTGGTTTCTCTGCCTAGACGTGGACGTCCAGCTAAGACGACTCCAAAGAAGAATAAAAAAGAAGCAATGTAACCAAGTACATGTCCTCAAGTCGTAAAATGTGTGTATTACACAATATTGTCGACGTTTCCAAATAAAATACAAATTTTTTGACATTTAAAAATATCGTGAGCTTGGCATTCGTGTCAAGAGCCATTTGCACACAAATACATCAGCAGAAAATCAGACAAGTGTGTGATCAAGACTAGAGGCCACCTTCTGAGGACAATACACAACCTACTTTATTCACTGTCAATGGAACACAAACCGAGCACAAAAAGATGTAAAATTACTGTGAAGGAAAAATGAGTCTTTCCCCTTTCTAAGGCCAGACATGCAGACGCTGTAGGAGGAAGATATATCAGGACTCTCTGCTCTGGTTAAGGTTAGATACTGTCTATTCTGATGCGACTAAGCAGATGTTGTCTCCACATTGGTCTGTAATCTAAATCTGCTCCCCTCCAAACTACAATACACACCCAAAGATCAGAGAGAATCCTCAGAACTGATGCTGGCATGACTTGCATGAACTGCTGCTCTGTTGGTGTCACTTCTCCTGATATCAGTAAACATTACTAGTCATCTCTGTGTCTGCCTCCTCATCTTCTCTCAACCTCACTGATCTTCCATAACAACAACCAAAATGCGACACAAAATGACCACGAAAAGACAAAACTAAAATCCCAGAAAGTGAAAATATTCCACAATTTTATAGATGTTCCTAAATATAACTGTAGAGATAATATATATTATGAGTCGTTTCCACACAAATTTGATGACAGAAATTCAGACAAGATCCTAATCTTTCCAGATATACACAAAACGGTTTCTAAAATTTGCATATGTTGTGCGTTCCAATGTTGCTCAAAAAAGCAGCCAAAGAAGTAACTATGAGCTAAAATAGTTCCTCAGAATGTTCCTAATTGTTAGTGATGGAAAAACTGATGTTAGCTGGTGATTCACTTTAGATAATGTGACCACATTCCTCCAAATAACTGAATTAATTTCACTCAGACTCACTGCCACAGCTGAATAAAGCCCAGCATTTATGAACATTTGTGGAAGAACTGGTGGATCTGAAGAGCTCAGGATGCCTCCTTTGCAATAAGAATAATAAGACTTTGTAAACATAAATCCTGAATGGACTCACCAGATGCTGCTGCCATGCTGCCCTCTGCTGGAAACCCACCAGAAAGAATTCAGATCTGTTGGGTTAAAACTCTGTGAGATTAAACAGGAAGTTCTACCTTCATTAGTCTGTCTGCTCTGACATGTTGGTGGATAAACTCTAAAATAATGTCTGGACTCAACAAAGAACTGTTTGCATCAATCTTTATGACTTCAGACAACTTCCAATGAAATTATGTTCACCCAACAAGCAATGAACTTTTCCTCCACAATTTTAGTTGTTTTTAATGACAACTGATTTAATGCAGACTGTGGAAAAACTCACACACTGATCAGAGAACATTTAAATTAACACTGTTTCTGTGAGTTCCTGTTCAGAAACTGTCCGTCTCCACTGTTGGCTTCAACTGCTGCTGATTTGTTCACTTTCCAGGAGACAGTTCAGTTTTAGATTCTGTATTTTACAGGAGCTGCTACTGTTGAAGCTTTAACGTTCGTCTGGTGCTGCTTTCACTGACACTCAGTCATCGTAGTTCCATTCACTGAAACCTCGAGGCACCTCTGCTACAGTCAGATAAAGATCTGGATAAAACAGGTTCTAAAATACACTAAAACACTTCCTGAGAGATGCAGTAAATTAATTAGAATAACAACAACAACAACAACAATAATAATAATAATAATAATAATAATAACTTTATTAATATAGCACTTTCAAATTAAAACGCTTTACAGAGCAAACAATGGATAAAAACAATGGCTAAGAAAACACAATAACAACGATAAAACTGATAAGAACAATACCTAAGAAGACACAGTACCTCACATTTTAGGATTCATATGCAGCAGAGAACAAATGGGTCTTTAAAATACATTCTTGTTTTAAAAGTCGGTTCAAAAACTGAAAAGCGACATTTAATGCTGATTCTTCTTCACTGTTTTCTAACCGTGGAGCTCCTCGTCTTCTCCATAAATCAGCTCATTTCACAGGTTTTACTCATCAAACACAGACTGAAAGCATCAGCAGCAGCATTTCACACCAAACTCTGCATCAGACTGACTCACTGCACATGTTCAAGTCTGGAAATATTCTGCTTCAACTCAGACCACCGCCTGCAAACATGCAGGCCTTCACACGTTTTAAAATACTTGTTTCTTTTTACACACATACATACACACACACACACACACACACACACACACACACACACACACACACACACACACACACACACACACACACACACACACACACACACACACAATACTTTTTGTAAACAGTTGTTCGTTGTTTGTTATACTATGTTGTTTTTGCTTTTTGGAAGTCCCACCAAAGTTTTGTTGCTCAAATGCAATGACAATAAATATCCTTCAGTCTGTACATTTATATTAACTTTACTCTCATACAGTCCACACACACATTTTCACTTACTTTGTCAGATTCGTCTTCTTCTGTTTTTCTGCTGTTCTCTCACACGCTCAAATTGTTGCTGCGACACAAAGAAGGGCAAAGTGAAAGTAAGAAGCAGAAGGAGTTTCCTGCCAACTATGATTTTTTTTTTTTTTTAAAGCTGCATGCAGACACTGAACTGAACCAGGAACCAACATAAACATGAATTACTGTCACTTATTAGTTGTACATTTAAACATTCTGTTACATCTGAAGACTGGATGTCACAAATAAATCTGATAAATATGAGCGTCATGATCAACGACCAACTTACCCTCAAGGCTCCCATGTCCTCTGCTGCTCAGTCGTGTCGATTCTCCCTGTAAAACATCAGGAAGATCAGACCATTCCTGTCTGAACATGCAGCACCACTCCTTAGTGGCAGGCCTCCCTTCATGCACAGTGAAACCTCGGTTGGTCGGTCAGTAGGCTTGTAGGTAGATTCTTGATTATCATTGCATATTGTCATACAGCTAAATTTTGTTTGATAGTTTTCTTCATCAGATCATCATATAAAATAGTGTAAACCAGTGAAGGTTGTAAATTATTAGTGCAGCTCAGGCTTACAGCATGGCTTTAATAGCACCAGGGGAAAAGCTGCTTTAATGGTCCCATCCATGACCTCATGACCTGGAGACCAGTTGGGTGCTACAGGACATTGGTGCCACCAGAACTCTGGGAATGTCCTGTCCTGAGTTTCATTACAGCACTAAAAATAATCATCTGTTCACTGGACCATCAGAACCCAGAGATCAGCCAGGACATCAGGACATCCCTAGAGGTCCTGTTCCACCATCCTGGTACCACAGGACCTCTGGGGAAGTCCTGTGGTACCAGGATGGTAGAACCCAGGAGAACACCTTAGCTCTGTCATGTTCCCCGGGTCGCTCCTGACCAGCTGAGGACAGCAACTGGTATCAAGGACTGCTGGTGGTATGAGGGGATGTTTGAGCTGCAGTGTTTAGGTGGATGGTACATGTCAAACATTAACATAAATGTCAGGACTCAAGGTTTCCCAGCAGAACAATCATTACAACAAGATGATCGATGTTCTTCACTTCACCTGTCAGTGGTCAGAACGTCGTGGCTGAACATCTACATCAGTGCAGGAAGAACATGAAGGTGAAACTCTGCAAGAAAAACAAACACTGCAGTCTTCATGAGCTACATCACCACATCCTCATCATGTACCAGGAAATACAGAGACTCAAGCACAGAGAGGAAAGATTTAGTCATTTATTCACAGTTAAGCCCTTCCTCTACTAGGAATAAGGCAAGGGCGACACCTACTGGAGACAACGGGGAACTACGGGTAATGGGAGCACTGGACACGGAGATCTATGGAAGCTGACAAAACAGCACACTGGTAGTAAAAATGTATTATTTTCAGTCTGAAAGGCTAATTAGCTGACTCTGTTAAGCTGCTAATGTTATGATATATCAGCTTGCTGTAGCACGAGCTAACTAGCTAACTAGCTGACATAATAGCAAACTAGCAGCATAAATGTATTATCTGCCTCAAAGGCTAACTAGCTAGCTTGTTGTAGCACTACCTAAATAGCTAACTAGCTAACATAATAGCATACTAGCAGCATAAATGTATTATCTGTCTCAAAGGCTAACTAGCTAGCTTGCTGTAGCACTAGCTAACTAGCTAAGATAATAGCAAACTAGCAGCATAAATGGATTATCAGTCTCAAAGGCCAACTAGCTAGCTTGTTGTTGCACTAGCTAAGATAACTGGATTAATGCAGAAAATCTGTGGCATTTTGCCTCCTTATAAAACACACTGTAACTCTGTTTGAATGTACCGCTTCTACAAACTCTGTGACATGATCCTTGAAACTGGTCAGCTACGTCTCCTCACCTTCACTTCTGTGTCACACCTTGATTTGTCTGTTCAACGCTGCCTGCAGCTTTAATTTCACTTTGTTAATTAAACGTGTTTTATCTTCCATGAACCAAAACAATTTAAACAGACAACTGTGGTGTTTGTTTGTGGTTCTGAATGAACACGAATGCAGTGAAAACTCCCAAAGAAATCACAAAAACTACATGACGAGTCTCCTCTGATTTATGTCTGTGGTGTTTTAAAGTGCTGTAAAAAATAAATCTTACTTATATTTGTAGAATAACTTTGAAACACTGTTCTGCTTGGATTAGACTACCTAGAAATATTGTAGCTTTTGTGGTTCAGCCTGTTTATTTCCTTTAAGTTGGTTTTGTGTTTGGTTTTAGGTTGGTTTGTGCATCTTTCTGCACATTTTTGAGTCTCTTTGTGGTGACTTTTATTCTTTACAGGGTAATTTTACAGTTGTAAGGTAACACTAGCATGGCTCACATGCCTTGAATCTTCATTTTGGAGTCATTTTGTAACAGTTTGCAATAGTTTTATATCTATTTGTGTCTGTTTTTAGCCGGTTCCATTGTTTTGTGGTCACTTTACACATCATTGTGGTCCATTTGTGTCTCTTTGTGCTTATTTTTAATCTCATTTGCGGCTTATGTATAGTTGTTTTAGTCTTTATTGTCATTTAGGCTCAATTTGCAATTGTTCTGCATGGATTTGTGCTCCTTTTGCATCTCTTTTGTGTTGGTTTGCAGATATTTCTGGTCATTTTGAGTCTCCTTAGAGTTGCTTTGCATCTTTTTGTGGTCATTTTGCAGGTTTTTGTTGTTATTCATTTCCTACGTGGCCGTTTTAAGTCTCTTGGTGTTGACATTGACTCAGTTTTCAGTGGTTTCACATCTGTTTATTTACATTAAGTTGGTTTTAGGTTTGGTTTTTGGTTGATTTGTGCATCTTTCTGGACATTTTTGAGTCTCTTTGTGGTGACTTTAATTCTCTACGGTGTAATTTTACAGCAATAAGAAAAACTAGCTTGGCTAACTTGCCTTTAATCTTTATTTGGGAGTCATTTTAGAACAGTTTGCAATAGTTTTACATCTGTTTGAGTGTGTACACATGTAGACAAAATTGTTGGTACCCTTCGGTTAATGAAAGAAAAACCCACAATGGTCACAGAAATAATTTGAATCTGACAAAAGGAATAAAAAATAAAATTCTGTGAAAATTAACCAATAAAAATCAGACATTGCTTTTGAACCGTGGTTTAACAGAACTGTTTTCAAAAATAAACTCAAAGTTCGTAGTTGAAATAACTCTTGTTTGGTTTCACAGCTGATGAAGAGCAGCACTGTTATGCTATATCAGCTTGCTGTAGCACTAGCTAAAGAGCTAACTAGCTGACATAATAGCAAACTAGCAGCATAAATGTATTATCTGTCTCAAAGGCTAACTAGCTAGCTTGCTGTAGCACTAGCTAAAGAGCTAACTTCATGTCAGGCTAACAATATTACTGGCTAGCTAGCTTCAGTTCTCTGCTGCTGGTGGCTAAATATTCCTGTTGATTTGGATTTAACTTTATGCCAAAAACTTAAATATCACTGATATACATATTTACACAATGCTGTAAAACTACACAATAAAATACAATAATGATATAAAAAAAAGATTTTAAAATAGATTTTGCTACTTACCTCTACGATTCCTGATCTTTTTCTTCTGGGTCACCATCAGATAAATTAGGAAGTTAAATCAGATCCAACAAAATGAGAATAAAACATTTTTCTAAAAGAAATGTCAACATTAAACATCTAATTTTCAAATTAAAGTACAAGCGATGGTGAGTGTTTTCACAGACATCCTCATTTTGATTCAAACTTTAGTTTGTTGTTGATTTTTCTTTTGGACACATTTATACTCAGACGTGACAGTTTGCACCAATCTGTGAAACAACAGAGTCTTTTAGGCATTTTGGGGTTTTAGACTTTGGTACTGGAACAATTCTGGGTTCCCTACAGAGACCAGGAACCTCCTGAAGTTGGACTGATTTACTGAAGATGAAGGAGAACATGTCAGTCAGTGGTTCTGCACAGCTGGAAAGTAGACGTCCACCAGCACTGTCTGGAACACAACTTTTCTTCTCCTCAGTCTCCTGAGGAGTTTAAAACCCATGTTCCTATCCACATGTATGTCCATCTGCCCTGAGCAGGCAATGTTCCATGTTGACAGGTCCTCACTAGAATCACTGCTGAAACCATCTAAAAGCTGATGGAGAGTTTAGAGTCTGACCATCAGAGACAAGTTTGGGAGCAGAAAGTTATTTCTCCTCAGATTTCCATCAGGAGTTGTTGGTAAATACTTGTTTGTGAAGAAACTGTCTTGTCCAGAAACTACACTGAGTTGGAGGAATTAGTTTTCATTTAATTACAACTTATTTAATAACTGGCAGCAGAAACACAAGTTTTTAAGTTGGAAAACATTAAAACCATTAAGTTGCTCCAGTTATATTTTCCTCAGTAGTTTTTGTCTTTTTGGTCTCATTAACTTGTTTTAAATTTTCAACTGCAGTTGTGTAATTCAACACACAATACCTATATCTGATAACAACCAACATATATGAAGTAGAAGCAATTACCAATATTATTATTGGAGCCAAACTCATCAAAATACTGTGAAACTCCAACGTTTGATGTAAATCAGTAAATCAGAGTTTTTATCCTCCAACTATTCATTTAATTGAATGTTGGGAACAAGTCCCCTGAATTACTATTTAGAATGAACCAGGATGAATTAAAAACCAAACAATGAAAAATGATTTAAAACATCCAGAAAGATACACTTTGTAATTCATTGCTGTCTCTAATAAGGAAAATAGTGAAAAAATGACCAAACCCAAAGCAGCATTAACTCACTGCACTAATAAATGCTGAACTGATCTAAAGCTCTAAATATCCTGAAGATAAAACAGCAAACTGCAGTGAGTCAGTCTTACCGGCTGCCTGGGAGTCAAAGCGAAGGGCACATCAGGACCCAAAGGATGGAGAATCACAGCAACTGGCAGCAGACCATCAGAGATCTGGGATGGAACACAGCAACAACTCAAAGGTTTGTTTAAATACCTGCGACACCAGACCTGTTATCAACCTGAAAAACATGCAGTAATCAACTCCCCACCTCTGACCAGCAACTCACCCTGCAGCTCCACCTGCACCACTACTTCTACTACAGCAAAGAGTAAGTACAGCCTGGAACTTTACTGTGAGTGAATACTAAGAGGATCTGCAGCCTCCAGTGTTTGACAGACTGTCCCACCATATTACTCACTATGTTAATGACTTCTAACTCAGTCTGCAGCTGCTTTGTCTCCAGAATCACTGAGAGATCTAGTGATCTATCAGCTGCAGTACCAAACATCAAAACATAGTGACACATTTTCTGTTTCACCAACTGAATATATGTAGGTTTCCATGGCAACGCAACACATATAGAGAGTGATATTGTAACTAATTCATTCAGTGGTTTTAGCAACGTACAGATCAGCAGATAAATCAATAAAAATAGTGATAGACGAATTCAAACTAAATTCAAGTTGATGTAACTTTAATGAAATTGGCATCATAACTTCATTTTTGTTCACTTTGAGTTCAGGATTTCCTTTACATTAAATGCCTCGACAACTTCAGACCATTCAGACTTTTCATTAATTGTAGAGGAAAAGCTAATTCTTCTAACTCAGTGTAGGTTGTTGGTTGAATAATTTCATTTTATGAACTTAAAAGATTGACTCCTGTGTTCAACAATCCAGACTCAGGTAAACTTACAGAAAGGTGGCAGAAATTCATCGCTGTTCCTTCGTTTTCGTGGCTGCACATCTGGAACTGTCAATGCAGAAAGACATGAATTCATTATAAATCATTACTGTTATTACTTAAAGCATGCAGTCTCATAAAAGTCCCCATAACAACATGAACATTCCTCTTAAATATTACAGCCTTGTTATGGATTGAAACCCAAATCAACCTGCTGTGAGGAATCCTTAATGCAACAGTCGTCAGATGGTGTTTATTTAGACTCTGAGCAGTAATCCACCTGCTGTAAACCACCTTTACATGAATAAAGTCTGTTTAGTTCTTCTGTCCCGTCCAAATGATGCCAGCAGAATAATGAGTAGCACCAAAACTCCTGATGAACTGTGTCAGTACTAAGACTCACCAGCTGCTGCAACCTCCATGATGTTTCTGTCATTTCAGACTAAATATCCTGGAGACCAACTGCCGGCTTCAGCAGCCTGAAAGAACAGAAATAGAACAAATCCATCTAATTATCTCACTCGTCTGCACACAGATCTGATTATATGGAATGTAAGGTTCATTAAGGTGAAACAAAATGACCACGTTGATTGGGATTTCCACATTAATTCTATTACTTTCATATTAAAATTCTGCTAATTAACTGAAAACGATCATTCTGGGTCTAAAACACTGAATAAATTGATTAAGCATCAGTCAGTTTGGACACTATAGGAGACATTAATGTCCATAGATTTATTCTGAGCTCAAAGAAAGGCAGAACTAAAAGACAAATAAAATTATAAACATTATCTCTAGTAATCACTTAGACAGGTTATAAATAAAGATATGGTTTTCAAAGCAGTGGTGTTGTTGGACCTGCTGGACGTTGAAGACTATAGACCTCAATGTTTCATCTCTTTCTCCTTTTATTACAAAAAACTAATTAGAAAGATAAAACCATCCCAGATGCATCATTCTGATCATGGATTCACTTCCTCAACGAGCCTCAAAGCCCCTCATTAATGTCCAGATAACCTGGATAACCAAACGCCTCTGAACTAAACCTTCACTGTTGGAATGCATCAAAAAGTTCCAGGATTTCAAAACTGTCCTCATCTTCTAAAACTACTGTAGAATCACAAAGGTTTCTCACTTCTGAACTCTTTAATGCCTCTTAGTTTGTGATTCTGGACCCGATCCAGCCAAACCTGGCAGCAGCAGACGCCAATAAAACAGACTTCTGACCTGATATTTAGCAGTAAAAACCCTGGAACAAGATAAAAGGTTGAGGAGGTGAATTTAATGACACCACTGGTAAGATTCATTTTACATCCTGATCCATGTTGTGATAAAAACTGTAAATTTAAGTGGGTGACCGCTTTACTTGGAAGCTTTTTTTTCTGATCAGATCTGTCAGAAACTGTCATTAATTTTCCTTTTTGGAAATGATCACGAATGTTTCCAACCACAGGGCTGCAGCATGAAACAAGTTGGACATATCCAGGCTTTCTTTGTGTTCGCCCTAAAACCCCAGTCAGAGAGGAGATGTGTCATGAGGACGACTGCTGGTACAGAAGTGGTACTGCAGTAGTTTCTTATATTCTTCTCTGTCAGTGACTCAGAATGCAGCTGCACATTAGAGCTCTGAAACTTTAAATTTCAGATATTCCAACTTAAATCAAGTTCATGTGGCACATGATCCACACACCTGACTCCTCTACCTCATCAACGAGACGCCTGGGACAAAGAAAGGAAGGAGATCTATGAACGAATGCATCAGGAGGGCCGAGAGGTTCTTTTTGTTATTTTCTCATCTCTGTTTTAACTGTTCCTGAGCGGTGGCCTCACACAAGTCACAAGCAGTGGTGCAGAGTAAATTCACACTTCATCAAAAGACTTCACTGCAGAACTCTGAGTTACAAACTGCAGGGCAGGAGCCAAATATTGCTCACAAACTCTCTGATGAGTCAGGTTAACAATGTTTTCTTATGTTATTGTCTTCAGCATTTAATATGTAAACCCTGATGTTAATAGTGTTTATGGCAAATGCTTTTTCTTGGCGATATTTGGTAACTGCTTGTCTATAAGCTTTGGGATAAATCATTAGACCACCTATTGTTTTCTTTACATGGTATCTGTCAAATCTTACATTAATATGTCAAATATTTTCTGAGATCATTTTTATTTTCAAATCTGCCTGTCGACCCGTTACGGCAGGTTTTTTCTGACATTAAATTCAAGGCTGTTTGAAAAATGACATCTCAAACTATTGAAGATAAAAACCTGAAATTTTCTGTTATTTCTCATCATGTCACTGATTGAGAATCTGTAATATAAGTAGATCAACTAGTGATATTTTCAGAACCACATGTAGCTGCAGGTCACAATAATACAAAACTAAACATGGAGAATACTTTTAATATGAAATACGTAATCACAAAAATGAAAATAACAATATATTCTTTGAATTTTCCTAACTGACTGAACAAATTGTAGCACAAAAACAAAAACACTGGTAGACAAAAGTGCAAAGTGGGGTCTGAAAATGACAATATGAGTAGATTAAAAACTATTTTGCTAGTCCTATTTTAAGAACCACATTTTTCATTTTAACACATTTCATATTATGACATATTCTATGTGTTTCGTTTTGTACTACTGTGACATGACAGATGTGGTTCAGAAAATGCCACTAGTTGATTTCTGGATCATCATTTTTTTGTTGTTGTTGTTAATGAGCTCAAAGATTTTTTCATGACGGCTTTAACTGATTGACATAGAATCATCCAAAAGATAAAATAAGTCATTAACAATCCAACAGCAACAAAAGGAGACAGTGCAAACGTGTTGGGACACCATTTTTAAAACAATGTAAATAAAAAGAAATACACATAAATACTGTTGTATTGAACAGATTCTTCCATTTGTAGAAATTGTGATATTGCAGAGGGTCAGGATCATAAGATGTTTCAACGGATCATTCTGTAAAAACAATATTTTATCAAAACTTTCTTTAAAGCTACAAAATATTCTTAAGTTTTAAAAGTCAAACATTTTCAATCTTTTCCTGTGTGTGTACATATATATTAGTGGTTCACAGCAGCATAAGTCAATATATTGTTATATTTGAAGCTAACGCTTAGCTTTGACTCCCCGTAGCCTCCATTAGCTAATATGTGTTCAGCTCACTGAGAAAAATAAACTATTTGTTTGAAGATTTTTGCTCTCACATGGTGAGTTTGATCCACAGATTTATTCTCATGTTCCATAAGTCTATTATAATTATTAAAACTTAATATTCAGCGTCTTTGTTGGCTAACAGCCGTCAGCTAAGCTAGCTAGCGTTAGCTAGCGTCTTACCTCGGTGCAAACGGAGGAGTTTCTGTCGCTCTCTGATGGATTCAGCGCTGACTGAGCTCTTCCACACTGTTTAATCCACATCCTACATCTCTGCTGTGGAGCTTCCAGCTGCAGGAAAACACTAAAATACGACACTTTCCTCTAAACTCGGAGGATTTCTGCTGCTCCGTTTCACCTTTGACCTCTGACAGGCCTCCTGCCTAGTTACGGTTGCTGAGCTGTGATTGGACAGCGGCCGTTGGAGGGCGGGAAAGACCAAAACAAAGATGGAGGCAGGAGATGAAGAAAGATTCTGTGGCAGACAGCAGACTGGCAGAGATTTATGACGACACAAACCACGAGAAAAGAGACAAGAACCCTCTGAGGATGTGAAGAATTGTTAGATTCTGTATTTACAACAATATGAGTCTTCATTTAGACAGAACTTTTCAAAATCCAAGTTATAAAAAGCTGTAAAAAGCAGTAAAAATCATAGAATAATAACCTATAGATAACCACAACTCCTAATATTTCCTTTGTTTTAGTGCAAAAAAAGTGCATTCTCAAAATGTTCACATTTAATGAACTAGATAAGATAAATCTTTATCATCATTGGGCGTTGGACTGTCAGTGGACAATGAAAATCTGCATGATTTTCTCCCTTTTAAATATACAAGATAAGTGAGTTAAGAAACTAAAATAATAATTTTTAAACGTTACTAAATAGTGGAGTAAAAGACGTAAATAGAAGTCTTTACAAAAAAAGTACAAAAACTGTGCTAGCGGCAGCAGATAACTAAAGACAGACCCAGTGGCAGATAGCGCCAAACATTATCAATAACCTGAAATTTCAGAAGAAAAACTATTTTAAAAAGAAATTCAATTCCAGCAACATTCATCGTTTATCATTTCCACATTACAACTTCCAGATCACAGAGTGTCTACAAAGGAACACAACATTTAGTCACAGATAATTGGAAATGAATGATAAAGTATTTTACTTTATGAACAGAACAACTTGCCAAGGTCTAGAAATTATTAAAAATTTACAGTTAATGTCTTCTCTGTAATTTTTTACACTTTGCAAAGTGGGCCGGATTGGACCCGCTGGTAGGCCAGTGTTGGCCCATGGTCCATATGTTTGACACCCCTATTCTAGAATGTGTGACAAACCATTTTCTGAAATGTTTTCTTTAATGATCTTTATTTTAAAAATGTTCTTTATTCAGCAGAATATGATAAAAGAATGAGGTGAAATAGCTAAACCATATTTATCTGATTTATTTGTGACATCCAGTTGTCAGATATAACAGAATGTGTAAATGTACAACTGATAAGTGGCAATAATTCATGTGTACGTTAGTTTCTGCATGCAGCTTTAAAAAAAAAAAATTCAGAGTTGGCAGGAAACTGTTCTACTTTTTTACTTTCACTTTTGCCCTTCTTTGTGTCGCAGCAACAATCTGAGCGTGTGAGAGAACAGCAGAAAAACAGATGAAGACGAATTCAACGTTAAAGTAAGTGAAAGTGTGTGTGGACTGTATGAGAGTAAAGTTAATATAAATGTACAGACTGAAGGTATGAATGTTTCTGGAAGCTCCGTCAGTTGGTTTCTGTCACTAACTAAATTCAACAGCGGCAGGCACTGGTCCGTGTTTTGATACAGAAGCAGAATCAATGACATGAAGCCAAATAAAAGTGAAAAAAATCAGATTTTTATCTTTAATAGTTTCTGAGATATTGTTGTTCAAACAGCCTCAAATTTAAATGTGAGAACCTGCAGAAAGTTGACAGACATCCATCCATTATTTATACTCCACTTAATCCTCATTAGGGTTGCAGGGGGGCTGGAGTCTACCCTGAAGGCAGGGTTCACCTGGACAGGTAACAGTCTATCACAAGGCTACATATGGAGACAAACAGTCACACCACGCTCACATTCACATCTACGGACAATTTAGAATCACCAGTTAATCTCAGTATGTTTTTGGACTGTGGGAGAAAGCTGGAGAACCTGGAGAAAACCCACACATGTACAGAGAGAACATATAAACTCCATGCAGAAAGATCCCAGGAAGTCCGGGACGCGAACCGGGGCAAGGCGACAGTGCTAACCACCGAATCACCGTACAAGACCTTTGGGTAGACAGGAAATTTTTTTAATTATCTCTGAAAGCATTTGACAATCAAGTTAAAATTTCAGATATCTATTTACATATTCATAAAATATACAGTAAACTTTCTGGTAAATCAGAGATGGTTGAGCAGAAATTGTCGTAGACATTTGATGATATGAGATGAAATGATCCACTATGAATAACATTGACTTGACACTCTGGCGTGTCTAAACAGATTCCATCTGCCTAAGTTGAACATTTTCTTTCTCTTTCATTCACATGGAGGTCTGGTGACGTAGGAAACCAGTTCAACTAGATAGAGACAGATTAAAATTTAAATTTAAATGCAGTGTCTTTGTGCTGCAGATAGAGAATCAGAGCTGATCAGTGAACCACAGGAAGCTTCAGTCTTGATATTACTGAGTGAAAATTGATGATTGATCGGCACGAGGTGAGTCTGTTCACATTACAGGCTGCTGGTTATCAGTAATATATTAATGATTAGAATATTAATGTAGATCAGATTGTCATCTGAATTTCTCTGAAAAATGTACTTAGTTTGTGAAAAGTTATAACTATGAGGTCTGACATGGTGTTTGCTGTAAACTAAAAAAAAAAAGGTCGATCTGCTGCCTCATATTTCAGGAATTAAACTGAACCAGGAGGGAAAAATGATTTGCATAACAGACAAAGTTACATATAAATGTTTGTATTTATTATGTTTGTAAATATTAATAAAAAAAAGTTTTGATGTCTTTATTTTCGCTGCATCACAAAATTCATCCGTGACTTGGTTTTAGGGAGGTATTTCCTGGTGTGGATTATGCTGTTCACTGCATCCTTTCGGGCTTTATCGGTTTATCAGTGTGTTAAGAAGCCAGTGGAACCTGAAAGGGTTCAGTTTGAATCTTCAGCATCGATCATGTTACAAAGTGACTGAGGTGAAGACTGGACAGACTGGTTGAACTGGAAACTTTAGGCAACTTCAGTCTTAGTTTTTACACTGATCAATGGCACCCAGAACACTTGACAGATCTGTTAAGGTAACAAACCCCATTTATCAAATAGAAACAAACCATGTTTTCATATTCACCAAAAATTCTTTCATTATATTAATAAAGAAATAAAGAAGTCAGATATTTTTGGCTGGACAAAATCATTAGATCTGATGTTCTTTAAGCTGAAATTCTAATTTGTGGATAATAATGTTCCTACAAATGTAAAAAATAAAATAAAGTTTGAATTTCTATCATAAATAGTAATGTTAGGTCTTATTTAAGCTAACCAGGCAAAGATATAGAATAAATAACATTACGAGGTCTTAACCTTAATATTCAGTCAGAAAAATTTATACAATTAATCTTTCTATAGGGTCTTAAAATTGAAATTATTCTAATTAGTCTGTTCTCATTTGTAGATAATACTGTTCCTGTAAAATTGAAAAATGACAAACAAAATCTTCACCGTCAAGTTCATTCAATATGCAGAGTTATACAACAGCCACTGTTTGAATTTCTTTGAAAACCCTAACTTTAATAGTAATCTCTGTAAGCAACTATTTTGTTTGTTTTTTTTTCCTTTCTTCTTCTAGGTTTTTGAAATAAGGAGTTGGCTCACATTGAATCAGTCTCAAGTGAAGAACTGGCATTATGGCGACTTCAGCAGCTTGTGAGTTCATTCACTTTTTTTGTCTGCAGTTTTTCATGCCTGTTGATGCCAGTGTTTTGTTACATATCAGCAGAATTTTTAATTTTTTAATTCAATGACTGTATAACAAGCACTTAAGAATACTGTCACCACTGACTGTGGTCCACCTGTTCTGATTTGGGGTAAATGTAATATAATTGACACAATCTAGATGTATTAGATATTACACTGAAAGTGAGTCAAAAACAAGTAAAACAAAACACAACACTTGATATGTTCCCAACATAATGAAGAATATATCACTTTAGTTAGAACAGGTAACATCTGACTCATATCTCGCAATTTTTAAAAAACTTTACTTGATTGTGTAAATAAATTTGTATCTCTGTCTGTCTTTACAGATGTGTCCCCCCCTGAGGATCATAGCTGGGAATTTTTGCCACCTGAGAGTGAGTTTAACTGACCTGAGTCTGACTTGCGCTCATGTTAATAAGGCTTTAGTTTGGCCACATGAGAGTTGAAACAGAATTAAGGAACAAGTGTCCTTCAGTGACTTTCATCAAAGCAGAGTATGTGCTGCCATTTATGACAACATACTGTTCTTGTTTAGCTGCAGTTTCGGGTTATCCTCCCAGGTGAACATGCTTGGACAACCTCCAAAGGAAGGCATCCAGGAGGTGTACGAATCAGATGTCCAAACCACCTCAAATGGCTCCTTTAGACATGAAGGAGCAGCAACTCTACTCTTAGCTCTCTCCGGATGTCAGAGCTCCTCAGCCTGTCTTTAAGGCTGAGCCCAGCCACTATACGGAGGAAGCTCATTTAGGCCGCTTGTACCTCATTCTCATTCTTTCAGTCACTACCTTGAGCTTACGACCATAGATGAGGGTTGGAATGTGGACTGAATTGTAAATCAAGAGCTTCGTCTTCCAGCTCAGCTCCTTCTTCACCTTTATGGTCCCGTACAACACCTGCATTACTGCTTTTGCTGCACCAAACTGCCTGGACATTTCACAGTAAATTTTCTCATAACTTGTGAACATGATTACGACAAATTTAAAACTCCTTCACTTCAGGCAGCACCTCCCCTCTAAACCAGGAAGGAGCAGTCCACTGGTTTCCAGCAGGGAACCATGGCCTTGGACTTGAAGGTGCTGACTCGCATCCCAGCAACTTCACACTCGGTTGCAAAACGCTCCATTGTCACTGAAGATCATGGTCTCATGAAGCCAGCAGTATCATGTTGTCCGCAAAAGGCAGAGATTTGATCCTGCAGTCCCCAAATTGGACACCCTCCTCACCTCTGTAAAGGGACGGAGCTGGTTCACCGTTCCTCCTCCTGAATCCAGGGTTTGACATCTCATGGAGTCTTCCTTCCAGCACCCAGGAGTAAACTTTCCCAGGGAGGCTGAGGATTGTGAGACCCCAGTAATTGGAGCACACCCTCCAGTCACCTTTTTTAAAAATGGGAACCACCATCCCGGTCTGTCACTTCATAGGCACCGTTCCCAGCATCCATACGGTACTGAAGAGATGTGTCAGCCAAGATAGTCCAACAAAGTCCAGACCCTTCAGCATCTTCGGACGAGTCTCATCCACACCTGGCTCTTTGCCACTTAAGAGTTTCTTGACGACCTCAGCAAGCTCTACCACCAATATGAGCGAAGCTTTCCCCAAGTCTTCAGGCTCTGCCTCCTCAGCAGAGGTGCTAGTCGTGCTGAATAGTTCATTGGTGATCTTTCCACCACACGAAATGTCTGCAGTTCAGGTAACCAGTTCTGCACTTCAGCTGTACACAGCCTGGCCCAAGCCATGCCTCCCCTTCATCAGGCATTAAACGGTTTGCCAGAACCTCCTTCAGGCCCACCAAAAGTCCAAAGGTTTTTAGTGTACCACCACAACAGGCACCACTGACCTTGTGACTGCAGCTCCTAATGCCACTTCTGCAATGGAGGTTTTGAACATGGCCCACTCAGAGTTCATGTCTTCAACTTCAGAAGATGCAGGAGAAACTCTTCCGAAGGTAGGAGTTAATGAACCCCCCAGACTTACGCCTCCACCAGATGTTCCCAGTTCACCCTCACTACACATTTGGGTTCACCTGGTCTGTCCAGCAGCTTTGTCCACCATTGGATCCAACTCACCACCAGGTGGTGATCTGTTGACAGCTCTGCTCCTTTGTTCACCTGCATTAATCTATTAAGTTACTTTCCATCACTTGTCAACAGATCACAACAACACCTAAAAAAGACATGTTGTTCTTTTAATTTCTACTGTGTAGGATTAGGGTGACCAACTATGGAACATAGTAATTATAATTATGTAAGTTAGTAACCATCTGAAAACTAGAATTGCATTTTTAAAGTGAACCATTTGTATCTACTGAGGGAGCCAGTCGTCTTCATGGAGTCCACCATGTTGTATAGCTGTCTTTACACAGCAGTCCAAAATCAACAAAACATTAACTCTGGGAGATTTTGTGTTGTCCTCAGCTCAGATTCTCTGATTTACTAGGAAGGGGAGGGTTAGAGAGCTGCCTGTATTCTGCAACCTCACCAGAAGATGGCAATAAATCCTAACCCACCTTTAAATTGTCACCATGTATTGACTGAAGAGTGACAATCTTAAAAAAATGACTACATAAAAACAAAATGACTGTAAAATGGCAGATGAACTTTATGGGAATTTAAAAAACGTACATGTACATGTTGTATAGCCTGCAAATTTTTACATCAGCCAATTTTAATGGGTTACATGAGTAATGCTTTCCTCTGTAATTGCAGTTGATCCTCTTGAATTAAAGATTCACATAGTTAACGTTTGTTTCTTAAATTTCAGTGTCTGAGCTGAGGGTTGTTCTACTGGGGAGCAGCTGGACTGAAAGGACAGAAGTGGGAAACATACTTCTGGAACAATCATTGTACTGCAAGGAACAAAGCTCTTGTATGAGATTCAGTGGACCGATGCAGAACAAAAAAATAGCTGTCATCTACACTCCAAATCTGCCACCTCTCTCTAGCTCTATGAATGAACTAACAACATTTATAAAAGACTGTGTGACTACTTCTACACCTGGACCTCATGTGTTCCTGCTGGTTGTACAGCCAGAAGATTTCACTGAGGGACATGGACGGAGGTTCTGCAGAGTCCTTGACCACTACAGCGACCGATCATTTGATCATTCACTGCTGCTGATATTAACGCCCAGAGAGAAGAGTCCAGGTTGGATGGAGAAACACATGGAAAATGCTCCCTTAAAAGACCTGATCAGAAAATGTAGACACAAACTCTTGATGAAGAACCTTGACCGTATCCAGCTGTTGACATGCTTTGGTGAAATTGTAAAACAGAACAATGGAGAACATGTGAGCTACGAAGTATTTGAGGACCCAACAACTACTTTAGAAAGTGGTGATCAAAGCCCAAAACAAAAGAAAACACCAATTTCAATCAAAGATGCTGTCATAACTTCTGGTAAGTGAAAAAAAAACTATTTTCACAAGGGGATGAAAACTTTTTTTACATATATGTTCCTCCTATTCGCCTCCTAAATATTACAAACTACTGTCATATTTTTACAGGGTTGTGTGCAGCTAAAGAAATCTCTGCTCAGCTCTCACTTTCAGGGACCAATCATTCATCTCAGAGTAAGTCAATTCATCACAAAATTAGTTCAGACAAGAAACAGTCGGGTTTAACCATTTATTTCTGAATGACAGGCATTTGTGTTTGGTAACAACTGCTCGAGTGATGTTCTGGAACAATCTGAGCAAGCATGACACAGACAGTGGCTGAGATCACAAACCCCCAGCAGATTCACGTTTAAATGAACACAGTATGAACACAGCAACTAGGACACCATCTTAAACAGTCCTCATTATGCAAAATCCAGTTTACATAGTTTTAGGGTACAACTACAAACTACCTGAGTTAGACAGTCACACAAAATATAAGAAAAAAAGGTTCCTTTATCCAGATTAGAAAGTGTATCTCTGAATGAGCAGTTGAGGTTTGCAGCTTGTTGAGATGTTGTGACTGGATGCGCACCGCTCCTCCCATTGGGCTCCTCTTCCTCTGTGCTACACGCATGCATCATACAAAAAATCAAGTTATATTTTCCAACCAAAAATGACACATTGAGACACACTGCTGCGCATTAGTTGCCTTTTTTGTCCTCACAGCGACATGACGCGTGGCAAGTTAATGACTGCACAGCTAGCTGTTAGCTTAGCATAACGAGTGTAAGCAAGGGCACAGCTCGACTAATTGATCAGGTTAATCATTAAACCTGATGAATCAGTTTCAGCCATCATCTGGTAAACTGAGATGCCCTTCTCATCTTACGAGTTGAAGTCATTCTGTCTGCTCTGTGGGGAGTTAACCCGTCCATCACTCCATCACACTGTACTGGGAAGCTCTCCAGAGTCTAATATGGTCCATTTTGTTGTCGCGGCAGTGCACATTAGCTAGCATGATTGTGGAAACTGCTGAACTGTGTGGGTTAGTAGGTAGCCTAGCAGGCACTCCCTTGTACTTGCCCTGCTACCGCAACTTCTCGCACCACTTGTGTTGTTTCCGTGTCTGTGTTCATAGTAGTGAACACCGGCTTGATCAGCACAGATAGATAGATTGGTTGGAGGAAAACAAGTTTAATATCATCACATTATTAACAAGAAAAGCACTCAGAGAGCGCAGTACTCCAGGCTACTCAGTCGTTGCATGAATTCCAACAGCTAAGTCTGCAGCAGTGGATTTGTAGCGTTCACTTGTCGTCATAGTTACAGTGATGATGTGCTGCTATCTCCCAATGACAGAAATTTTTAACAAATGTTTGGATCCAGACTATAAGTCGCATCACTGCCAAAATCTAATGAGGTGGTCTTTGTGTGGTTTCTGACCTTCCATGAAAAGTTCAACCAAATCCATTAGTCTGTTTTTGAGTAATGTTGCTAACAGGCAGACAAACGTACGCCGATCGTCACATAACTCCGTCAAGTTCCTTGGCGGAGTAGAACATCGATCTCTCCCTTTCTCCCAATTTAAAACATGTGTTTAAGTCTAATATGTGTCTGTAAAACAAACTTTTTGTATGTGACGGTTAAAAACATGAAAACAATTTTTTTCACATTTTATCTTTCTGTTGTACCAACAGCATCTGCAATCAGGATTGTGCTGTTGGGGAAAAGTGAAGACAAAAAAACAAAACTGGGTAACCTCATCATCAGTCACCAAGGTTTCCACTGCCAAAAACCTTCTCCAACCAGGCACTGTGTGGCCATGTGTGGAGAGTGGGAAGGAAAAGCTTTAACAGTAGTGAAAACTCCAGACATGGTTAGTCTGTCTGAGGAGATCATGAGAAAAGAAGTGAAGAGTTGTGTGAGTCTCTGTTCTCCTGGACCAAATGTTCTGCTGCTGTTAGTGAAGCCGTCTGAGTTTAAGCAAGAGGAAAAAGAAAAACTGAAGTTCATCCTGAGTCTGTTTGGTGAAGAGGCCTTCAAACACTCAATGGTCATCATGACACATGAGAATGAAATGAATCTCCCTGTTAATGACCTCCTGACAGATTGTGGAGGAAGATACTACAACATGTCTGAAGATAACTTTGGGTCATTGATGAGGAAGATCAAGAACATTGTGCATGAAAACAAAGGACCCTTCTTCATCTTTACTGAAGAGACAAGAAGACCAAAGTCTGTTTTAAACCTGGTCCTGTGTGGTAGAAGAGGAGCTGAGAAGACTTCAGCAGCTGAGACGATTTTAGGTCAGACAGAGCTTCATTCAGCCTCCAGCTCATCTGGTAAAACCCAGGGAGAGGTGTGTGGACGTCGGGTTTCCCTGCTGGAGCTGCCTGCCTTGTATGGAAAACCTCAGGAGGCAGTGATGGAGGAATCATTCAGGTGTATCTCCCTCTGTGATCCTGAGGGCGTCCATGCCTTCATCCTGGTCCTACCTGTGGGTCCCCTCACTGATGAAGACAAGGGAGAGTTAGAGACCATCCAGAACACATTCAGCTCTAAAGTCAGAGACTTCACCCTGATTCTGTTCACTGTGGAGTCAGATCCTAGAGCTCCAGCTGTTGTTGACTTTATCAAACAGAGCAGAGACATCCAGGAACTCTGTCAGAGCTGTGGAGGAAGATCTGTTGTTGTCAACATGAAGGACAAGCAGCAGATCCCAGAGCTGCTGGATCAAGTGGACAAGATGAGACTGTCAGATCAGAAACCTCACAGCTACACAACAGGAACGTTTGCTCACGGCCAAATGGAAAAGATCCTACAGCTAGAAGCAGTCATCACCAAACAACAGACTGAAATCAAGAAACTGAAAAAATCTGATGTGGTCAAAGGTAAGTATTTCACTGTTTTTATTTTCTGCTTTAGTTAATCCACCTAAACTCTGTTCTGAATGAAGTTTGTAGTTGAAATAACTCTGTTTGGTTTCACAGCTGATGAGGAGCAGCAGACCTCAGAGAGTCTCAGGATTGTGCTGATTGGGAAGACTGGCAGTGGAAAGAGTTCTTCAGGAAACACCATTCTGGGAAGAAAAGAGTTCAGAGCCAAATCCAGTCAAATTTCAGTCACCAAATGTTGTCAGAAGTCAGTGGGTGAAGTGGATGGACGTCCTGTTGTCGTGGTCGACACTCCTGGACTCTTTGATAGCAGTTTGTCTAATGAAGAAGTAAATGAAGAGATGGTGAAATGCATCAGTCTTCTGTCTCCAGGACCACATGTCTTCCTGCTGGTGTTACAGATCGGCAGACTCACACCAGAGGAGAAGGAGGCACTAAAACTCATCAAAGAAGGTTTTGGGAAGAATTCAGAAAAATTCACCATCATTCTATTCACAAGAGGAGATTCACTGCAGGAAGATGATCAGTCCATTGAAGGATACATCGAAGCAGAATGTGACGACTCCTTTCAGAAGCTGATCTCTGACTGTGGAAGAAGATACCACGTGTTTGATAACCACGATAAACAAAACCGAACACAAGTCAGTGAGCTGATAAGAAAGATCGACAACATGGTGAAGGAAAATGGAGGAAGCTGCTTCACCAACGAGATGCTGCAAGAAGCTGAAGCAGCGATAAGGAAAGAAATGGAAAAAATCCTGATGGAGAAGGAAGAAGAGATGAAGAGAAAGATGGAGGAGCTGGAAAGAAAACATAAGGAAGAAAAGGAAGAAATGAAAAGAAGAATAGAAGAACAGAGAAGAGAAATTAAAGAGGAGAGAAAAGTGAGAGAAAAGCAACTCAAGGAAAAGGAAGAAAACATCAAGAAAGAGCGTGAGGAGAGAAAGAAAGAAGAAGAGAAAAGAGAAGATGAAGACAGGATGAAGAAAAGACAAGACGAAGTTCAACGACAAGAGTGGCAACAAAAACTTGAAGATTTAGAGAAAATGATAAAATCAGAATCTAAAGAAAAAGAAAGTATCGATAAGAAGCTGATGGAGAGTAGAGAGGAAATGGAAAGGGAGCGAGAGGCCTGGGAGAAGGAAAGAACAGAATGGTGGGACAAAAGATATCGAGATGCTCAGCTGAGCCGACAGAGGGAGAAAACACAACTTAAAAAGCTGCAAGAAGAATATGAGCAGGAAAAAGAAGAAAATGAGCGCAAAAGAAAAGAAGAAGATCGAAACAGAAGAGAACAAGAGGAGAGAGAGAGGAAAGAATTAGAGGAAGGTTATCAGAAAAACATGGAGGAGATGAAGAAGAAACACGAAGAAGAAGCAAGAAAACAAGCTGAAGAGTTCAATGAGTTCAAAGAGAAATACAGCAAAGACTTTGAAGCTCTGCTGGAAAAACATAACGAGGAACTGAAGGATCTGAACAAAAAGCATGAAGCAGAAATACAACAGAAACAAGGAGAACACAGCAGAGAGTATGATCTGTTAAAGGACCTGTCAAGCCACAAAGAAAAGGAACTCAAAAAAGAAATAGAGAGAAAAGAAAAAGAGAAAGAAGCAGCAGTTAGAAAGAAAGAAAAACAACTTAAAGAACTGAAGAAAAAGCAAGAACAAGAAATAGAGGAATGGAAGAAGAAATATGACAAGAAATGTACGATCTGCTGATGATCCTTCCACTGCTGCAGCTCTCAGTATCCTTCAATCATTCAACATGAAGCTACAGATGTCATCACTGAACTCCACCATGTTCTCCTTCATGGCCCTGATGACCTGTGGTCAGTGATTTATACCAGAACCAGGAAGGTTTGCTCACAGATATCTGGATGTTTATTGGAGCAGCTCGGTGCTGAAAAAGTTAAGTTCCACTCCAAAAATGGAGAATTATTTTTGCGCTGGTTTTTGGATACGGAAAAGTTTTTGTTGCAGAAATTTCCTCAGTTCTAGTAATGTTTCCTGAAGTTCCTACAATGTTCTTCCTCAACGCAGGATATTCTCCAAAGACATTCTAACGTTTGGTGAGAATGCTGTTTTTTTTCAGTGTTCTTTCAATGTTTTCCAAATGTTTTCCAAATGTTCCAAAATGTTTTATTAAGAAAATCCTTCTTTTGTTTTCATGGAACATTGTGGGAACGTTTTATAGAACAGTGTTGCCTCAACAACATTCCTGAAACATCCTCAGAATATTGGATCTGTGGTCATTTACTTAGAATCCATTTATATTGTGACAGGAACATTAGATAAAAATGATCTTAGGCCTCAACAGCTGGAAGACATTGTTTAATGTTGTTTTCAGAACGTTCTTCCTTTGTTATTGTGGAACTGTATGTTATAATTCACATTTTTTGAAATGACAAATATCCATAAAGTTTTCTTTGATCATTAGAACTTTCAGTTGATGTTCGCTGATATTTTACCAATATTCCCTGCTAGCTTGGTGTTGTTTTCATTTATACATTAGCAGTTTTTATATGAATAGTTTGAAAATAATATTTGATTATCGCTGATTTAACCGCATATAGAGCACAGACTTTTAAACACCTAATTATTGACTGTCAGATCAGAACTACAGGAGGTCCTCGGTTTATGATGTCCTCGACCTACGGCATTTTATTGTTATGTGGAACTAGTTGCCGAGTGGAGCAGACGAATATGTTGTCATGTGGCTCTATAAGACGGTTTTGTTTCCATTCTCTGGTTCTACTCCACCTTGGATTGTGCTACATTCACTAACTTTTTGCCCTTCATTATGGCTCCCAAGCGTAAGTCAGACTCTTCTGATGCTTCAAAGAAAAGGAAAGCCGTCTCCATGGAAGTGAAATTAGATGTAATAAAACGCTCAGGACAGGGCCAAACACCAACGAATATCGGCATTATGAGATCAAGTTGTAAAAACAGTGCAACATATTCTGTTATCTTCTTGTAAAATGACTCATACATTGAAGTCGTTGGTATTCATGACTTTTCCGAAAATCGACTTACATCGATCCATAGGAACAAAAGTCCGAAGTAAGACGAGGACCTCCTGTACATTTTGTGTAACTCGTTTATAATCATGTTTGTCCAATCAGCATTGAACTTATTCAACAACAACCTTTCATTTTTCAGACACTGATTCTTTGCATGTGGTCTGCATATATTTTCTTTTGGTTGTAGGTTTTATTTGTTCTACATTTAAAAATGTTGTCAGTTACTATGGTTCCAGGGCTCCTTTCGATTGACTAAACAAAGTATAAAATCTCAGTCATGTATAATCTAAAATTTAAGAGTGGAAATGTAACTCGTGTAATCTAAAATTAAAGGGTGAAAACGGTTGATGAATGACTGTATTTTCAATTGTTATTACTAATCTTGTCAAGTTTAAAAACATGATTTCATGTTAACAATTCAGCTTCCTGTCGAGACTTTTTCAGACTATATAATATAATCAGCACCAGAGTTCTACAACAAAAGCTACGTTTCTTTACACAACTCAGACTTTAAAAGCTACATAAAGAAGACATTCCAGCACAAGACAACAATAGAACACATTTTCAAAAGCGCATTACTCATATCTGACATATAAACAATCTACTTATGACCAAAAACCTCTGAAATTAATGTGGAGACGCAACAACAGCTGGAGTACAACAATGACAATCTACAGTCTGGATCCTGTCCTCCATCACTGACATAAAATGGTCTCATACGTTGAGCATGATGATCATTAAGCTGCTTTGGAGTTGCTACTGTGTTAACCACAGTGGTGGAAAGTAGGGCTTTTATTTCTTCTTCTGTCAGTCGGTTCCTGCATGATGCATAAACCTGTTGAGCTGCTGTGTTTCAAAGATAAACTGGACTGTAGCTGATCATTTAAAAAACAAAATGAGGAAAGAGGAGGCAGAGATGGAGACTCAGACACACCTGATGATCAGAGAGCAGACAGGAAGATACAGACTGAAGAAGCAATATATGCAGTTACAACAGCTAAGGCAGTAGTAGAGCTGCAAAACAATGGAACTATTCATCACAATAAGGATTTTAGCCTCCCACCATCATATGACTGCAGTATTAACATTTAAAAATGCTTTATGCTTCTGTTCTGTTTTCTAGAAAAGAAATCACTTGGTTTCATTCTGGACAAATCTGACATTAAAACATCTGAATTCACTCTTTTTACTGTAATTTCTTCTCACAGCTGTCTGACAGCACTGAAGCTACCTGACAGCATCTGTTCAGGGAACATCTGTAAATTGTTGATCAGCAAGATGTTCAGCAATAGAGGTGAGTCTGAAAAGTTAGTCTGGAGCCCCGTCAATAAAATGTCAGAAAATTGTGAAAAATATCTTTCAGTGATTCCCAAAGTCCAAGAAGACAAATGTCTTGTTTTGTCCACAACTCAAAGATGTTCAGTCTACTGTCATAGAGAATGAAGAAAACCAGAAAATATTCATAATTAAGAAACTCCAATGAAAGAATGTCGGTTTTACTGATTTATAAAACTACTCAAAATTATTATCAAAATACCTGTTGATTAATTTACTAGTTCAGAGCTAATTGATGAATAGCTTTAGTTTTAGTCCCAAAACAAGCATCAGACAGCGTGCGACTTTATTCAGATTAAGTCAATATATTTGAAGCTAACGTTTAGCTTTGACTCCCTGTAGCATCCATTAGCTAATATGTGTTCAGCTCACTGATAAGGGTGGGAAGGACTAAAACAAAGCTGGAGGCAGGAGATGAAGAAAGAATCTGTGGCAGACAGCAGACTGGCAGAGATTTATGATGACACAAACCACGAGAACAGAGACAACAACCCTCTGAGGATGTGAAGAATTGTTAGATTCTGTATTTACTAAAATATGAGGCTTTATTTAGAGAGAATTTTTCAAAACCCAAGTTCTAAAGTGCTTCAAAAGAGCAGAAAACCAATTTAAAGAGACTGAAATATAATGGCAGTTAGTTCACTTCTTGTCTCACTACATGATTCCATTTGGGTTATTTCATTATTTTGTTGTCGTCGCTTTTGTTCTCACATCCATCTGAATCAACAGGATCTTTTCTGTTTTGTTAAGAGTTCATTATCTTTTTCTCACCTTTCCTTTTCTGAGTATAACTGCAATGTGATACATCAACACTAAACTACAAGCAAATGCATTGAAATCCTGCTCAAGAGTCACCATCCAAATGTACTCCAAGCATTAAAGTAAAAGTACTCTTCATACAGTAAAAGTAGGACAAACTGTCTGGAGTGGAAGCAGCCCAGACCTGAAGCTCCACCTGCTGGACACCACAATGACAGCACACAGTGGATTGTAGTAGAAACCAGCCAGGAGGTGGTTGAAAGAAATAACATAATAAAAGAAAGACAACAACCTGCAAGAAATGGTCACATCTATGAGGCTCTTCTATCTCTGGAAGCTGGTTGGCTCATCTGAGTGGTTCTTTCAGAGGTGGTGGTTTGTTCTGATGTACCTGCAACCTGCACAACAACCTGAAGCTGGACGCATTGTCATCCTTTTGGCAGTCCAAGTTTTAATTTCATCTTATTTTACTTGATTCGACAGTTTTTTGTTTTTTGTTTTCTAAATCTAATTAATGTTTTTATTACTGACTTCACCTTTCATTTTTTGTTATTGTTCATACTGCTCTCTGAATGTAAATGAGGACAAAATCCACAGTCCTGTGCAGTAACCCAAAGGTAATGTGAGACACTAGCAGACTGAATTAATTCAATCAAATGTGTGTCTTCCACAGTCTTTCTAGCATGTAACTCCCTCTTTGTGTGATAATTTCAAAATGATTTCTTTTATTTTGACTGCAAGTTAACTTCATAAGAACTTTTTAACCATTTGGACCTCAAGCAGTTTGAGTGTTATTTTTTCTTGTGCAGTAATGTGAAGGGGAAAACTTATGTAATCACTTATGTTTTATAATTTTAATTAATTGCCATTACTTTGTAGAAATCTGTTTGCACTTTGACTTGCAGAACTCTTTTTTAGAAGAATTTAATTGACCATGATTAAATATTGAAAAACATTAAAAGGAAAGTTGCAAATTGAATCTATATCAAGTACTCCATATGAAAGCATTTTGTATATATTCGGTATTGTGAAAAGATTTCAAGCCCGTGACCTGTATAGATTATGATCTGATCTGGAATCAGTCTGAATCACGTGAAGAGAACACTGAAGCAACTTTCACACAGGAGGCAGCCCCAGCTCCACCACACTCTGAAACCCATTCATTTCAATTGCTTGAACCGTGCAATGTCCAAATTTACCTAATTGTGGCTGTACTGAGACTCTGGGAGAAATGTTTTCCTACTAGCAAGGCTAGTGCTAATGTCTGCTACTTAGCATGGGACAAATACATCTTCACTGTTAAAGTATTTGCATCAAGCTAAAAGCTTCCTGTTTAAGGGTACGGTGACGTCGCCCCACTGAGGGTTTTAAAAACTCCCGCTATGTTGCACATTAGTTGGCTACTCTCCAGGAGATGTACATAGAACCCTACACTGAGCGCAGGGCATTCCGTGTCCTGAGTGAAAGCTGCTTAAGACAGGTTTGTTACGACCCATTTGTCTAGGGTCAGCTACGTAGATGACAAAAAACAGGTGTTCTTGGTTTAGTAAAGTAATTTACTGCTTAGTGACAAAATTAACAAAAGAAAGGTGATAATTAGAACAAAGAAAACAGGTCTTAAAAACTAGCTCTAACAAAATAACAATAAACTCCCACGCCAAACTTAAAGATACAATAGCAACACCTATGTGACTAACAAAAGTAATTAGCAAACAAGTGAAATCAATCTAAACCAACAAGTGTTGAGGAACAAATATCAGCTGGTGACCATTTTTAAATGACTACAGGACAGAAAACAAGAGACCAGTAACTTCTAACCAAGTTAAACAGATTCTAACAGAAGTTAAATTTTTACACAAGACACAAAGACACCAGCACCAAAACAAACTGTTTACACTAAATCACAGCTGCCCTGACTGAGAGGTTGGCTGCTGATCTGAGCCCAGCTGTGGTGATGGCTGCAGTCTGGTTGGAGGAGGAAACGGGGTGGTTGTCCAATCAGCCAGGTCAGTAGGCGGGGACAAGAGCTGGAGCTCCAGACCGATTAGCCGAGATGACTGTCAGCAGAAGGTCTGGAGCTCTCCAACCAACTACAACTGAGGTCACACAAGCCAATTCCCCACACAGAGGCTACAAAAGTCCACCACAAGACATTCGGCCACCACGGGCCATAACAAGGCTGAATCAGATTAGTTTGTTTCTTTAGTTTTACTGTATTTTGGAAATACACAAATAATCAATTAAATTACAAAAGCAGAATGTGAATTTGCATGTCTAATGTAAAACAGCATTAAAATATTTGTTAAATGAGAGACATCTTGTATATGTACATATATTTTCAGAACAAAAATGTTGAATGAATGTGTTTCCATCAGTCTGTAATATCTACAAGGACTGACAATCTGTCAAAATACGGCTGAAACATGTTTTTTGTTTCTTACAGCATGTGGAAAGTTCTCTAAAATGCTGAACAGCTGACCTTTGCAGAAGATCTCAGGAAAACTGATGCTGTTTTAAAGCCAAATATTGATATTTTGTCCTTGTTGCATTTTTTTATGATGTTAATCGACAGATCAAACACTACCAGCATTATTTCTGAACCCTGTACACTACTGTTTGTCTGTAGAACTGCAGAAAAACCTGCATAACATGGAATCGCTTTGTCATGTGAATCAGGTAAAACATGTTGCTAGTTTAAGTAAATTTAAAGAAGATGTTTCACATTAATGAGCACAGAATGAATGGAGGCATCAGGCTGTTGTTCAGGAAGTGACATTACAGGATGATACAGCTGCTCTGGTACTTTTCTTTCAGATCTTTTACCTCTTGGTCATGTTTCCTCTGCAAGTCCTCAATTTCTAGCTTCAGATGTTTTTCTTTGTGCTGTGAGAGATTTTGGAACAGTTCCCCTTCTTTTCGGTGTCTTTCTTCTCTTTCTTGCACTTGTCTTTCGTGTCTTTGCTTCACTTCCTGCAGCTCCTCCATGTGTTTTTCTACCAGAGCTGTAAAATCTTTGGTGTATTTCTGTCTGAATTCATTGAACTCTTCGGCTTGTTTTCTGACTTCCTCTTCATGTTTCTTCCTCATGTTTTCCATTTCTTTCTTATACTTTTCCTCCAATTCTTTTCTCTCTCTCTCCTCTTGTTCTTGTTTGATTCGATCTTCTTCTTTTCTTTGTTTTTCATATCTCTGTCTCTCCTGTTCGTATTCTTCTTGGAGCTTCCTGAGTTTTTCTTGTTCCTCCTGACGTCTCTGTTCGTCTTCTTGGTATCTTTTGTCCCACCATTCATTCCTTATCTTTTCCCAGTTCTGTCGTTGCTGTCTCATCTCCTCTCTGCTCTGCTCCAGCTCTCTGTCAGTTGTTTGCTTTTTCTCAGATTCTGACTTGATTTTTGTCTCCAGATCTCCCAGCTTTTGTTCCCACTCCTGTTGTTGAAGTTCTTCCTGTTTTTTCTTTTTGTTCTCCTCCTCTTCTCTCTTTTTCTGTTCTTTCTTTCTCTCCTCACGCTCCTTTTCAATGTTTTCCTTCATTTCTTTAAGTTGTTCTGCTCTCAGTTTTCTCTCCTTTTCAATTTCTGCTCTTTGTTCTTCCATTCTTTTTTGCATTGCTTGTATTTCCTCCTCATGTTTTCGCTCAAGCTCTTCTTTCTCTCTCTTTATCTCTTCTTCCTTTTCCTTCCAGATCCTCTCCACTTCCTTCTGTATCTCTGCCTCAGCCTCTTTGAACATGTTATTGGTGTAACAGCCGCCTCCATTTTTCCTTACCATTGACTCGACCTTTGTCAGCAGCTCTCTGACCTGAGCACGATTTGTCTGATCATTATTATTGAAGACATGACATCTCCCTCCACAGTCATTTATTAGCTTTTTGACAAAGTCATCACAGTCTTCTTCAATGTAACTTTCAAATGTTTGACTTTTCAGTTCATCTTTTCTGGTGAATGTAACAATGATGAAATTTTGGGAATTTTTGCCAAAAACTTTCTTGATCATCTCCACAGAGTCTTTTTCCTCTTGTGTAAATCTTCCGATCTGCAGCACCAGTAAGATCACATGAGGTCCAGGAGACAACCAGCTGATGCATTTCAGCAGTTCTTGTTTGACGTCATCATTGGACAGAGTCGTGTCGAACAAACCAGGAGTGTCGACCACCGTAACGGATCGTCCATTGATCTCTCCTGTTTCTTTCTGACAAGATTTGGTGACAGACTTCTGGCTGGCTTTGGATTTAAAATGCTCTTTACCCAAAATGGTGTTTCCAGTTGCACTCTTTCCGTTGCCAGTCTTCCCGATCAGAACCATCCTGATACTCTCTCTGCTCTGCTGCGCTTCATCAGCTCCCATTTCACTTTTCTTTTTGACTTCCAGCAGTTCACCTTTAAGTCCTGCATTAATGTTTATCTGCTCTACAACCTTCTTCATCAGAGCCTCAGTGAACATGTCCTTACTGAAACATCTGGATCCTTCATCTGCCATCTTGTCCACTTGCTCCAGCAGTTCTGGGATCTGCTGCTTGTCCTGGACGACAACAGATCTTCCTCCACAGCTCTGACAGAGCTCCTGGATGTCTCTGCTCTGTTTGATAAAGTCAACAACAGCTGGAGCTCTAGGATCTGACTCCACAGTGAACAGAATCAGGATGAAGTCTCTGACTTTAGAGCTGAATGTGTTCTGGATGGTCTCTAACTCTCCCTTGTCTTCATCAGTGAGGAGACCCACAGGTAGGACCAGGATGAAGGCATGGACGCCCTCAGGATCATAGAGGGAGATACACCTGAATGATTCCTCCATCACTGCCTCCTGAGGTTTTCCATACAAGGCAGGCAGCTCCAGCAGGGAAACCCTACGTCCACACACCTCTCCCTGGGTTTTAACACGCTCTGATGAGTCTTCAGGTCGACCAAAGTTTCTTTGTCCCAGAATAGCATTGACTGCTGAAGTCTTCTCAGCTCCTCTTCTGCCACACAGGACCAGGTTCAGAGGAGGTTTGGACTTTTTCATCACTGTCTGATCAGCTTCTTCAGTTAGTGTCAGATAGTCTCCCCTGAGGTCACTCACTATAGTTTCCATTTTCTGCATTAACTCTTCAACGTCAGGACCTGAAGGATCCTTCTTGTCAAGATTGATGCTGTGCTGCTTTTGTCTGCAGTCTTGGAGGAGTTTTTTCAGAGACTGATTCTGTTTGTCTTCGTTCTGAGTCCTGATGACCATCAAGTGTTTGAAGGCGTCTTCACCAAACAGATTCAGGATGAACTTCAGTTTTTCTTTGTCCTTTTCCTTAAACTCGGATGGTTTCACTAACAGCAGCAGAACATTTGGACCAGGGAGAATCAGACTGATGCATCTTTTCACCTCTTCTCTCACTGTCTGGTCAGGAAAACTGAAGAGATCTGGTGTCTTCACAACTGTTACACATTTTCCTCTCCACTTTCCACAGACGGCCACACAATGCTGGATTGATTTCTGTACATCAAAGACTTGATCTCTGATAATGAAGTTACCAAGTTTTGTTTTCTTGTCTTCACTTTTTCCCAGCAGCACAATCCTGAATTCCGACGCTGCAACAGAACCAAGAGGAAAACATTTAATATTGATGACGTGAGTGGGAGAATTAGATCTTAGACTCTCCATGTTTGCTGGGAGATGGAGGCATGTGGCCATGGGTGGAAATTTAGGATTATACAAGATCATTCCAAAAAATTACAGCACCAATGCAGGTTGATATTTTTCAGTCTTATTCCTGTGTAAGAATGGCTGAGGGTCATGATGGTGTTGCACAGTAATATACAAAAGATACAGCAGGTGCAGAATAAATGGTTGACAAGATGGTGACACAGTCTTTACCTGTGGTGGCGTCTCCCAGCAATGTAGTACCTTTGTCTGTCTGCATCTATGCACGAGTCATTGGGTGGAACTAAATGGAAATATGTGGACGACCATCTGTTTCTCCAGAACATTCGTTACAAAGACTTTTACTCCAACAAGCACCAGCTGAATGTGCTGATCAAGTTGGTGCTCACTACTATGAACACTGGCTCAGAACTGCATAAGTGGTTGAAGAGGACGTGGAAGCGAGGCAAGCATGGAGGTGCGCATGCTGCACTAACTGCTAACCCACTCCAGCCAGTGGTTTCCACAATCATGCTGGTTAATGTGCACTCCCTCGACAGCAAAAGGACCATATTAGATCCTGCAGAACTTCCCAGTGCAGAGTGAGGGACTGCTGTGTCCTGATTTTCACCGAAACCTAGATAAACCAGAAGACTCTGATCAACGCAGTCCAGCTGAATGGACTAATTCTCCACAGAGCAGACAGAAGAACTCCATCTGGTAAGTTGAGAGAGGGAGGAATGGCTGTTTTCACCAACAGCCTGTGGTTTGAAGATGTTATGGTGATGTCTACACCCTGCTCACTGCACTTGGAGTGCATGACTGTCAGATGCCGACCTTTTCTACCTGCTGCTGGACGCTTTCTCTGTTGCTGCTGTAGATTTCAACAAGGCAAGTCTCAAGTGTGTGTTACAAAAATTCCATCAGCATGTGAAATGTGCAACCAGGAGCAAAAACACATTAGATCATGTGTACACAAACATCAGAAACTCCTACAGAGCAACCCTCCTCCCCCACATTGGCAACTCTGATCATCTAGATGTCATGCTTACACCTATGTACAGAGCTACAGTGAAACAAAACAAGCCAGCACTCAGAGAAGTCAGACTGTGGCCAAAGGAGACAATCCTGTCACTGCAAGACAGCTCAAGGACACACAAAGGGAAATGTTCAAAAATCTGTCCCAAAGTGAAGAGGCTGTATGGACAGAAGCTCAATGAAGGTGAACAATAAATAATCACGGAGGTTACGGTAGAATTTTAATACAATTGCTGACCACAAACCCTCCCCACTGCAGGAAAGCTACACAGACCCCACACTACCAGACTGACTCAGTGACTTTTTTATATAAATTTGAGGTAAACAACAACAAGGCACAGGTGCCCTCACCATCACCCAGCAAGCAGACACTCCAGATGACAGCAGCCCCAGTAAAAAAATCTTCGCCAGCATCAACCCACACAAGGCAGTGTGGCCAGACAGCCTCAGTAAGTACATTGAGAGGGAGTGAGCTGAACAGTTAAAAGAAGTCTTTACGGACATTTTTAACATCTCACTCACCCACAGAGCTGTGCCCACAGACCTTAAGAGTACCACCATCATCCCTGTGCCAAATAAGTCAAACCCAGCCTGCCTGAATGATTTCTGCCCTGTGGCCCTTACACCTACAGTCATGAAACGTTTCAAGCAGTCTGTCTTGCAACACATTAAGGGCCACTTCCCAGCAAACTCAGACCCACTACAGTTTGCATATAGAGCCAGTCAGTCAACAGAGGATGTCATCTCCACTGTTCTACATCTCACTCTGTCACACCTAGAGGAGAATAACACCTACGCCAGGCTCCTCTTCATCAGCTTCAGCTCAGCATTTAATACCATCATTCTACAGGAGCTGGTGGAAAAGCTGAAGCTACTGGGGTTGGACACCTGCAGCTGGATCTTCAGC
>CM049572.1:2514952-2544952 GCA_027123335.1 Amphiprion clarkii
CTTCGGTTGTGGAATCCCCTCCATTGTGTTATCCTATTTGTGGCGCATTTCTGTTTGCAGTGCGTTTCTCTTGTGAAGTGCGTTTCTGTTTTGTGGTCCGTTTCTCTTGTGAAGTGTGTTTCATTTTGGTAGGTGTTATGTCTCCTGCAGCATTTCTCTTTTGTAGGTGTTTTCTGTCTTGCAGCATTTATTTTTTGTGGGTGTTTTTGTCTATTGCTGCGTTTGCACCCATCGGCCACCGTACTCCCCACTGCAGGAAAGCTACACAGACAACAAGGTAAACAACAGGTAAACAACAACAAGGTACAGGTGCCCTCACCATCACCCAGCAAGCAGACACTCCAGATGACAGCAGCCCCAGTAAAAAGTCTTCGCCAGCATCAAGCCACACAAGGCGGTGTGGCCAGACAGCCTCAGTAAGTACATTGAGAGGGAGTGAGCTGAACAGTTAAAAGAAGTCTTTACGGACATTTTTAACATCTCACTCACCCACAGAGCTGTGCCCACAGACCTTAAGAGTACCACCATCATCCCTGTGCCAAATAAGTCAAACCCAGCCTGCCTGAATGATTTCTGCCCTGTGGCCCTTACACCTACAGTCATGAAACGTTTCAAGCAGTCTGTCTTGCAACACATTAAGGGCCACTTCCCAGCAAACTCAGACCCACTACAGTTTGCATATAGAGCCAGTCAGTCAACAGAGGATGTCATCTCCACTGTTCTACATCTCACTCTGTCACACCTAGAGGAGAATAACACCTACGCCAGGCTCCTCTTCATCAGCTTCAGCTCAGCATTTAATACCATCATTCTACAGGAGCTGGTGGAAAAGCTGAAGCTACTGGGGTTGGACACCTGCAGCTGGATCTTCAGCTTCCTGTCACAGAGGCAGCCGAGACTCAGGGTGGCCAGTCTCACTTCAAAACCATCTCAGTGATTCCAGGATCTTGGCTGTATCTTGAGCTCTCTGCAACCTGCTGGTCCACGACAGCACTGCTAGATTCAACACTAATCACATTACAAGGTTTGCTGATGACACAACGGTGGTGGATCTGATCAGCAACCAAGATGAGATTGTCTACAGGAAGGAGGGTTAGGGTTGAATTTACACATCTTCTCTCACATTTTGGAGTCCTCAGACTTTCCTTCTTCCCACATCCACCTGTATGTCCTAATAAATAGTTTATCAAATGGAGCACAGCAAAAATATCAGGGTGTCCTCCTTCATCCAGTCTCATTTTACAGTTTGGAAACTAGCATGTTTTTCTGGCCATTTTGAACCACAATCCTCTGCACAGCTACATCTCAGGTGTGAACAAGTTGAAACAAGTGGCTGAAAGTACAGACAGATAACAGCTCATTCCTCACTACAGACTGCAAAGGTCCACGTATCATGATGAAGCAGCGTTTCCAAATTGTATGCATACTGTATGAAACAGGCTGAAATTTGTGAGAACAGCTGTAGTACAGACTTAAAGGTCTCATACGGAGAAAATAGATTTTAATGCATTTTATGGTTGTGATAAACTTGAAGCTAAGATATGATAAAATCAGCCTTTACTCATCCCATAGTGGTGAAATTTGGAGCGTTGGAGGAGCAAAGACAGTGCAAACATTTAGGAAATGTAGAAAAAGTAACAGTTCTGTTAGCATATACATGGCTAATGTATGTAACGTTAGCTTTAGCTTTGACAAGAACATCGTTTGACAAACTCACTAAATGCAGGAGTTAAAAACAGCAGCTGTGCTGAGAATTCTATTTCCACATAAAATGATCCTCAGAGAGAAAGTTACAAGACAAAGTCCTGCTCTCACACACTCATTCACATCAACTGTTTTGTTTGAGCCGTCAGTCACAGACAGAGACAGTCTTATTCCTGAAGTGGGCGGGGCCAGCAGCTGCTCAGCTGCATTTAAAGCTACAGACACTGAAACAGTCAATTCAGAACAGAAATAAAACCACAAGTTACTCAGTCGGGGTGAAATTAACCGTCTTTGTGGTATTTTGAGGTGAAGAATTGGAAGACACATTCTGTGGACATGTGACTGATTAATTTGCTAAAATGAGCCACAAATGGGATCTTCAAGGAAAACAAAAAAAAGATGAGAGGTGAAATAAAGCCTGTGTTTTATTCTTTAACTACTTGGTTTTTCCTCCCACAACCACCTCAAATGTTTTCCGTTTTCAGTTCTCAGGATGCCAGGTGTCTTTCTCCAGTCTTTGATCAGATTCCTGCATCATTCTTGTTCCTGATGTCTCTACATTGCTGCCGTCTGATAACCTGTTTGTCTTGTATTTGTCACATGAACCTGCCTGTATTTTCACCTTCGTTCTAAGAAAAGTTCTGGTAACAAGACTGAACTTTCTTCATTTACTTACCCTGGCTGGTTTGACTTTCCAGTGATGATGCAGGTCCTGATATGGCAGACTTAAACCCTGTGAAAAAACAAAACCTTCAGTTTCAGAACATCAACATCCTCTTTGTGTCTCACTTCATGTGATCATTTGTCAGTTTACTCACAGGAGCCCCAGCTTGTTGCTGAACGCCGGATAGATTTCAATGCTGTAAAATGAAAAAAAATGTCACCTAGAATTCTTAATTTATGTTCAAACTTTAACTCTGATGTTTTTTTTATTTTTTATCACACTATAAAAATGTTCCTGAACCCACCACCAGCTCTGCCAGGATCCTCTGGTTTCTGGTTTCCATGGCTACTGGTGAACTCAGACTTTGCATCTTCAAATACATCACAGCTCTCATCATCTCCGTCGTTCTGCTCCACAATTCTGTCCACGGCGCTCAACAAGTCTGAATGTTCATGATTCAGCAGATCTGGAGTGTTGATGAGGACTATTTTCTTCTCCTTTATCTGTCCACTGACTCTGAGACAGTGGTTTGGTTCTTCCTCGGTGTTGAACACAGTTTCTTCCAGTAATAAGTTCCCCACAGAACTCCTCTCAGACCAGCTGTTCCCCAACAGAACAACCCTCAGCTCAGACACTGGAAAAAAAGAGTCTTTATTATTTGAAATGACTGAGATGATGTCATCTTAGTAATCATTTTATTTATCAGTCTTTACAGTGAAAGGTTGTTACACCTAAACAATTAATGAATGTTCAGTTATACTCACTATTGGGAGGGAGGAATTCTAAGCTGCTTCTCCTCTTCACTGGTACCTCAGTATCTTTGGCTGTAAGGACCAAAGTTGCACAGATTAATTCTACTCTAAATGAGTCCTTTAATGTTCAAAAAAAACATTTTGCCTGCTGATTTGGAGTTCACAACAAAAGAAATGTCAGAAAACTTTGGTCAAGAATTGAGCTTTGAGCTGGAACAGATGATTAAATCAATCTGGAAGAGTTAAGTTCATCCATCCACAGTTCATCTGTCCATACAGTTGTGCTCATATATTTACATACGCTGGAAAAATTTATGAAATGGTGTCCATTTTTTCAGAAAATATGTATAATCACGGAAGAACTTCTCTTTTATTTAGGGTTAGTGATCAGACAAAGTTATTTATTATCACACAGTCCTATTTGCTCTGATCTTTCATGTTTTCATTAAAGAACTGTAGATATTTTACACATTCTGCCAGGGTATGTAAACTAATGAGTACATAGAAAAGATTAGGTTCTGTGGTTTCTCTGCCTAGACGTGGACGTCCAGCTAAGACGACTCCAAAGAAGAATAAAAAAGAAGCAATGTAACTAAGTACATGTCCTTAAGTCGTAAAATGTGTGTATTACACAATATTGATGACGTTTCCAAATAAAATACAATTTTTTTGACATTTAGAAATATCGTGAGCTTGGCATTCGTGTCAAGAGCCATTTGCACACAAATACATCAGCAGAAAATCAGTGTCACTGTCAATGGAACACAAACCAAGCACAAAAAGATGTAAAATTACTGTAAAGGAAAAATGAGTCTTTCCCCTTTCTAAGGCCAGACATGCAGACGCTGTTGGAGGAAGATATACCAGGACTCTCTGCTCTGGTTAAGGTTAGATACTGTCTATTCTGATGCGACTAAGCAGACAAGTTGTCTCCATAATGATCTGTAATCTAAATCTTCCCCCCTCCAAACTACAATACACACCCAAAGATCAGAGAGAATCCTCAGAACTGATGCTGGCATGACTTGCATGAACTGCTGCTCTGTTGGTGTCACTTCTCCTGATATCAGTGAACATTACTCTCAACCTCAGTCATCTCTGTGTCTGCCTCCTCATCTTCCCTCAACCTCACTGATCTTCCATAACAACAACCAAAATGTGATACAAAATGACCACGAAAAGACAAAACTAAAATCTCAAAATGTGAAAATATTAGACAATTTTAATGATGTTCCTAAATAAAACTGTAGCGATAATATTTTTATTATGAGTCATTTCAACGCAAATTTCCAAATATTCAGAAAGTTTCTAAAACTTGTTCAAAAAGGCACATTAATAATCCCAAAGAAATAACTATGAGCTAAAATAGTTCCTCAGAATGTTTCTAATTGTTAGTGATGGAAAAACTGATGCTAGCTGGTGATTCACTTTAGATAATGTGACCACATTCCTCCAAATAACTGAATTCTTCTGTTTCATTCAGACTCACTGCCACAGCTGAATAAAGCCCAGCATTTATGAACATTTGTGGAAGAACTGGTGGATCTGAAGAGCTCAGGATGCCTCCTTTGCAATAAGAATAATAAGACTTTGTAAACATAAATCCTGAATGGACTCACCAGATGCTGCTGCCATGCTGCCCTCTGCTGGAAACCCACCAGAAAGAATTCAGATCTGTTGGGTTAAAACTCAGTGTGAGATTAAACAGGAAGTTCTACCTTCATTAGTCTGTCTGCTCTGACATGTTGGTGGATAAACTCTAAAATAATGTCTGGACTCAACAAAAAACTGTTTGCATCAATCTTTATGACTTCAGACAACTTCCAATGGAATTATGTTCAACCAACAAACTACAGTGAGTTTGTGGAATTAACTTTTCCTCCACAGTTTTAGTTGTTTTAAATGACAACTGATTTAATGCAGACTGTGGAAAAACTCACACACTGATCAGAGAACATTTAAATTAACACTGTTTCTGTGAGTTCCTGTTCAGAAACTGTCCGTCTCCACTGTTGGCTTCAACTGCTGCTGATTTGTTCACTTTCCAGGAGACAGTTCAGTTTTAGATTCTGTATTTTACAGGAGCTGCTACTGTTGAAGCTTTAACGTTCGTCTGGTGCTGCTTTCACTGACACTCAGTCATCGTAGTTCCATTCACTGAAACCTCGAGGCACCTCTGCTACAGTCAGATAAAGATCTGGATAAAACAGGTTCTAAAATACACTAAAACACTTCCTGAGAGATGCAGTGAATTAATTAGAATAACAATAATAATAATAACTTTATTAATATAGCACTTTCAAATTAAAGCGCTTTACAGAGCAAACAATGGATAAAAACAATGGCTAAGAAAATACAATAACAACGATAAAACTGATAAGAACAATACCTAAGAAGACGCAGTACCTCACATTTTAGGATTCATATGCAGCAGAGAACAAATGGGTCTTTAAAATACATTCTTGTTTTAAAAGTCGGTTCAAAAACTGAAAAGCGACATTTAATGCTGATTCTTCTTCACTGTTTTCTAACCGTGAAGCTCCTCGTCTTCTCCATAAATCAGCTCATTTCACAGGTTTTACTCATCAAACACAGACTGAAAGCATCAGCAGCAGCATTTCACACCAAACTCTCCATCAGACTGACACACTGCACATGTTCAAGTCTGGAAATATTCTGCTTCAACTCAGACCACCGCCTGCAAACATGCAGGCCTTCACACGTTTTAAAATACTTGTTTCTTTTTTACACACACACACACACACACACACACACACACACACACACACACACACACACACACACACACACACACACACATATATAATACTTTTTGTAAACAGCTGTTCGTTGTTTGTTAAACTATGTTGTTTTTGCTTTTTGGAAGTCCCACCAAAGTTTTGTTGCACAAATGCAATGACAATAAATATCCTTCAGTCTGTACATTTATATTAACTTTACTCTCATACAGTCCACACACACATTTTCACTTACTTTAACGTCTGATTCGTCTTTTTCTGTTTTGCTGCTGTTCTCTCACACGCTCAGATTGTTGCTGCGACACAAAGAAGGGCAAACATGAAAGTAAGAAGCAGACAGAGTTCCCTGCCAACTATGATTTTTCTTTTTAAAGCTGCATGCAGGCACGCTGAACTGAACCAGGAACCAACATAAACATGAATTACTGTCACTTATTAGTAGTACATTTAAACATTCTGTTACATCTGAAGACTGGATGTCACAAATAAATCTGATAAATATGAGCGTCATGATCGATGACCAACTTACCCTCAAGGCTCCCATGTCCTCTGTTGCTCAGTCGTGTCGATTCTCCCTGTAAAACATCAGGAAGATCAGACCATTCCTGTCTGAACATGCAGCACCACTCCTTAGTGGCAGGCCTCCCTTCATGCACAGTGAAACCTCGGTCGGTTGGTCGGTCGGTAGGCTTGTAGGTGGATTCTTTATTATCATTGCATATTCTCATACAACTAAATTTTGTTTGATAGTTTTCTTCATCAGATCATCATATAAAATAGTGTAAACCAGTGAAGGTTGTAAATTATTAGTCCAGCTCAGGCTTACAGCATGGCTTTAATAGCACCAGGGGAAAAGCTGCTTTAATGGTCCCATCCATGACCTCATGACCTGGAGACCAGTTGGGTGCTACAGGACATTGGTGCCACCAGAACTCTGGGAATGTCCTGTCCTGAGTTTCATTACAGCACTAAAAATAATCATCTGTTCACTGGACCATCAGAACCCAGAGATCAGCCAGGACATCAGGACATCCCTAGAGGTCCTGTTCCACTATCCTGGTACCACAGGACCTCTGGGGATGTCCTGTGGTACCAGGATGGTAGAACCCAGGAGAACACCTTAGCTCTGTCATGTTCCCCGGGTCGCTCCTGACCAGCTGAGGACAGCAACTGGTATCAAGGACTGCTGGTGGTATGAGGGGATGTTTGAGCTGCAGTGTTTAGGTGGATGGTACATGTCAAACATTAACATAAACGTCAGGACTCAAGGTTTCCCAGCAGAACAATCATTACAACAAGATGATCGATGTTCTTCACTTCACCTGTCAGTGGTCAGAATGTCGTGGCTGAACATCTACATCAGAGCAGGAAGAACATGAAGGTGAAACTCTGCAAGAAAAACAAACACTGCAGTCTTCATGAACTGCATCACCACATCCTCATCATGTAACAGGAAATACAGAGACTCAAGCACAGAGAGGAAAGATTTAGTCATTTATTCACAGTTAAGCCCTTCCTCTACTAGGAATAAGGCAAGGGCGACACCTACTGGAGACAACGGGGAACTACGGGAAATGGGAGCACTGGACACGGAGATCTATGGAAGCTGACAAAACAGCACACTGGTAGTAAAAATGTATTATTTTCAGTCTGAAAGGCTAATTAGCTGACTCTGCTAAGCTGCTAATGTTATGATACATCAGCTTGCTGTAGCACTAGCTAAAGCGCTGACTAGCTGACATAATAGCAAACTAGCAGCATAAATGTATTATCTGCCTCAAAGGCTAACTAGCTAGCTTGCTGTAGCACTAGCTAACTAGCTAAGATGACTGGATTAATCCAGAAAATCTGTGGCATTTTGCCTCCTTATAAAACACACTGTAACTCTGAAAATACTCTATGTTTGAATGTGCCGCTTCTACAAACTCTGTGACATGATCCTTGAAACTGGTCAGCTACGTCTCCTCACCTTCACTTCTGTGTCACACCTTGATTTGTCTGTTCAACGCTGCCTGCAGCTTTAATTTCACTTTGTTAATTCAACGTCTTTTATCTTCCATGAACCAAAACAATTTAAACAGACAACTGTGGTGTTTGTTTGTGGTTCTGAATGAACACGAATGCAGTGAAAACTCCCAAAGAAATCACAAAAACTACATGACGAGTCTCCTCCGATTTATGTCTGTGGTGTTTTAAAGTGCTTTAAAAAATAAATCTTACTTATATTTGTAGAATAACTTTGAAACACTGTTCTATTGGATTAGACTATCTAGAAATATTGTAGCTTTTGTGGTTCAGCCTGTTTATTTCCTTTAAGTTGGTTTTGTGTTTGGTTTTTGGTTGGTTTCTGCATCTTTCTGCACATTTTTGAGTCTCTTTGTGGTGACTTTTATTCTTTACAGGGTAATTTTACAGTTGTAAGGCAACACTAGCTTGGCTAACATGCCTTGAATCTTCATTTTGGAGTCATTTTGTAACAGTTTGCAATAGTTTTATATCTATTTGTGTCTGTTTTTAGCCGGTTCCATCATTTTGTGGTCACTTTACATATCATTGTGGTCCATTTGTGTCTCTTTGTGCTTATTTTTAATCTCATTTGTGGCTTATTTATAGTTGTTTTAGTCTTTATTGTCATTTAGGCTCAATGTGCAATTGTTCTGCATGGATTTGTGCTCCTTTTGCATCTCTTTTGTGTTGGTTTGCAGATATTTCTGGTCATTTTGAGTCTCCTTACAGTTGCTTTGCATCTTTTTGTGGTCATTTTGCAGGTTTTTGTTGTTATTCATTTCCTACGTGGCCGTTTTAAGTCTCTTGGTGTTGACATTGACTCAGTTTTCAGTGGTTTCACATCTGTTTATTTACATTAAGTTGGTTTTAGGTTTGGTTTTTGGTTGATTTGTGCATCCTTCTGGACATTTTTGAGTCTCTTTGTGGTGACTTTAATTCTCTATGGTGTAATTTTACAGCAATATGAAAAACTAGCTTGGCTAACATGCCTTTAATCTTTATTTGGGAGTCATTTTAGAACAGTTTGCAATAGTTTTACATCTGTTTGAGTGTGTACACATGTAGACAAAATTGTTGGTACCCTTCGGTTAATGAAAGAAAAACCCACAATGGTCACAGAAATAATTTGAATCTGACAAAAGCAATAATAAATAAAAAATTCTGTGAAAATTAACCAATAAAAATCAGACATTGCTTTTGAACCGTGGTTTAACAGAACTGTTTTCAAAAATAAACTCAAAGTTCGTAGTTGAAATAACTTGTTTGGTTTCACAGCTGATGAAGAGCAGCACTGTTATGCTATATCAGCTTGCTGTAGCACTAGCTAAAGAGCTAACTAGCTGAAATAATAGCAAACTAGCAGCATAAATGTATTATCTGTCTCAAAGGCTAACTAGCTAGCTTGCTGTAGCACTAGCTAAAGAGCTAACTTCATGTCAGGCTAACAGTATTACTAGCTAACTAGCTTCGGTTCTCTGCTGCTGGTGGCTAAATATCCAAGTTGATCTTGGATTTAACTTTATGCCAAAAACTTAAATATCACTGATATACATATTTACACAATGCTCTAAAACTACACAATAAAATACAATAATGATATAAAAAAAGATTTTAAAATAGATTTTGCTACTTACCTCTACGATTCCTGATCTTTTTCTTCTGGGTCACCATCAGATAAATTAGGAAGTTAAATCAGATCCAACAAAATGAGAATAAAACATTTTTCTGAAAGAAATGTCAACATTAAACATCTAATTTTCAAATTAAAGTACAAGCGATGGTGAGTCTTTTCACAGACATCCTCATTTTGATTCAAACTTTAGTTTGTTGTTGATTTTTCTTTTGGACACATTTATACTCAGACGTGACAGTTTGCACCAATCTGTGAAACAACAGAGTCTTTTAGGCATTTTGGGGTTTTAGACTTTGGTACTGGAACAATTCTGGGTTCCCTACAGAGACCAGGAACCTCCTGAAGTTGGACTGATTTACTGAAGATGAAGGAGAACATGTCAGTCAGTGGTTCTGCACAGCTGGAAAGTAGACGTCCACCAGCACTGTCTGGAACACAACTTTTCTTCTCCTCAGTCTCCTGAGGAGTTTAAAACCCATGTTCCTATCCACATGTATGTCCATCTGCCCTGAGCAGACAATGTTCCATGTTGACAGGTCCTCACTAGAATCACTGCTAAAACCATCTAAAAGCTGATGGAGAGTTTAGAGTCTGACCATCAGAGACAAGTTTGGAGCAGAAAGTTATTTCTCCTCAGATTTCCATCAGGAGTCGTCGGTAAATACTTGTTTGTGTAGAAACTCTCTTGTCCAGAAACTACACTGAGTTGAAGGAATTAGTTTTCATTTAATTAATATTATTACTGGAGTTAAACTCATCAAAATACTGTGAAAATTCAACGTTTGATCTAAATCAGTAAATCAGAGTTTTTATCCTCCAACTATTCATTTGATTGAATGTTGGGAACAAGTCCCCTGAATTACTATTTAGAATGAACCAGGATGAATTAAAAACCAAACAATGAAAAATGATTTAAAACATCCAGAAAGATACATTTTGTAATTCACTGCTGTCTCTAATAAGGAAAATAGTGAAAAAATGACCAAACCCAAAGCAGCATTAACTAACTGCACTAATAAATGCTGAACTGATCTAAAGCACTAAATATCCTGAAGATAAAACAGCAAACTGCAGTGAGTCAGTCTTACCGGCTGCCTGGGAGTCAAAGCGAAGGGCACATCAGGACCCAAAGGATGGAGAATCACAGCAACTGGCAGCAGACCATCAGAGATCTGGGATGGAACACAACAACTCAAAGGTTTACTTACTGGATGCACAATTTCTTCTGTTTATAGATAAAGTTCAACAGTCTGACCAGAATTCATAAGTTCTGATATTTAGGATTCCAAAACTTACACAAGAAAAAAAACATTAAGATGAGTTGCACAAAAAGAACATCAGTTCAATCAGATCAGGAGATAAGCTGATATCAGTCACTAAGTTCCAACAATTAATAGATCAATAACTTCTCAGGTAATTTTATTGGCAACAATTTAACTTGTAAATTAATAAGTTTCATTGATTGTATAGAGGAATTAAATTCTGTGATCGCAGCTTCTTAAATGTAAATATTGCCTGGTTTTGTTCCTCACTCTGTGACAGTAAACTGAATATGTTTGGAGAAAACAAGACATCTGTCGTCTTTTCGGGAAACACTGATCAACATTTTCACAATTTTCGAACATTTTAGAGACCAAACAGCTCATTGATTGACTGAATTCAGAAAATAATAAGTCAGTACTTTAGTGTGGGAGTTTGTTTTGTTGACATGTTTTTTTATTTAGCCTAAATTTCAATAACACTTTCTTTAATAATTTATTGACAATATTGTAAAATCCCTTTGTCTTTGTATATTTTCTTCTCTAGATGTGTAAATATCTATATCTGTATCTATTTATTTTACATACGTTGTACGTTGTGGACGTATTTGTCCATTAAAGCTGATTCTGTTTCTGATTTGTCTCTTTGGTTCCTGTTGCTGCACCTGCCAACCTTTAATACAGGAGTGTCAAACTCATTTTAGTTCAGGTTCCACATTCAGCCCAATATGATCTCAAATGGGCCGCACCAGTAAAATCACAGCATAATAACCTATAAATAATTAAAATTCCAAATTTTTCCTTTGGTTTAGCGCAGAAAAGTACATTCTGAAAATATTCACATTTAAGGAATTATCTTTTCATAAAACATCACGAACAGCCTAAAATTTCTGGAAAAAAAATTACATTTCAGCATATTATGCCTCAGTTCATCATTTAGACATTACAATTGAAACTGAACAATATAGCACTTTACTTTATGAACAAAATGACAAAAGTCAGACCAAAAAAAGACAAAAGACAGCAAAGACAAGTCAAAATATTACCAAAATTAGACACAAAATGACAAAAACGAGACACAAAAAGACAAAAAACAGACAATAGACACGAAACAAAACAGAGATCAAAAATGAGACAAAAATGTTACAAAGCAACAAAAAATGGACAAGCAACAAAAAAAATCAACAAAAAATTACACAATTGACACAAACAAAACCAAAAATGACAAAAGCAAGAATCAAAACCACAAAAAGTAGACAAACAACACAAGCGAGACAAAACAAACACAAAATGATACAAACCAGACACAAAACAACAAATAAAACAGAACATAAAAGGACAAAAATAAGACCAAAGTCACAAGTGAGACAAAAAGGAAACACAAAGCGACAAAAACATGAGACAAACAACAAAAGTCAGATGAAAAAAAAGACAAAAACAACAAAAACAAGACAAAATATTTCAAAAATGAGCCACAAAAATGACAAAAGAACAATGAGCAATGTAGTATTTTACTTCATGATTAAAACAACTTGTCATGGTCTAGAAATGATTTTAAATTTATAGTTTTACATATTTTCAATTTACAGTTAATATCGTCTCTCTGACACTTTATAAAGTCGTCTCGCGGGCCAGATTGGACCCTCTAGTGGGCCGATTTTGGCCTGTGGGCCGCATGTTTGACACCCCTGCTTAATACTTCAAATCTAGATCTGAACATCAGAGCAACATTTGGAGCAAATAACAGAAAATATCTGCAGTAACAGTCCATAAATACCAGATAGAAGATAACAGAGAGGAACACAATTTGCATTAGAGCTACATTTACAGAATAATTAGTCAGTAGAACATTTAGTGACTGAAGAGGACATTAATAAAGAGGGAAAAGCTGATCAGTTCCAATGAGTGCTTTATCTAAGAATTATTTTCTTTATTGTATAATCTGTGGGTGGTTTTCCTAATTATTTAATTTATTATTTGGTCTATAAATGTCAGAAAATGTTTAAAATATTAATCAATGTTTCTCCAAAGTCCAAGATGACAAAAGTCTTGTTTTGTCCACAACTCAAAGAAATTCAGTTTACTGTCATAGAGAAAGAAGGAAACCAGAAAATATTCACACTTAAAAAGAAGCTGCAATAAGAGAAATTAAACTCTTCTAATATAAAATAAATAAATAAATAAATAAAAGATTAACTGCTTAACAAAAAAGGTGGTGATGAATTTACTAGTACAGCGCTAATTGAGTTTCAGTTTTAGTCCCAAAACAAACCTCAGACAGCGTACGACTTCATTCATGAGCACAACAAACTGAACCAGAAAAAACATTCATGTTTCACAGCAGATTAAGCCAATATATTGTTATATTTGAAGCTAACGTTTAGCTTTGACTCCTTGTAGCATCCATTAGCTAATATGTGTTCAGCTCACTGATGAGAAAAATTACTTCTTTCAACATTTTTGCTCCCACATGGTGGGTTTGATCCACAGATTTAATCCCATGCTACATAAGTCAGTTATAATTATTAAAACTTAATATTCAGCGTCTTTGTTGGCTAACAGCCGTCAGCTAAGCTAGCTAGCGCTAGCTAGCGTTAGCTAGCATCTTACCTCGGAGCAAACGGAGGAGTTTCTGTCGCTCTCTGATGGATTCAGCGCTGACTGAGCTCTTCCACACTGTTTAATCCACATCCCACATCTCTGCTGTGGAGCTTCCAGCTGCAGGAAAACACTAAAATACGACACTTTCCTCTAAACTCGGAGGATTTCTGCTGCTCCGTTTCACCTTTGATCTCTGACAGGCCTCCCGCCTAGTTACGGTTGCTGAGCTGTGATTGGACAGCGGCCGTTGGAGGGCGGGAAAGACCAAAACAAAGATGGAGGCAGGAGATGAAGAAAGATTCTGTGGCAGACAGCAGACTGGCAGAGATTTATGACGACACAAACCATGAGAAAAGAGACAAGAACCTTCTGAGGATGTGAAGAATTGTTAGATATGAGTCTTTATTTAGAGAGAACTTTTCAAAATCCAAATAATAAAGCGCTTCAAAAGAGCAGAAAAATCATTTTGAAGTGGCTGAAACATACTGGGAGCCAGTTCAAAATCAAATTAACAGAGTGAAGTAAAGGCATGGCTGCTAAACTCTCATGCTTTGGCTGTGAGACAGAAGCATCTCAGTCCCTTCACACGCTCTCACACCACACTCCCAATTATGGAAGCCCGTTTCCGCCACTTAAAAAAAAAAGAAGTCACATGCTGTCTCATAATTATGAGATAGTAAGTCATAATTATGAGATAGCATGTGACTTCTTTTTTTTTCAAGTGGCAGAAACGGGCTTCCATACTCAATATCACAGTTCCACTTTGCTGTTATGGGAATATGTAACCTTTGGGGAAATCCAGTTCGCGTTTTTACTCCAGAGAACGGCAGGTTTGTGAAAATCCGGTCCTTATTTCCGTCCTCCCCAGTCTCCTGTAGCAGGTGTCTGTCAGGATGGATGTCTCTGAGGGACCACCTGTGTTTGAAAGCTGCCCGGGAGCTTTAAATGATCCTGGAGGAGTGATTCCAGATCATCATAACGACATTAACCTCTTTTCAGGTACATATTAATGCTTTAGAACAAGTATATCGCTCAGTTGCTGTGTCAGTGGACTTGTAGTCTCAAACTGATTTGAACCATAAGGTTGCTACATGTCACGTACTTAAATGTTCTGGTGTCACACGGCTGCTTAGAATGTTGTTACAAGCAAAAAATAAATAAACAAAAACAGGAATTTTGTTGCACAGTGGTCCTCAAATGTGTAAAGGAGTGACGTGTCTTAAATTCTTTTCAGCTGTTAATGACATCATATTGAATTGCATCACAGATACTCTCCCGTTTCTTGACCTGGTTTATTCAACATTTTTCTTGGTTGTTAATGCCTTGTTTGATCCTACCCAGTATTCGTTCTATCTGTACTTTTTTTTCAATCATTACTCATACAAGAATTCATTCAACAAAAAATAAATGTATATTTCCACTATGTTTTAATGTGGATCTCAGCAGTAAAAGTTTGCAAACCACTGCTATAACTAAGTTGGAGGGCAGGAGTTTCCCCCAGTATTAATCAGATCATTACCTCTGGCTGAATCCACAGACCAGCATTTCACATCTTTTTCTGGAAGTCCTTCGAACAAACATCACACAAACATAAATAAGGTCACATTATTATACACCATTATGGGATAATACTATACTCTTAGTTAATTTATGCTGATGGAGAAGACATTGGACTTTATGACAGTTATCTGGTTCATGTGATGGACCTTGAAATAGTTGAAAGAAAAGAAGAAAAACATAAACCAGGTCAAAATATCAGGATTCTGACTGTTACCACAGTAACCATTGTAACATAAAAATCCTTGCTGCCCATCAGCATCAAAATAAACTATAGAGGGCATAAATATGATGTAAAAACATGTCTGTTAGCATTGAGCCATTCCATCAGCAGCTAAACCAGTGAGGTTCTTAAGTTTGTGTTCAAGGTTCAATTTAAATTGTGCACAATTTAAATGTAAACAGAAAACGAAACCTTCAGCATTATACATTAAATGGCAAATTAATGGGGAAAAAACCCCATTGGTTTTCTGGTTTTACTGCTGTTCCCATGATGGAACGCTAACTGGCATCTTTTGCTAGTTTTGGACCTAATATGACTAACTTCTATCATGCTCTGTAGAATGATGTGAACACAACCTACACTGGTGATGAGAAATTAAACCAACATGAATATTTTAATCCTTTCAGGTTGCAAGCTGCCACTCAAAGATAAGGGAGGTGAACCAGGAAAAAGGAAGAATATTTAGTTTTATTTTTCAGAAGATCAACCACCAAAGAATAAGTTTTCATCTGAGCCAGAACAGACAGACTAGCAGAGGTTGAGAGATTAGTGTTGACTATTTAAAGGGTGGAAATATTTACCTGTTACATTACAGCAGGGATTGTCTACATTTTTCAGGCTATGCTCATTTCATTCCATGTATTAAATTGTGTTTCAAATTCTGCTGGATATTGGGATCTGATTGTTTAATTTTCAGCTGCATCGTTTGTTTTAAAGAATATGAATATATGAAATATATGAAGAAAGATGAGATAAACGTTTTAGATAAGTATCAACTCAAACAAAAAAGTGCTTTCTATTCTAAAACTGTAATGTACTGTATTTAAAATTGAATAATAAGTTTACATGCAAGTTAAAGTGTCAAATGGAGCATAATTTATGGCTCCACCACCTTGAGAGTGATGATCCCATCAAATATTAGAAGCTCAGCAGGTTGTGGCTTTTTAGCACTTGGATGGGAAACTATGAGCAGAAACACGGTGCCTGTGTGGTGGTTTGTGGTCTTTAGTACAGCCATGCTTCAATTAGATTTTAACAGGCAAAATGCTCTTGAAATACATCAGAATGCAGGAAATGGGATCAATAATTTTCATAATTTTCTGGGGGAGGGTCCCTAGACCCCCGTCAGCATCCCTCACAAACCAAATGTCACTCTAAGGTCTGGTTGGCAGCCCTGTAAATGTTTATTTTAAATAAATTTGTCAGATTCAAACTAATATTTAATATATTGTGGTAAATTCACATCATAAATCACACTGTAGGATCTTTACAAAAATATTTAAAATTGTTAGGAAAAGTCACAAATCAAGTTTTATTTCTCTGAACGTATTTAACATGAAAGATTCATTAAATAACTGCAGAGACACAAAACCAGCAATGAGATAAAACACCTCCAGGCTCTGCAGGTGAAATAAAAGCTCCTTATGAAGCTGTTTGGAGGATGAAGAAGAAGGTGAACAATCAAACATTTAAAACACATTTTAGTTCACTTCTTGTCTCACTACATGATTCCATTTGTGTTGTTTCAGTATTTTATTGTCGTCACTTTTGTTTTCACATCCAACTAATCTGGATGAACTAAGTTCACAGAGAGCAGCACAGATCCAGCAGCTGGGTTCAGGTTGGTGACTTTCATTGTGTTTACAGCATTTTCTAGATTCCTGTATGATCACAGTCACCTCCTGCTGTTTCTGCTGTGTCCAGCAGGTGGCGCCAACATCAACTAGTGAAGTCTGTCTGAAGGCTCCAACTTCAACTAAACCCACAGCTGAACCTCAATCATCCACACTTTAACTGATTCATGTACAAATACGTTGGTTATCTACATAGAAAACTGATGCATTTAAACTGTCTGAGTTTCTGTTTCCTGGTTGGTCAGAGCTGCTCGGTTCAATGTGGACCAGCTGTTCAAATTCATCTGGGAACAACGGACGTAGAAAATGGTTCCACAACTAAAGTTCTGCCAGAACAATATTATTGTAACATGAAGGTTCCTGTGTGGTGGTCGGATCACTTCCTGAGGAGAAACAGCACGATGGAGACGAGAACTTCAGCTCTGAACTCTTACTGTCCTGCTGCATTAAAACTTCCTCATTCTGACTGACATGTGACAACCACAACCAATCAGAATCCAGAGACACTCAGCCTCATCATCTGTTAACCAATATTACAGTAATGTTCAGTTTGAACCTCAGAAGTGTGAAATAGTGAAATCAGTGCTGATATGAATGTGTGAATGTGGAATAAAAGAATATTTGTCACAGTGAAAAGTGATTGAGTCCAGATTCAGAGAGGTGTTTATATTCACTACTGGTTAAAAGTTTTAGAATGCCCCAATCGTTCCAGTTTTTATTGAAATTCCAGTACTTGACGTCCAATGAATAGCTTGAAAAGTTACAAAGGCAAGTAGTGAACTGCCAGAGGTTAAAAAAAAGGTAAGGTTACCCAAAACTGAAAAATAATGTACAATTCAGGATTATTTGTTTATTCGTTCTATGCTTTCAGTTCTGAGTACGAGACATTAACGTGCATAATGTCCAATAAAAAACTATGTAGATATAGATATCTTTCTTCTATTCTTAGATTCTGGTGTCAGTAACTTTAAGAACAAAGTGTAAACACTGAACAGTTGAGTGTATGAAACAAACAATTCCATATTTAAAGGTACAATATAATCATTTATTGTTGCTCCAATGAGGATTATTGGGATGTTATCACAGTAACATCAATCCTACATAGTACATCAGATCAGTGTATCACAGAAATCAAATCAGAGGAGAATGAAGGTGTTTCAGTGTTTGATCAGTTCATCTGTTTGACTTCAGCTTTTAACAACAATCACACTGAACTGCAGAGAAACATTCATTCATCTTTTATAATGACAATACAGAACACATCAACATCAATCAGTCTGAAACACCTACAAACATCTCTTGTTGTTTGACATGTAACAAAAGATTTTTTTATAATTCTTTATATCTGATGAGTATTTCAGATAATTACTTGTGTTTAACATTGAGAATAAAATGCTGTAATACTTGTGATTTTGATGCTGCAGAAAACTCAAACCCTGTCTTTCACTTACACTGAAAATATCACTTTGTTAATGTTAAAAAGCATAAAAAATATAATACAAGAAAAGCACTCAGAGAGCGCAGTACTCTGCCAAGACTGTTCATTCATCAATTTGTGTATTCAGAAATCACGGCAACATAGAATGTGGCCATTTAATATAGATCGACCCACAAACAAACTAAATAAATACAAAAACACCTTGCGTGAGCACAGGCATGTGTTGTGCATGTGTGTATTATGTACAGATAGCAAACTGCATGACCAAAATATGTTGTGGGTCGAGTGAATTGATGCAGGTAACTGACACTTGTTGTCATGGTTACAGTGACACTGTGCCGGCTGCTGTATATCACAATGGAAAATCCTTAAGAAATCCGTGAATCCAGACTATAAACTGCATCACTGCCAAAATCTAATGAAGTGATCCTTGTGTCATTTCTGACCTTTCCTGAAAATTTCATCCAAATCCGTTTCTAAGTAATGTTGCACATGGACAGATAGATTCATGGATTCACAGACAAATGTACGCCGATCGTCACATAACTCCACCACATTCCTTGGCGGAGTAAAAATAACTGTCAAAGGATTATAGGGTCCTTTTTTTGCAAAATTACATTGTAAAAATCAGTTTTCATGTTATACTCTGGTAAACTGGTTGGTTGGGTTGTGGTAGATTAGGATCCGATAAACTGGTTGGTTGTGTGTGGTACATTAGGATGTGGTAAACTGGTTGGTTGGGTTGTGGTACATTGGGTTCTGGAGGGCTGCTAGGTTGGTTTGTGGTAGATTAGGATCCGATAAACTGGTTGGCCGGGTTGTGGTAGATTAGGATCCGATTAACTGGTTAGTTGTGTGTGGTAGATTAAGATCTGATAAACTGGTTGGTTGTGTGTGGTACATTAGGATCTGGTAAACTGGTTGGTTGGGTTGTGGTACATTGGGTTCTGGAGGGCTGCTAGGTTGGGTTGTGGTAGATTAGGACCTGGTAAACTGGTTGGTTGGGTTGTGCTACATTGGGTTCTGGTAAACTGGTTGGTCGGGTTGTGGTACATTGGGTTCTGGAGGGCTGCTAGGTTGGGTTGTGGTAGATTAGGATGTGGTAAACTGGTCGATGACAGTCTTTACCACTCTGCATTGCGGTACAGGTCATGTGTTCCAGATTGGAGGATGATGTTGTCAGGACTCTGGTGGTCATGACACGGGAATTGGAGGATTTTGTCAAGATGCAGACACCAGAACTTCCACTCTGTGATGTGCTTTAAGAATTTGCCATTAGAATCAGTGAGGATTGGAGTTTTACAAGTGGTACTGATGCAGGTCCTGATCCTCTGCGGTTGGTTTTACTCTGGGAAGAGGCTGTAAGTCTGGAGATGCAGAATTGTCCAGTGGAGAACCGGTGAAGATCGCTGAATGTCAATATGTTCACATTAAAGTAACGTCATTGTGGGATGTGGATGTAATGTTGTCTTTTTTCTCAACACACTGGGTTTGTTCATGAGATGAAGCAGGACTCTTTGTCCTCTATGCTCAAAAGTTTCTCTTTCAACTCATTCATTTCTTTTTCATGTTTTTTCCGCAGTTCATCCAATTCTTCAGCGTCACCATCTTTGTCTTGGATCATAAGGTCCTGTTTCAACTCATTCAATTCCTTTTCATGTTTCTTCTGCAGTTCATCCATTTCTTCTTTCTCACTTCTTTCATTGTCTTCTAGAAGTTTCTGTTTGTATTGGTTAAGTTTTCGCTCATGTTGTTTCTGTAACTGCTTCAGTTCTTCTTTCTGTTTCTGAGTCTGTTGGTTTAACAGTTTCAGTTTCAAGTCATTGAGCTCTTGGTCGTGTTTGATGGACAGCCTTTTCTTTTCTGTCGTCTTTTCTTCTCTGGACTGAGTTGAGCGATCCAACTCCTTCTTTTCTTGTTTGTGCTTTTTCTTGAGTCTATCAATTTCTTCTTTCTCTTCTTTCTTGTTTTCTGCTGACAGATCTTTTTTAAGTCTTTCAACCTCTTTTTGGTGCGATTCCTGCATCATTTTTATTTTTTTCTTGTTTTCCTTCTTCTGGGTCAGCAGTGCCAATATTAAATCTGCCATTTCTCCTTTGTGTTTGTTCTGCAGTTCATTGATTTCTTGCTTTTGACTTCTTTCATTGTGCTCTGAGAGATTCTTTAAGATTTCATATTCGCCCTCCTTGTCCTGCAGGTTTTTCTTCACAATCTTGATTTCTTCCATGTGTTTGTCTATCTGAGCTGCAAAGTCCTTCTCCCTTTTTTCATTGAAATCATTAAATTCTTCAGCTTGTCTTCTAGCGTCCTCTTCAAACTTCTTCTTCAAATTCAGAATTTCTGTCTGATAGCTTTGCTCCAGTTCTTTCCTCTCTTTCTCTTGTTCTTTTCTGATTCTGTCATCTTCTCGTCTTTGATTGTCATATTTTTCTCTTTCCTTGTCATATTGTTCTTGGAGTTTCCTGAGTGTTTCTTGTTTCTTTTCATCTTCTTGTTTTCGTTTGTCCTTCAGATCATTTCTTTCCTCCTCCCAGGCCTTTTGTTGCTTCTCCAATTCTTCTCTAGACCGTTTCAGCTCTCTGTCAATCGTTTCCTTTGATTCTGACTCTGATTTTAGTCTTTCCTCCAGATCTATAATGTTTTGTTTCCATTTCTGTTGTTGAATGTCCTCATCCTGTCTTTTCTTCCTGTCTCCTTCTTCTCTCTTTTCTTGTTCCTTCTTCCTCTCTTCAGATTGCCTGTTGATGTTTTCCTGCAGTTCTTGGAGTTCTTTGTCTCTCTGCTGTCTTTCAAGCTCCATTTCTGCTGCCTGTTCTTCTATTCTTCTTTTCATTTCTTCTTTTTCTTCCTCATGTTTTCTTTCCAGCTCCTCCATCTTTCTTGTCATCTCTTCTTCCTTCTCCTTCAGGATTTTCTCCACTTCTTTCCTTATTGCTGCTTCAGCTTCTTGCAGCATCTCGTTGGTGAAGCAGTTTCCTCCATTTTCCTTCACCATGGTGTCGATCTTTGTGATCAGCTCACTGACCTGTGTTTGGTTTTGTTTAATGCGGTTATTAAACACGTGATATCTTCCTCCACAGTCAGAGATCAGTTTTTTGAAAGAATCATCACATTTCTTAATGTAATCTTCAATAGGCAAGCCAATGTGCTCCAGTTCATCTCCTCTAGTTATCAGAATGATGGTGAACTTTCCTGAATCCTTCCCAAAACTTTTCTTGATTAAATTTAATGTTTCCTTATCCTCCTGTGTGAATCTGCCGATCTGTACTACCAGCAGGAAGACATGTGGTCCTGGAGACAGAAGACTGATGCATTTCACCATCTCTTCATTTACTTCTTCATTCAACAACGTTGTGTCAAACAGTCCAGGAGTGTCGACCACGACAACAGGACGTCCGTCCACTTCACCCACTGACTTCTGACAACGTTTGGTGACTGAAGTTTGACTTGGTAGAGCTTCAAACTCTTGTCTTCCCAGAATGGTGTTTCCTGAAGAACTCTTTCCACTGCCAGTCTTCCCGATCAGCACAATCCTGAGACTCTCTGAGGTCTGCTGCTCTTCATCAGCTGTGAAACCAAACAGAGTTATTTAAAGTATGAACTTTATGTAGAACAGGGTTGAGGAGAATCAGCTAAAACAAAATAAAAACAGTGAAATACTTACAGGTGACCACATCAGATTTTTTCAGTTTCTTGATTTCAGTCTGTTGTTTGGTGATGACTGCTTCTAGCTGTAGGTTCTTTTCCATTTGGCCATGAGCAAACGTTCCTGTTGTGTAGCTGTGAGGTTTCTGATCTGACAGTCTCATCTTGTCCACTTGATCCAGCAGCTCTGGGATCTGCTGCTTGTCCTTCATGCTGACAACAACAGATCTTCCTCCACAGCTCTGACAGAGTTCCTGGATGTCTCTGTTATGTCTGATAAAGTCAACAACTTCTGGAGCTGTAGGATCTGACTCCACAGTGAACAGAATCAGGATGAAGTCTCTGACTTTAGAGCTGAATGTGTTCTGGATGGTCTCTAACTCTCCCTTGTCTTCATCAGTGAGGGGACCCACAGGTAGGACCAGGATGAAGGCATGGACGCCCTCAGGATCATAGAGGGAGATACACCTGAATGATTCCTCCATCACTGCCTCCTGAGGTTTTCCATACAAGGCAGGCAGCTCCAGCAGGGAAACCCTACGTCCACACACCTCTCCCTGGGTTCTAACACACTCTGATGAGTCTTCAGGTCGACCAAAGTTTTTTTGTCCCAGAATAGCGTTGACTGCTGAAGTCTTCTCAGCTCCTCTTCTACCACACAGGACCAGGTTCAACACTGTCTGATCCTCTTCTTCAGTTAGTGTCAGATAGTCTCCCCTGAGGTCACTCACTATAGCTTCCATTTTCTGCATTAACTCTTCAACGTCAGGACCTGAAGGATCCTTCTTGTCAAGATTGATGCTGTGCTGCTTTTGTCTGCAGTCTTGGAGGAGTTTTTTCAGAGACTGATTCTTTCCGTCTTGGTTCTGAGTCATGATGACCATCGAGTGTTTAAAGGCGTCTTCACCAAACAGATTCAGGATGAACTTCAGTTTTTCTTCATCCTTTTCCTTAAACTCGGATGGTTTCACTAACAGCAGCAGAACATTTGGACCAGGGAGAATCAGACTGATGCATCTTTTCACCTCTTCTCTCAGTGTCTGCTCAGGAAAACTGAAGAGATCTGGTGTCTTCACAACTGTTACACATTTACCTCTCCACTTTCCACAGATGGCCACACAATGCTGGATTGATTTCTGTACATAAAAGACTCGGTCTCTGATAATGAAGTTACCAAGTTTTGTTTTCTTGTCTTCACTTTTTCCCAGCAGCACAATCCTGAATTCCGACGCTGCAACAGAACAAAGAGGAAAAACACTTAATATTGATGACATGTGAGTGGGAGAATTAGATCTTAGACTCTCCATGTTTGCTGGGAGATGGAGGCATGTGGCCATGGGTGGAAATTTAGGATTATACAAGATCATTCCAAAAAATTACAGCACCAATGCAGGTTGATATTTTTCAGTCTTATTCCTGTGTAAGAATGGCTGAGGGTCATGATGGTGTAGCACAGTAATATACAAAAGATACAGCAGGTGCAGAATAAATGGTTGACAAGATGGTGACACAGTCTTTACCTGTGGTGGCGTCTCCCAGCAATGTAGTACCTTTGTCTGTCTGCATCTATGCACGAGTCATTGGGTGGAACTAAATGGAAATATGTGGACGACCATCTGTTTCTCCAGAACATTCGTTACAAAGACTTTTACTCCAACAAGCACCAGCTGAATGTGCTGATCAAGTTGGTGTTCACTACTATGAACACTGGCTCAGAACTGCATAAGTGGTTGAAGAGGACGTGGAAGCGAGGCAAGCATGGAGGTGCGCATGCTGCACTAACTGCTAACCCACTCCAGCCAGTGGTTTCCACAATCATGCTGGCTAATGTGCACTTCCTCGACAGCAAAAGGACCATATTAGATCCTGCAGAACTTCCCAGTGCAGAGTGAGGGACTGCTGTGTCCTGATTTTCACCGAAACCTAGATAAACCAGAAGACTCTGATCAACGCAGTCCAGCTGAATGGACTAATTCTCTACAGAGCGGACAGAAGAACTCCATCTGGTAAGTTGAGAGAGGGAGGAATGGCTGTTTTCACCAACAGCCTGTGGTTTGAAGATGTTATGGTGATGTCTACACCCTGCTCACTGCACTTGGAGTGCATGACTGTCAGATGCCGACCTTTTCTACCTGCTGCTGGACGCTTTCTCTGTTGCTGCTGTAGATTTCAACAAGGCAAGTCTCAAGTGTGTGTTACAAAAATTCCATCAGCATGTGAAATGTGCAACCAGGAGCAAAAACACATTAGATCATGTGTACACAAACATCAGAAACTCCTACAGAGCAACCCTCCTCCCCCACATTGGCAACTCTGATCATCTAGATGTCATGCTTACACCTATGTACAGAGCTACAGTGAAACAAAACAAGCCAGCACTCAGAGAAGTCAGACTGTGGCCAAAGGAGACAATCCTGTCACTGCAAGACAGCTCAAGGACACACAAAGGGAAATGTTCAAAAATCTGTCCCAAAGTGAAGAGGCTGTATGGACAGAAGCTCAATGAAGGTGAACAATAAATAACAGGCATGGCAATTTTCCGCCGTTCCGCGGAAATCCGCCGTTTTAATTTTCAAATTGATCATTTCTGTGAATCGTCCAAATCCGTTGAGAAAATTTTAGGGGGGTGAGGTATGTTTTTGTTACTCTTGCTCCCGGTTTTTGAGAAGCGCTCGGCGTTTCTCCCGCAGCGTAACAGACAAAGGCCTTGTCCACACGTAGCCGGGTTTTTGTAAAACCGAATATCCTTCCCCCTCCGTCTAGAAAAAAAACTTACGTACACACCACCTCGTTTTTAGAAAAAAAAACTTCATCCACACCTAACCGCATAAGTGCGTTTTTCAGCACATTCATAAGCATGCCGGACCTTTAGGTGGCAGTAGTTCCCCAAATCCTAGCAAGGTGGTGGAGAATAACCGTCTTTAACGTCGTCCTTCGCCTGTGTTGTTGAATGTGGAGCAGTATCTGGGCTTGTGAAAACAAGCAAGTAAAAAGCGCCTGTACAAGAAACAGCGCCCAAAACCTTGTGAGAGCATCCATACTGTTACCGAATGTAAACACAGGTCGCATATGTGACGTAAGAACATATTTTGTCGCAGACGGTGACGTTTCGAAACGCAAAACCCCGGTTACTGATGTCCACATGCAGACGCATAAAACGGAGAATTCGCAAATCTTCACTTTGGTCGGAGTTTTTAAAAAGAATCGTTTTTGATGACGAAAATCTGCGTTTTCGTGTGGATGATAGGCCGAATCGTAGAAAAATATCTTCGTTTTGTGAGATACCCGGCTACGTGTGGACAAGGCCAAAGAGAACCAGTCTAGCTCCTGCTGCATTGTAAAAGGCCTTGCGATTGGTCGAAATTGGTTAGCTGCCAATGATTGGACCAATCAAATTGCTCGATGCATTCTTTTGTTACAATTCATGGCGGCATGTTCGTGTTGGAATTTTGAGCTATTGGGATCGTTTTCGGTGGAATCATGAGGTTTTTATCAAAAGATCAAGAGTCATCGGTGCTAGAAATAGATAAAAGTGTTAAAAGACCTATAGAACTGTAAAAATAGTAGGACTAAATGCAGTGAGACAACACTGAAGAAAAAGTAAGTTAACTTTTCATTAAATTAACTTATTCATTACAATCTAGTCTTCTGTAATTCTATGCATGTTTTTCATTCTAAATCACCTCTATTTTACTGAAAACCTCTCGGCTTCAGGACCCCCTCTGCCGATTGTATACCGAACATTTTCAGCTGAAATCAAAATTTGCTGTTGCCATGCCTGAAATAATCACGGAGGTTACGGCGGAATTTTAATACAATTGCTGACCACAAACCCTCCCCACTGCAGGAAAGCTACACAGACCCCACACTACCAGACTGACTCAGTGACTTTTTTATATAAATTTGAGGTAAACAACAACAAGGCACAGGTGCCCTCACCATCACCCAGCAAGCAGACACTCCAGATGACAGCAGCCCCAGTAAAATAATCTTCACCAGCATCAACCCACACAAGGCAGTGTGGCCAGACAGCCTCAGTAAGTACATTGAGAGGGAGTGAGCTGAACAGTTAAAAGAAGTCTTTACGGACATTTTTAACATCTCACTCACCCACAGAGCTGTGCCCACAGACCTTAAGAGTACCACCATCCCTGTACCAAATAAGTCAAACCCAGCCTGCCTGAATGATTTCTGCCCTGTGGCCCTTACACCTACAGTCATGAAACGTTTCAAGCAGCCTGTCTTGCAACACATTAAGGGCCACTTCCCAGCAAACTCAGCCCACTACAGTTTGCATATAGAGCCAGTCAGTCAACAGAGGATGTCATCTCCACTGTTCTACATCTCACTCTGTCACACCTGGAGGAGAATAACACCTACGCCAGGCTCCTCTTCATCAGCTTCAGCTCAGCATTTAATACCATCATTCTACAGGAGCTGGTGGAAAAGCTGAAGCTACTGGGGTTGGACACCTGCAGCTGGATCTTCAGCTTCCTGTCACAGAGGCAGCCGAGACTCAGGGTGGCCAGTCTCACTTCAAAACCATCTCAGTGATTCCAGGATCTTGGCTGTATCTTGAGCTCCCTGCAACCTGCTGGTCCACGACAGCACTGCTAGATTCAACACTAATCACATTACAAGGTTTGCTGATGACACAACGGTGGTGGATCTGATCAGCAACCAAGATGAGATTGTCTACAGGAAGGAGGGTTAGGGTTGAATTTACACATCTTCTGTCACATTTTGGAGTCCTCAGACTTTCCTTCTTCCCACATGTCAATCACAGACAGAGAGAGTCTGATTCCTGAAGTGGGCGGGGCCAGCAGCTGATCAGCTGCATTTAAAGCTACAGACACTGAAACAGTCAGTTCAGAACAGAAATAAAACCACAAGTTACTCAGTCGGGGTGAAATTAACCGTCTTTGTGGTATTTTGAGATGAAAAATTGAAAGACACATTCTGTGGACATGTGACTGATTAACTTGCTAAAATAGGCCACAATAGGGAACCTTTAAGGACAACTAAAAAAAGGGATGAGATGTAAAAAAAAAAAAAAAAAAAAAAAAAGCCCGTGTTTTATTCTTTAATTGGCTGGTCTTTCTTCCCACAACCACCTCAAATGTTTTCAGTTCTCAGTTCTCAGGATGCCAGGTGTCTTTCTCCAGTCTTTTATCAGATTCCTGCATCATTCTTGTTCCTGATGTCTCTACATTGCTGCCATCTGATAACCTGTTTGTCTCGTATTTGTCACATGAACCTGCCTGTATTTTCACCTTCATTCTAAGAAAAGTTCTGGTAACAAGACTGAACTTTCTTCATTTACTTACCCTGACTGGTTTGACTTTCCAGTGATGATGCAGTTCCTGGTATGTAAGAGATTAACCCTGTGAAAAAACAAAACCTTCAGTTTCAGAACATCAACATCCGCTTTGTGTCTCACTTCATGTGATCATTTGTCAGTTTACTCACTGGAGCCCCAGCTTTTTGCTGAATGCCAGACAGATTTCAATGCTGTAAAGTGAAATGAAATAAATAAATAAATAAATGTCACCTAGAATTGTTAACTTTATGTTCAAACTTAACTCAGGATCAGATGTATTTATCACACTATAAAAATGTTCCTGAACCCACCACCAGCTCTGCCAGGATCCTCTGGTTTCTGGTTTCCATGGCTACTGGTGAACTCAGACTCTGCATCCTCACATTCATCACAGCTTTCATCATCTCCGTCGTTCTGCTCCACAATTCTGTCCATGGCGCTCAACAAGTCTGAACGTTTGACGTTCTTCTGCCACAACAACTTCTGTCTACATCTACTGATTATGTCTCCTAACAGTGGATGTTGCAGGTAGTCTTCTAGGAGACCTGGACTCTCCTCTCTGGATGCTGATATCAGAACCAGTGATCGATCAAATGATTGATCACTGAATTGTTCCAGGACTCTGCAGATCCTCAGTTTGTGTTCCTCAGTGAAGTCTTCAGGCTGTAGAACCAGCAGGAACACATGAGGTCCAGGACCAGAGAGTCTCACACAGAGTTCTACATGTTCTCTGAGTTTGTCTTTAGAGATGTTTGGATTCAGCAGATCTGAAGTGTTGATGAGGACTATTTTCCTCTCCTTTATCTGTCCACTGACTCTCAGACAACGTTTTAGTTCATACTCAGTGTTGAACACAGTTTCTTCCAGTAATAAGTTCCCCACAGAACTCCTCTCAGACCAGCTGTTCCCCAACAGAACAACTCTCAGCTCAGACACTGGAACAAAAGAATATTAATCATTTGAAATGACTGAGATGATGTTATCTAAGTAATCATTTTATTTTTCAGTCTTTCTGTGAGAGTTAGCTACACCTAAACAATTAATGAATGTTCAGTTATACTCACTATTGGGAGGGACGAATTCAAAGCTGCTTCTCCTCTTCACTGGTACCTCAGTATCTTTGGCTGTAGGGACCAAAGTTGCACAGATTAATTCTACTCTAAATGAGTCCTTTAATGTTCAAAAAAAACATTTTGCCTGCTGATTTGGAGCTCACAACAAAAGAAATGTCAGAAAACTTTGGTCAAGAATTGAGCTTTGAGCTGGAACAGATGATTAAATCAATCTGGAAGAGTTAAGTTCATCCATCCACAGTTCATCTGTCCATACAGTTGTGCTCATACATTTACATACGCTGGAAAAATGTATGAAATGGTGTCCATTTTTTCAGAAAATATGTATAATCACGGAAGAACTTCTCTTTTATTTAGGGTTAGTGATCAGACAAAGTTATTTATTATCACACAGTCCTATTTGCTCTGATCTTTCATGTTTTCATTAAAGAACTGTAGATATTTTACACATTCTGCCAGGGTATGTAAACTAATGAGTACATAGAAAAGATTAGGTTCTGTGGTTTCTCTGCCTAGACGTGGACGTCCAGCTAAGACGACTCCAAAAAGAATAAAAAAGAAGCAATGTAACTAAGTACATGTCCTCAAGTCGTAAAATGTGACCCAAAGTATTACACAATATTGTCGACGTTTCCAAATAAAATACAATTTTTTTTACATTTAGAAATATCGTGAGCTTGGCATTCGTGTCAAGAGCCATTTGCACACAAATACATCAGCAGAAAATCAGTGTCACTGTCAATGAAACACAAACCAAGCACAAAAAGATGTAAAATTACTGTGAAGGAAAAATGAGTCTTTCCCCTTTCTAAGGCCAGACATGCAGACGCTGTTGGAGGAAGATATATCAGGACTCTCTGCTCTGGTTAAGGTTAGATACTGTCTATTCTGATGCGACTAAGCAGACAAGTTGTCTCCATAATGATCTGTAATCTAAATCTGCTCCCCTCCAAACTACAATACACATCCAAAGATCAGAGAGAATCCTCAGAACTGATCCTGGCATGACTTGCATGAACTGCTGCTCTGTTGGTGTCACTTCTCCTGATATCAGTGAACATTACTCTCAACCTCAGTCATCTCTGTGTCTGCCTCCTCATCTTCCCTCAACCTCACTGATCTTCCATAACAACAACCAAAATGTGACAAAAAATGACCACGAAAAGACAAAACTAAAATGTCAAAATGTGAAAATATTAGACAGTTTTATAGGTGTGCCGAAATAAAACTATAAAAATAACATTTTTATGATGAGAGTCGCTTCCACACAGATTTGATGACAGAAAGTCAGACAAGATCCTAATCTTCCCAAATATACACAAAACTGTTTCTAAAATTTGCATATGTTGTGTGTTCCAATGTTGTTCAACAAAGCAGCCAAAGAAGTAACTCTGAGCTAAAATAGTTCCTCAGAATGTTCCTAATTGTTAGTGATGGAAAAACTGATGCTAGCTGGTGATTGACTTCCTTCAAGACAACCCCTTCCACAGCAGCAACAGTGACTTCTGGGTTTGTCTTCCAGATCTCATCAGAATACATGCAGATTCTGTACATTAAATATAACATTGAGATTTATATAATTACACTAAAAGGACAAAACCACATTCCTCCAAATAACTGAATTCTTCTGTTTCATTCAGACTCACTGCCACAGCTGAATAAAGCCCAGCATTTATGAACATTTGTGGAAGAACTGGTGGATCTGAAGAGCTCAGGATGCCTCCTTTGCAA
>CM049572.1:2547452-2856421 GCA_027123335.1 Amphiprion clarkii
GGACGCCACCTGGCTGCCTGCTATCAACCAGAGTTCACTCAGCAGTATGTGAGTGCGCATGCGTGTCTACTTCCGTAACACAGCGATTGCTATGGCCAATAGCAGCCAATAGCAAATAGGTGCGCTTGATTTATTGCACTGGGACATTTTTCCACAACTAGTCAATAGACGTCAACAAGCGCCGGGACGGGGCGAGCAAATAAATTACACCTGAAATTCCACATGTTCTTGTGATTGGCTGAAAAACTTTCAACAGGATTTACAACGGTTATCATCGACAGATAGATATTTTAAATAAAAATGGAGAGGAGCACTACAAAACAGTCAAGATTTTTTTTTTGTCAAAGTAATAATGCAGAGGAAAATAACCTCTATGTTTAAAAGAAAAGACAGGGACACTGAAGATGCGTTACCACAAAAAATCTGAAAAACATCCAGTGATGAAGATGTAGAGCAAGCTGAGAGTCAGGGTGAGGAGGCACCATGTCAGGAGAAAGAAGCAGTTGCAGGATCCCCAGAAAAAAGCACAGGTGATGATGATGCTACGCCTCCTGCTTATCCTTCCATTTGGACAAAGGGTCAATATGAACAATTTAAAAGCAGAAATGAATGGTTGTATGCCCAGCATGGGAAACAGGGATGCACTCCATGCCACGATGTTAAGATGTTAAGAGCGAGATGAGGGTTTTGGTAATAGTACCGGCAAGAATTTAAAACTACTTTCACCCCTGCCTGGTACCACAGGACCTCTGGGGATGTCCTGTGGTACCAGGATGGTAGAACCCAGGAGAACACCTTAGCTCTGTCATGTTCCCCGGGTCGCTCCTGACCAGCTGAGGGCGGCAACTGGTATCAAGGACTGCTGGTGGTATGAGGGGATGTTTGAGCTGCAGTGTTTAGGTGGATGGTACATGTCAAACATTAACATAAATGTCAGGACTCAAGGTTTCCCAGCAGAACAATCATTACAACAAGATGATCGATGTTCTTCACTTCACCTGTCAGTGGTCAGAACGTCGTGGCTGAACATCTACATCAGTGCAGGAAGAACATGAAGGTGAAACTCTGCAAGAAAAACAAACACTGCAGTCTTCATGAGCTGCATCACCACATCCTCATCATGTAACAGGAAATACAGAGACTCAAGCACAGAGAGGAAAGATTTAGTCATTTATTCAGTTAAGCCCTTCCTCTACTAGGAATAAGGCAAGGGCGACACCTACTGGAGACAACGGGGAACTACGGGAAATGGGAGCACTGGACACGGGGATCGATGGAAGCTGACAAAACAGCACACTGGTAGTAAAAATGTATTATTTTCAGTCTGAAAGGCTAATTAGCTGACTCTGCCAAGCTGCTAATGTTATGATATATCAGCTTGCTGTAGCACGAGCTAACTAGCTAACTAGCTGACATAATAGCAAACTAGCAGCATAAATGTATTATCTGCCTCAAAGGCTAACTAGCTAGCTTGTTGTAGCACTAGCTAAATAGCTAACTAGCTAACATAATAGCATACTAGCAGCATAAATGTATTATCTGCCTCAAAGGCTAACTAGCTAGCTTGTTGTTGCACTAGCTAACTAGCTAAGATGACTGGATTAATCCAGAAAATCCAGTTCCATTGTTTTGCGGTCTCTTTACTTATCGCTGTGGTGCATTTTGTGTCTCTTCAAAGCCATTTTGCATCTCACTTCCAGCGTATTTATAGTCCTTTTGAGTCTTTATAGTCATTTAGGCTCAGTTTGCAGTCATTCTGCATTGTTTTGTGCTCATTTTGCATCATTTTTGTGTTGGTTTGCAGATGTTTCTGGTCATTTTGAGTCTCTTTACAATCGTCTTCCATCGTTTTTGTGGTGATTTTTCAGCTCTTTGTTATTTTGCATCTCATTTGTGGCTGCTTTGAGTCTCTTTTGCTCAGTTTGCAGTGGTTTCACACCTTTTTGTTTCCTTTAAGTTGTTTTTTAATTGGTTTGTGCATCTTCCTGGGCATTTAGAGTCTCTGTGCAGTGTAACTTTACAGCCACTAGAGGCCACCAGTCCTTTAATCTGCTGTTCCCTGTTTGCCTTTGAGCTCAAGCAGTGCTGAAGCTGTTTCCATCAGCCCTGAAGCAGCTGTTGGTGATGTAATCCGTCTCACAGATGAGATAAGATCCGTCGCTGTGTTCGTTTTCTGCTTCAGAGTTCAGCAGAAACTCCTCCTCACAGCTCGTCTGATGAGCCTCAAACTCATCAAAGTGTCGTTTCGCGACGTCCAGCTGCTCGTCCTCTTTCTGATTAAACCGGCTGTGAGCTTCGTGTCGATGCTGGTCTGAGATCTGTGGAGCTTCAGAAACGTACTCAGAGTCCAGTTTGAGGGTGGCTAGCTGGACGGACAGCTGGACGGACAGCTGGACGGACAGCTGGACGGGTAAAGGCGAGTCTTCATGCATCTCCTCTGATGGCAGCAGAGAGTTCGGGTTCACCGTGATGAGACTTTTATCTCCGAGAACATCTCTCACCTGGAAGTCTTCGATCTCCAGGATGTTTCTCTCCACGCATTTCTGTTGAGGAATTAAAGATAAAGATGTTTTTATTTCAGCTCTTCAGACCTCAACCTCTAATATGAGACACATGGAATGAAAATATCTCCAAACAACTCTGAGTTTTGAGTCTTTATTGACATTTTGTCTCCGTTTGCAGCAGTTTTACATCAGTTTGTGCTCGTATCAATTATACATGTATTTTTGACAAGTTTGTACATCTTTGTGTTCATTTTCTGTCTTGAGCATCTCTTTTGTGGTTTGCTTGGTCTCTTTCTGGTCAATGAGGATCAATTTGCTATAGTTTTGCATTTACTTGTCTGTATTTTGTGTTGCTTTTCGATCAGTTGACTGTTTTTTGTATCTTTCTGGTCATTATATGCCTCTTTGCAGATGACTTGCATCTATTTGTAGTCATTTTCTTACTCTTTATTGCTAATGTGCACTTCTTTAATGGTTGTTTTGAGTCTCTTTGTGGTCACGTTGGTTCAGTTTGCAGCAGTTTTACATCTATTTGTGTCCATTTTTCTCTCTTTTCAGTCGGTTCCACCTGTTTGTGCTTATTTGGTAACACATTGCATCAATTATACATCTATTTTCAACTTGTTTACATATCTTTCTGTTCATTTTGAGTCTCGTGCATCTCTTTTAGAGTTGTTTTAAGTCATTTTGTCATTGCAGTCTCCTCACATCTTTACCTGCTTCTTTTTTCACCTCTTTTTCTGATTGACTTGTGGATATTTCTTGCCGTTTTGAGTCTCTTTTGCAGAGAGTTTCCATCATTTGCAGTCATTTTTGTTGGTTTGTGCATCTTTATGACTATTTTCAGTCTGTATGTAGTTACTAGTACTTTCTGCAGGTCTTTGTTGTTATCATGCATCTCTTTCATGTTTTGTTTGTCACTTTCTGGACATTGAGGCTCAAGTTACAGTAGTTTTGCATTTACTTCAGTTTATTTTGTGTCTTTTCGATCAGTTCCATGTCTGTGCTGATTTTGTGCCCATTTTGACTGGTTTGTGTATCTTTCTGGTCATTATCCTTCTCTTTGCAGATGACTTGCATCTATTTGTAATCATTTTCTTACTCTTTATTGCATATGTGCACCTTCTTAATGGTTGTTTTGAGTCTGTTTGTGGTCACGTTGGATCAATTGGCCATCTATTTGTATTTATTTTGTTTTGCGTCTTGTTGTCATTTTGGATCTGTCTGCAGTAGTTTTCCATTTGTGTGTACTCCTTTTGCGCCACTATTTGTTTGGTTTGAGTATGTTTCTGGTCAGTCTAATTCACTTTGTGGCCAGTTTGTATTTTTCTGTTATTTTCTTACTACTTTTGGTTATTGTGCACCTGTTTTATGGTTGTTCTGAGTCTCTTTAGAGTCACTGTGAGTCAGGTTGCAGTGGTCTATCTGTGCTTATTTTGTGTCCTTTTAGTCGGTTTCATGTTTTTATGATAATTTTGCATCTTGTAGTGGTTCTTTTGGGTCTCTTTGGGTGTTTTTCATCAAATTTTGATTGATTTTTGCATCTTTAACTCTGTAGTTGGTTTCCATGTTTTTATGTTTTTTGTAGTCACAAACTTTCACACAGAGCTGCCTTTGCCTCTCTTTGCAGTCATTTTGCTTGTTCATTTATTTTCTTTGGTTGGTTTCTGTAGGTTCTTGGTTTTGTTTTCATGATTTTGAGTCTCTTTGCAGTTTGTTTGCGTCTTTTGCGTTTTGTTCTGTTTCTGTTTGGTGAGCACAGCATCTTCTTCAACCACAACTAGAACCACTCGGTCAAAAAACCAAATACAAAAGCAGTAAAACTCAGGTTACCTGGAGGCTTGGGTCCATCAGCCACTGGCCTGTGGTGCTTCCTCGAGGGCTGGAGATGGGAGGGAAGAAGTACGACTTGTACCTGCACAGATAAATAAACGGTATGAACTACAGACAACATGGTGCATTAACAGATCAGCAGTTTGACTCCTGAACACCTACACAGTCCTGGAGAGGATGGAGATGATGAAGACTGTGACGGCCAGCAACAGCAGAGGAGTCGCCGTGGCAACCGCTGGAAGTTCATCTGGAGGCCAGGAAAAAAATAATTTACCTTTTTAGAAGCAAAAGCACTAAATCTGGACAATATTTATCTCTAAGAATTACAGAATGCTTCTGTATTCAAAACACACATTCTTCTATCATTACTCCAGCGTCAACTCAGGATTTATTATTTTCCTTTAGACATAAACAAAAACAATAATGCAGTCGTTTAAGTGCAAAAAATACTGATGTTATACAGTTTTGTAAATGTCAAATACTGTTATTATACAGTCTTCTAAATACTGAAAATATTAATAATATTTTCTGAATTAAATTCAGAAAACATTTTATTAATATTTTTTACATTTAAACGACTGTAAATTGTTCATATTTTATGATGGAAAAATGAAATTGTACAATGTAAAAATATGAATAATATACAATATTTTAAGTAGAAAATATTAATATTAAGAAATGTATCATCAATATTAATACAGATATTATTAATATTTTCTTATCTTATTATCTTAAATTATTAATATTTTCTACATTTAAATACAGAATTTTTTTTTCATTTTTCATTTATTTTCAAACCTTTATTTATTCTCCAATGCCATCTAGATTACAGACACATTAAATCCACAGCACAATAAAACAAGTACAGAATAATCACGGAACACTTTCATCAACGATAGGGTAGATAAAATAAAATAATTAAAATAAATTAATAAATAAAAATAAAATCAGGTAAAACAGTTGCAACCTGAAACACAGTGGTTAGAAATGAAAGTCCTGAACTCTGAAAGAGAAGAAGAACATGAATTTTGAGAGTGTTGGAGGATGTTCCATGAACCTGGAGCATCAAAACAAGAAGCTGCTTTACCAAGTTCAGTTCGTGTTCGTGTTAAGAAGTAGCAGATCAGTCGTATAGCTACCAGCATTCCACTCTAACAAGGTTGAGATGTAAGGTGGTAATTTTCCAACCAGGGCCTTAAAGGTATAAAAACCAATGTTTGTTGCTCCTCTTTTCCAGAGACGGTCAACCAACCTCCTCATACAGAACACAGTGATGAGTTCTGTACCCGTCACCAGGAATAAATCTAAGAGCAGAGTGATAAACAGTCCAAAGGCTTTACAACTGAAAATATTAATAATATTGTCAATATACTGTCTTTTAAATGTACAAAATCTTAGTAATATTATGAATATTAATAAATATATTATTAATGTTAATATAATAATATTTTCTTAGATTATTATCTTAAATTATTAATATTTTCTACATTTAAAAGACTGTATATTATACTTTCTTCTAAATACAAAAAATATTAATAATATTAATAACATTATTAATATTAAAACATAAATATGTTCTACATTTCATAGACTGTATATTATTCATATTTTATCATGTGAAAACTATGAATTACATACAGTCTGTTAAATGCTGAAAATGTTGATAATATATAATCTTTTAAATATCAAAAATATAAATATTATGCAGTCTTTTAAATTTTGAAAATATTAATAAAATACAGTCTTACTAATGTTGAAAATATTAATGATAGTCTTCTTTTTAAATGTGGATAATATAGAACACCTGAATAATAAACAGTCTTTTAAAGAGAGAAAATACTGAATGTTATATTAATAGCATAAGGAATCTTAAATGTAAAAAATATTAATAATATACAGTCTTCTTGTGGAAAAATAATACAATGCAGTCTTTGAAATGCAGGTAATGCTGATATAATGCAGAATTTACACAATTAATTGTGGAAGATATTTGAATTAAGTAATAATCATTCAGTTTGACAGTAAATAAACTGTAGCTGCAGACCTCCACCCAGCAGGGGGCGCCGCAGGCAGAGAGCATGATGGGAAAAACCTACCACACAGCAAGAAAGAACTCACCGAAATCTGTCGTCACGGGGACGATGCTCCTGGTGACGTCATCAGCCAATAGCAGCAGAGAATACTGTGTGTAGGGCGTCAGGCTGAAGAAGGTGTGCTGTGATTGGTCGGGCCACAGAGACACACCTGGAAGACACAGATTCAGTGTTTTTACAGGCTGATGGTGAAATAAAGTTCATAAGAGAGAATTGAACCCACTCTGACTGTCAGAGTCCGTCCTCAGCATCACTCTGTAGCGCCGCACTCTGATTAGTCCAGACCTCCTTTGCCACGCCCACTTCACGGTTACTGTTGTTTTATTTACAGCAGCGACTTTCAGGCCGACGACCTCCAACAGAGCTGAAAACCAAAAGTACAGCAGACATTTCTCCTTTTATTTCAGGGTTCTACCAGGTTCCTCAGGTTTCTCAGTTTTCTACCAGGTTTCTAGGAGGTTCCTCTGGTTTCTACCAGGTTTCTACCAGGTTCCTCGGGTTTCTACCAGGTTTCTACCAGGTTCCTCGGGTTTCTACCAGGTTCCTCAGGTTTCTAGGAGGTTCCTCAGGTTTCTGCCAGGTTTCTACCAGGTTTCTCAGTTTTCTACCAGGTTTCTAGGAGGTTCCTCTGATTTATACCAGGTTTCTAGGAGGTTCGTCTGGTTTCTACGAGGTTCCTCTGGTTTCTACCAGGTTTCTAGGAAGTTCCTCAGTTTCTACCAAGTTTCTTAGTTTCTACCAGGTTTCTCAGGGTTCTACTAAGTCTTTCAGGTTTCTTTTGTTTCTACCAAATTTCTAGGAGGTTCCTCAGGTTTCTACCAGGTTTCTAGGAGGTTCCTTGGGTTTCTACCAGGTTTCTAGGAGGTTCCTTGGGTTTCTACCAGATTTCTAGGAGGTTTCTCAACTTTCTCAGGTTTCTACCAGGTTTTTCAGGTTTCTACCAGGTTTTTCAGGTTTCTACCAGGTTTCTACCAGGTATCTCAGGTTTACCTCCATGTTTCAGGTCAGCAGAGAGAGACTGAGGTGGTCCACAGAGTTGGTGGTAAACAGGAATCACAGTGATCAGGTAGGATTCAGCAGAGTCCACATCTGGAACCACATCAGTCTCACAGTCAGTATCTGCAGTCCAGACTGTAAACTGATTATATCAAGTACTGAGTGGAAGTTTAAGGCAACAATAAAACCATAAATAACTTCAGTTAACTTCACATTAACGCATGAGGAAAACATGATTAAAATGTGTCACAGATTCTTTCATCGCTGTGATCACGATCTTCTGCAGGACAAAGAATCACCTTTAATAAGAGTGGAGGAGGACAAACCGTCCACTGTGGACCAGCGGCTGGTGGACGGATTCAACTCAGAGCTCCACTGAAGGTTCAAGTAGCTGATTGGTGGCACAGAAGAAGGACTGATGGGAAACTTCCACTGGACCAGAAGAGCTTCTACATCTGGATACGAGCTGGAAACCCACAAGTTCCTGACGGAGGGAAGATCTGCAGGAAACAGCAGCAGGTTAGGAAAAGAAACAAGATCATGATGACAGATTCTAAACCTCTTCTTTAGAGTTGAATCCTCTGAACTACAGTCTCCAGTTGTTTGTTTCCTGTCACATCTTTTCTTCACTGTAGGTTCATTTTTCACTAAAATAGTCCTGCTTGTCTCAGTTTGGTGTCTTGTTTCAGTCATTCAGTGTCTCCTTGTGGTTCTTTGTCTCACTTTTTTAGTTCTGTCTGATTTTTGTAGTTCTGTGTCTCATTTTTGTAATTCTGTCTGTTTTTTGTTGATCTGTCTCTCATTTTTGTAGTTCTTGTTCCAGGAAGAGGTCAGAGAACTCAGGTGCAGGAACAGATTGAGGCAGACGGGTGGTTCAAGGGAAAGAGGTTTTTAACAAAACAGGAACTAAACCAACAGAGAAAATGGGCAACCGAACAGGGTGGAACTAAACCAAATCTATACTAAATAAGTGACACTACTAAAACCAACCAACATTACAAAAACAGAAGTCTACAAAACCAAAGTGAATTAACACTAACACTACTCACAAGATGGGAAAACTGACAACGGAGGGGAAGACAGGATGGGAAAATCCATGAACAGACAAACAGGAACACAGCAGAGGGGGGAAATCCAGGAGGGGGAACAGCAGAGTCCAAGAGGCTGAAGCAGTCCAGAGGTAGGAGGCTTAGTGGGGAACAGTATCTATGATCCAGCAGGGGCTGAGAGAATGAGGAGGGTTTAACAGGTGAGCTGATTACTGCAATGTGAGTCACCTGCAGTAATCAGCTGAGTGCAGACAGGTGAGCAGGGAGAGACAGAGACAGGGACGAGAGACACAAGAGACAGACAGACAGAGGGAGCTAAAGGGACAGACGGGTCAAAATAGATGCAGAAAAACCAGGAGGAAGAAAGAAAGAAAGAGGGAGAAGGAACAGAATCATAACAGTTCATCATCTTTGTAGTTCTGTGTCTTTTTTGTTGATCTGTCTCTCATTTTTGTAGCTCTGTCTGATTTTTGTAGTTCTGTGTCTGATTGTTGTTGTCTCATCTTTGTAGTCCTGTGTCTCATTTTGTAGTTCTCTCTGATTTTTGTAGTTTTGTGTCTCATCTTTGTAGTTCTGTCTCTCATTTTTGTATATCTGTGTAATTTTTTTGTATTTTTGTGTCTTGTTTTTGCAGTTTTGTGCATGTTTGGGACATTTTTGTCTGTTTGTGTTCACTTTCCATGTCCTTTTTCTTTTCCTGTGTGTCATTTTTGTAGTTTTGTTTCGTCTCCATGTTACTTACCCTTTTTCCATTTTTCCAGTTTCTACAAGCTTTTTCACTCCAACACAATTTCATCTTCTTTCTTTTATGCATAATTTTTTTCATCTTGGTTGTTTAGTTGTGGACATAAAACACATTTTTGTGTCTTTGTGTCTTGTTTTTGTCGTTTTGTGCGTCTTTGAGGAGGTTTTGACCTTTTGTTCGTCTCTATCCTTTTTTACAGCATCTAGAATCAACACAACGTCTGAATTATTACTTCAGGGACCAAATGAAAGCAGAAATTCTGAACATTATTTCAGTTTTTACAGTTTCTGGCTCTAAACTATTGTGTAATTTTTGCTGTCTTTGTGTTTCAAACCTGCCGGCAGCTTTTACGATTCAGAGAAGTTCAGACACAAACGCAACAGACTTTATAGAAATCCTTGAAAACGTTTAGTTCGTGCAGCTTTTTCTAACAAACTCTCCAACTGAGCGGCGTTCAGCTTCTGCTTTTCTGCTGTTTGCAGGTAAATATCAGAAGAGAACATCTGACTGTGAGGAAACTTTATCTGAACATCTCGTCGCTGTTTCCTCCTCTGATAAAAACCCTCGAGTTCACAGGATATTGCAGAAACGGAGCCTCAGGTCTTAAATGTGATTAAAAAAACTGCATCCTGATAATCATTAAAGCTCACATCACTGCTGCTAGTTTTATCTGGTGCTCTGAAGCAGAATTAAAACACTAAATAATCCACTCATCACGTCACAGACACACAAACTCTTCAAGTTTAAACGTTTTATATACAAAAAGCACGTCACTAATAAACTGCACAGCAAAGAGGGAATCCAAGAAAGTCTGAAACTCTTGTTTAACGAAGATTTCAACACATTTTTTTCTCATCAAATATGAAAAAATAATGTAAAGCACCAAGTTTTTTCAAGTGATAATGCAGCTATTTGCACATATGAAGCCAAATATTCAGCATTTCTGTTGTTTTTTTTGTTTTTTTACAAGTTTTAAGAAGGTTTTTGCTTGTAATTAACAAATTTAATTCATTAACTAAATATTTTCTGTTGTTTCTTGTGTTTGAGTTTAATTTGCGTCATATTTTAAATAAGATTTGAGTTTAAAAAATCATTTTTCTTTCTCTTTAATTAAAATGCCATTCAATTGTGAGTAAATTCTGAAATTCTCTGTGAACTTCGGAGAAAATAATTTATTTTCTCTGAGATTGATGTTTAACATTTACACGAAAAAACCCAAATAAAAAAAGGAAATATTCTAAAATTGAAAATTCTCCGATATTGATTGAAGCCATAAATATACAAGAAAATACTCAGAAATTGTCTGAGATTAAAAACTCATGAAATGTTGAAAATTTATGTGAAAAAAACTTGAACATTATTAGAGATTAAAGAGGAAGTTTCCTGGAAAAGACAGAAATATTCTCTGAGATTTTAAAGTAGTAAAGAAGTAACTTGGAGAATATTTGCTAATCAGAATAAAACATCACAGATTCCTCTTCAAAACTCTAAATTCTGAATTAAAAAAGGTAAATCAGAGATGGTTGAGCAGAAGTTCTGATGATTCCAGACGGAAAAACCCAAATGTAGAATCACACTTTGGGTTTTTATTGACAAAATCAGACATTTGAGTGGATGAACGTTGGTGTTTTTTACTGTTTCCTGACTTCCCGGGTTTTCTTAGATGAAACTGAATCTGCTGATTGACCAGAGTCTCACCTCCTCGTCTCTGCTCCACCTTCAGGTGTGCAGCAGGTGAACGTCCGGCCGTGTTGAAGGCGGCGACGCTGCAGTTCCCCTCCTCCACCACCAGGAGCGCCGTCGCCTCGGTAACGTTCTGAACCGACCCGTCGCAGCTCACCTGGTAACCAAGGATACGACCTCCAGCATCACCGGGGTCAGGAGCCTGAAGACACGTTCAGGAAAAGTTTCTACCAGGTTTCTATTAAGTTTCTACTACATTTCTTGACAAGGTTTCTACCAGGTTCTACCAGGGTTCTACTACCAGGGTTCTACCAGGGTTCTACCAGGGTTCTACCAGGTTCTTGACGAGGTTTGTACCAGGTTTTTCAGATATCTACCAGGTTTCTACTAAATTTCTCTTGTTTCTACCAGGGTTCTACTAAGTTTCTCAGGTTTCTAGTAAGTTTCTCAGGTTTCTACCAGGTTTCTACCAGGTTTCTACCAGGTTCTACCAGGGTTCTACTAAGTTTCTCAGGTTTCTTGTAAGTTTCTCAGGTTTCTACCAGGTTTTACCAGGTTTCTACCAAGTTTCTCTTGTTTGTATGAGTTTTCTACCAGGTTTCACAGCTAGATTTGTAGAAAACCTGTTTTCTCCACTATTTCACACAGTTTTACCTTCCACATGAGATAAAGCAGTAAAGATCCATCAGAGTTGGTTTTGTCGAGTCTGTAACAAACATCTGGAGGTTTCGAAGGAGCTGATAAAGAGACAGAACAGAGTTAAAAGTGAACCTCAAACAGTTTGAGTTCTTCTTCAAAATGTTCTGTCTTTAATATTTAACATGTTAAAGAACGCTGCAGGCAGAAGATATCACATCACAGAAACGTCGTATGAAAATCATCTGAGGTCTCCATAACGTTCTCTGAATGCTGATATGAAAACATGATATTAACTTCAATTATTCCTAAACGTTTGTTTTTGAACATTTGACTGAAATGTTTTCTTTAAATAATTATTAGAACTTGTAGATACCATTATCCAGTGTTGTGGGAACGTTATCCACGGAGCTTTTCATGAGGAGCTTTGAATGGGAGTCAGAACATTTAGGATCCAGCCCCTAGTGGAGCTCGGTGGTATTGCACTGCTGCAGTGACCACGTCCGCGTTTTCACTGTAATTTCTCTAAACTCTCACCTCTGTCCAGAGTTTTTCCGCTGGTTTCGGAGCTCCAGTCGCTCCAGACACCGACCTTCGGTTTGCAGGAAGCAGCAGCTCTGTAGACGCTGAAGGTCTGGAGATGTTTGATGGTGAAGATCAGCTGACGGTCGGCACCAACAGAAACTGAATCTGGAAGCTGGAAAGGAAACACATAAATAAACTGAAATGTGACTGTAAACGAGGGAATCCAAGAAACTCGGCTAATTAATTAAAACATATTTTTCACTTATCAAATGTCAATAATCACATTAAGCACCAAATGCACTCACTTCTTCACAGCAATGATTCAATTTCAAGCATTTTGAACTTGGATTTTTGATGGTTGTTTGCTTATACGAAGCCTGTTTTACTAGTTTTAAGACTATTTTTGCTAGAAATGATCACATTTCAACATTAAACTAGATATTTCTGCCGTTTCTTGTCTTAATGTCTTATTTTAACAACAGAAAACATGTATGAAACTGAACATTGTTGGGATCATGTATTGTTTCAGGTTGTTAGATGTTTTTGAAACTGGGATGGATTAAATATTCTAAATTTTAGACTGTATATATGTAAAAAAACAATACTTTCTTTGCCATCCTGTTTCAGTTAAACTCAGGTGACTTTAAAGTCAAATAATTCAGTTTCAAACATGTTGAATTTGAATTTCTGACAAACATTTCAACTTATTTTAACCCTCCTGTCGTCCTGCGGGTCAAAATTGACCCATTTTAAAGTTGAAAATGTGGAAAAAAAATATACATTTTCATAGGGAAACTTCTGATGTCCACATTTTCAACATTTTGGGGAAATCTTTGAACATTTTTTGGTGGAAAAAAAGAAATGTTAAAAATGTTTCTTAAGAAACATTCACACAAAAATACAACCAAAATCCAGCAAAATTCACTGGAAAACATTAGAAGTTTTACTGACATCTATGGAATCATTTGAGATATTTTTAGGATTTTTTTTTTTTTGGAAGATTTTTACTCATTTTTTGAAAACATTTACAAGAATTTTCTTGCCAAATTTGAGGGATTTTTTTAAAAATAAAAATTTTAAGGGAAACTTTTCAAGAATTATTGGAATTTTCTTCCTGAATGTTCTGCAAATTTTCAGAAATTTGGGGAATTTTTTTTGCTGAATTTTTGGATTTTTTTCAGACAAAGAAACAATATTTTTTGGTGCCTGTAAATGAAGACAACAGGAGACTATTTTTGTTTGCAACTATCAAATATCACCAATAAACTGAATATTTTGTGCCGTTTCTTGTGGTAAAGTCTCTTTTTTTCAGTTTCAAGCATCTTGAACTTGAATTTCTGACAGTTTTTGCTCACATGAAGCAAAATCAAAGCTTTATTTTTGTAGTTTTAGCATGAGATGCATCTCATCACATGAATTAATGCTTGAAATGAGCTAAATGAACCGGTGAACAGCTCAGTTTCCTGTGTTTTTAGTGCTTCTAGTCAGTGATGAGTGTCTGATTCTAACCAGAGTCCACTGGGGAACGTTGTTGACTTTATATCGAATCCTGCAGCTTCCATCGCTGCTGCTTTTCACCGACACGACCAGAGAGTCTTCAGAGGATCCGATCAGAGTCAACGAAGGCCTGGAGGGTTTAACTGAGGACACAAAGAGGGTTTATTCATCACTAATTAACGTTTTTCTGTCCGTCGTCTGGTCGGTGAGTCCAACCTGCTTCGTAGAGGAACACGGTGTGAGGTGAAGACCAGGTTTCTGCTCCCGTCTGGAAGTTCTTCATCCTCACTGAGACGTTGAGGACGGCGGTCGGGTTGAAGATTCCCGAACAGAACGAGATTCTACCTCCGCTGAGAGAGAAAAGGAAAGAAAACAGAGGTTAACATCCGGTAGAATCCTATCCCAGACACGTTCTCTTTAAAATTAAATCACCACATTGATTATTCATCAGCTAGAAACTGCAAACAGAAGATATCAGTGGATTTTCAATATTCAGATGTGTTTTATTAAAGAAAATGGACCAAATCTAAGCTTATATTTGTATATATTGTATATATTTCATCAACATCACTTTAGTCTACATGTTTCTTTTTTAAAAAATGCACAAAAATAAACCCTAATCACAAAATTAAGTCTGGATGTTAGTTCTGAAACATTTCTATATTTTTATGAGGTGGTCCCTGTAGCTGCTGAAATATGACTTCTTTTGTTTGTTGCTGTGCATTTTTGTGGATCTTTGGTCAGTTTTTATTTTTTTTAAATTTATTAGACTTATTTAAAATTTATTTTAGATTTATCTGATTTATTTTAAATTTATCAGATTTATTTTAGATTTATTGTAAATTCATTCTAGATTTAGTTTAGATTTACTCTCGACATATTTGGGATTTACTTTAGATTTATATATTTATTTTTATATTTATTTTAGATATATTCTAAATCTATTTTAGATTTCAGATTTATTCTAGATTTATTTCCGATTTATTGTAGATTTATTTTAGATTTCTTTCATATTTATTTTTACATTTATTCTAGATTGATTTTAGATTTTTAGATTTAGTTCAGAATTATTCCATATTTATTTTAATTTTATTTCATATTTATTTTAGATTTATTCTAGATTTATTTCAGATTTATTCTACATTTCTTTTAGATTTATTCTGGATTATTTTAGATATAGATTTATTCTATATTTATTAGATTTATTCTATATCTTACCGGGTGAAGACCAGCGAAGTGTCCGGTTGGTACTTTCGGTTTGATTCTTGCTTCCAGCTGCAGGTCACTGATGGAACGTCGTCTGAGGATCTCTGGTAGAAACACGACATGTTCAGAGGCTCTGCAGGAAAAAACAAGCAGAAGATCCAGTTTTGAGATCAAACAAAGAGAAATAACAGCTGGAATAAAGGAGAAGTTCCTCACTGTGAGCAGCAGCAGAAACCAAACGTCTGCAGTCTCTCTGATCCGTCACACAAACAGCAGCGTTTTCTTTACAGAGTTTCAGCTCCGAGTTCCTCACCGTCATTTCTGAAAGAAAAAAACACGTTGAACACGATCAGATAATCTATAATTAATTACCAGTAAAACTGTAAAAATAATCTGAATTTAAAACCAATTTAATCAATTTAACCATCACATGCTTCAGACTTCTATTACTTTTATATTTCTATTTCCTTGTAGAAATTTTTTTAAAGAAAGAATAACTACTGGTGATTTTTACACCTTTAAGTGAAATGCAAATATACTTTTGCCTTTATTTTTTATTTACATTTTTTTAAACTTATTTCAGCTTCTGATTTAATTCTAATCCTTTAAAAAATATTCAAACATTTTTTACTTCTTTTAATTTCCTTTTAATTTCTTTCTATTCATGTTTTATTCTCTTATATTCTCTCTTTATTTTACATCTAAATTTAATTACAAGTCTTTTCTAAAACTTATTATGTTTTTTTTTTTGGTAAAATATTAAATATTTAACCCTTTAACATTTAAATAAAATGTAAATATATATTTTACTTTTATAATATATTAATTTTTTCTACTCCTTTAAGCTTCTGATTTAATTCTCATCCTTTAAAAAATATTTTTTAATTTTAATTTTTTTTGTAAAATATGTGAATTTTACCCTTTAAAGCCTTAATTTAAAAAAATAAATCTTTCAGTTTATTCTTCCTTTTTTCTACTTCACTAGTTATGAAAATGTAATTTTTTTAAGTTTTCCATTAATGTCTTTATTTCTGTTTTGAAAGACTCTGACATAAATCTAAGCCTGTGAAAATATTTATATTTATATATTTTTTAAATTTGTTGCAAAATACATGGTAGTTTTAAACCTTCAAGGCTTGAAAATGTTAAATTTTTTATTCTCTTAAATTTATCATTGTATTCTCTTTATTTTACATTTAAATTTAATTACAAGTCTTTTTTTTTACTTCTTTATAAAATACTGAATATTTAACCCTCTCCTAGCCTCTAACTTTTAAGTAAAATGTAAATATATTTTTTTTTCTTTATTTAAAATTTTATTTTTTTTCCACTCCTTTAAGCCTCTAATTTAAATCTATTCCTTTAAAAATATTTTTATATTTTAATTTCTTTGATTGTTTGGAAAATATGTGAGTTTCACATTTTTAAGTCTTTATTTATTTTTCATTCTTTCATTGTTTTGTTCTTCCTTTATTCTTCTTAATTGTGCATTTTTTTCTTTTTGAATTAATGTCTTCATTTTTTTTAAGCCTCTGACACAAATCTAATTTTGTGAAAATATTCATATTTATATCTAGATTTTCTTTTTAGATATTTCTTGTAAAATACTCAATACTTTTATACCTTTAATCTTTGAAAATGCTTAATTTTTTATTCTCTTATATTAATCATTTGATTCTCTCTTTATTTTACACTTACAACTAATTAAAGCAAGTCTTTTTAAAAAAAAAAAATCATTTCTTTGTAAAATACTGAATATTTAATCTTCTTCAAGCCTCTTATAAAATTCTACACTTTAAAGCCTCTATTAATGATTTTATCTTTAAATTTGTTAAAAAAATGTGAAAAGAGGACGTCAGATATTAATTTATTTTACTGCCTCAAGTCTTTAAATTTAATTATTTACAGATTTTGTTTTCATCTTTTTGATTTTCTTCTAACGTACTGAATATTTTTCCAAGTTTTAAACTCCAACTTTCAATTTATATTTAATCCATTTTTTCTTGCATTTTCTTGCAATATTATATCTCTAAGTTTCTACAAATTAATTTTAAAAATCTTATTAATAAATAATTTTATCCCTTAAAGTTTCAAATTATTTATGTTTTTAATCCTGCCATTTATTCTTTAAATTCTCTGATAAAATACTCAACAGTTTTAATTTAATTTTTAATTACTTTTAGCTTGAAGCGTCCAGCTTTTAACAAAATTTATTTGATTATTTTCCTACATTATTATTATTATTTTTTAAAGTGCAGTTTTACCCTCAACAGGAGACTACAAGTTAAAATTATAAAAACAACAAACCGCTACTGCATAATTTGCTTTAAATTACAGCTAAATACAAGAAATAAACTTGATATATCTGGAGTGACATAAATTAAAAAGTGTTGGACTCACCGAGAGAGAAAACCAGTGAAGAAGAAGCCGTTCAGAATCCAGACAGAAAGCTGCAGTTTAACGTCCATCTTAACGTCTACAAAATAAAAACCAGCTCGTTTTAAACTCACAGAAACATTAAAGTTTGTGCTTCAAAGCGGCTCAGAGTCGATCAGAAACCTGCCGGGACGTCGTCTCTCAGAATGAGGAAGACGAAGTGAAGTTGTCAGGAAATTACTCCATTCAACTAACCTCAAACATTAACATATCAGAGGTTTCCTCAGAACTGCTTTTTTTCTGCAGCCTGCAGAGTCAAAGTGAGACCGAAGGACCCTGAAGCTGAAACACAACGTTGAAATAATCAGTCCTGACGACGAACAGAAGCTCAAAACCCAAAGACCTCTGGTGTTACTTTAAACATGGGAAGCTTTTTACGAAGAAAAAAGAATCAAACATTTGTTAAGATTAATAGAATAAAAGGTGTCATTTTATTTCCTACATTTTGATAAGAGGCTCATCTTCAAGACACGATTCCTTTGAGTCATTTTGGACAATTTTTAAATCGTTTAGGAAAGTTTTGAGATATTTTGAAGAAATTTGAATTTATTTTTGACACTTTTAAATGGTTTGTAACAAGTTTTGATTCATCATGAGGAGGTTTGTCTTTTGGGACAAGTTTCAAGATATTTTGGACAAATTTTTAATTCTTTGGGACAAGTTCTGAGATATTTTGTTTAAAGACACTTTGACACATTTTATTTGGTTTTAAACACATTTTGAGTCATTTGTACAAGTTTTAAAACTTTTTGGAAACATTTTCAATTGTTTGAAAAGGGCTGGGCCTAAGTTTTAATTTTTAAATCGTCTTGGACACGTTTTGATTTTAAAGATTTTTTTCATCATTTTGGACAAATTTGGAGTCTTTTGTGAGACGTTTTGGACAAGTTTTAGATCGTTTAAATTAAGTTTTGAGTTACTTTGGGGTAGATTCAAGATATTTTGACACGTTATAAATTGTTTTGGACACATTTTGAGTCATACTGAAGAGGTTTTGGACAAATTTGCAGCCATTTTGCACAAGTTTCCAGATATTTTGGACTATTTTAAAATTGTTTAAGACAAGTTCAGATATTTTTGATAAGTTTCAAGATAATTTCGACAAGTTTTGAGTCCTTTTAAAGATTTTTTTCTTGCCATTTTTGGACCCATTTTGAGTCTTTTTGCACAGATATGAGTAATTTAGCATCATTTCTGTGATGTTTGGAAACTTTATCAAACGTTTCAGACAATTTCTTAGCAATTTTAAACCATTGTTGAATAATTTTGGGTAATTTTTTGTAATTTTGGAAAAATTTTGCATTATTTGTCCAAAACTACTCAAATTTGTCCAAAATGATTGAAAACTCAACCCAAAAGACTCCAAATTTGTCCAAAAAAGGACCAAAAAAAACTCCTCATTACTCAAAACATGTCAATTTTTTTTTAACTTGGCAAAGTATCTTGAAAATTCCCCAAAGTAAATCAAAACTTGTCCAGAATGTCTTAAAACATGTTCAAAGACTCCAAATTTGCCAAAAATGACAAAAAAACAATAAAATGACTCAAAATGTGTCCAAAACAATTTAAAACCAAAGTAGCTCAAAACTTGTTTTAAACTATTTAAAATTTGTAGAAAATGACACAAAAATTGTCCAAAGTGATGCAAAATCAGTGAAATGAGTCGTGTCTAGAAGATGAGAAAAAAATGACACCTTTTATTAGCTAAAACTTATTATGACCAAAACTGATGAAGTTCTTAGGCTCAGAAATGATGGGAAAAGTCCATTAAAAAGTGATAAATCTGAACATTTGAAGGCCTGAAACTCTGAAAATATTCACAGTATGAAGGTAGAATTTTGATTAAATGAACTGAAGTTCTTGTAGATGAAAAACCAGATGATTCTGAGGAGGTTTGGGTGGAACGTAAGCATAAAAACCTCAAAATTGTACTTGAAATTTGGGACATTTTTGTTGATATTTTCAACCTAAACTTATCCAGAAATCACAAAGTCGGAGTCAGAAGCTTCACAGAGTTCCTTCAGTGGTTGTAAACATTATTTTAGTGAAATTTTCTCAAACGGTGAAGGAACAGGAAACAGGAAATTACGAAAAAACTGTTCCTCATTAGTTTAATTTTCACTTTCTTCTTCCAAAGCAAAATTTCAGCTGCTCATTTTTTTCTTTTTCTTATAGAAAATCAAAAACAACAAAATAAACATTTTAGAAACATAAAAAAAACAACTAACAGCAAAATAAAACAAAAAACAAGAGAAATGAACCAAGAGGGGAAAGAATCGGAATAAAACTCAATGCGAAACCTGCTAACAGACACAATGACTAAACTGTCCTCCCTTTAGTCCTGGTTTCCTCCAAGTGGTTTTGGCAGAGAAACACAAAGAGAATAGCAGCTTTAAAAAGTCCTGGTTGTGTTCTTTTCACGATTACTTTCAGCTTATTTACAAAAGAACAAACGGAAAACGCTTCTCTGATCGGATCCAACGTGATTATCAGACACATTTATCCAGAGGAGTAAGAAAATGTGAGATTTTTTTGACCTATAGTTGCGTCTTGTAGCCACGCCGCTGACAAGAACGCATCAAATATGATTTAATCTGACTTTCCATGATCGATATTAAATATGTATAATCCAACATCATCTGCAAAACGTTTGATCTGGTTGATTTTAGAGGCGCCGACCGTTTCTAATCAGCGTCTGGAATCGGTTTTCTACTTGTCTTATTTACTCTGGCATCATGTTAAGGTGTTTTTGTGGTTTTTGGCTGATTCCTCAGATGCACAAAAATGACTTTTTGAGGCTATTGTTGGCTAAACGCACCACATTTAGAGATTAAATCCAGAATAACCAGCCAGAAATCAGGTAGTTTTGCACATTGTGCAGACAGAGAATCACAAAACATTGCTGAAAAAAAAAAACAGAGTTTACATGACCAATATTAAAAACGTATAATCCAACATCATCTGCAAAACATTTGATCTTATGGATTTTAGAGGTGCTGGCGGTTTCTAATCAGCATCTGGTGTCATTTTAAAACCATCTATGAGGGATTATTGCATCACCATTAAGTTAGCTGTCATTCTTCTACTTTTTAATTTACTCTGGCACCATATTTTTGTGGTTTTCAGCTGCTTTGTCAGAGCCAAACAGTCGAATAATTAATGCTCGAACTCGACTTTTCACTGTACGAAAATTGCTTTTTGAAGTTGTTGCTGGCTAAATGCACCACATTCAAAGATTAAATCCAGAATGAACAGCCACAAATCAGGTAGTTTTGCACATTTTGCAGACAGAGAACCACAAAACAGATCAGGCTCTGAAAGCCCAAAATTTGTGCTTTTTCTTTGTGCACATTTTTCTGTAACAAGTGCCGTTTTAGAAGCTTTGTTTCATCCCTTGTGACTCCATTTCCCAGAATTCCCTCCTGTAGTCAAGTGTTTGTCTGAGTTAAATCATCTTTCTTTCACATTTTGGCTCCAGAAGAACCACCTCCGGCTGCATAAACCCTCCTCTGGATCACTTTGGTACCAACATATTGCTCCGTTTTACGTCCGATTCTTATTTTCATCTCTGAGATTCTGAAGCTACAGAACCAAACCTCCAGATCAGCGTCTCTCTTCAGTGTTTAATTTCATAATTGGGAGGGCGGGAGGAGGTGCATAGGCCAGAGAAAGCACATTTATATCGAAGGAAAGAAAAATAAAAAGACAAAAGTTCAAACTGAAAAAACAGAAACTTCTCCTCTGTGAGTGACGGCCAGAAAAGCTGCTAAAGTTCTGAAACACTCGGGTCGTGTTTGTAAAGTCCGGGCAGCGATTCGAGCCGGTGTCGGTCCGTTTGTGTGTTTTTGTGCGAGTCTGTTTGTGTTATTTGTTGCGCAGCAGCTCCAGCTGGTCTTGGTATTCGGTGAAGAGTCTCTGGAATCGCAGGTTTTCGCCGATGACGGGTAAAACTTCCCGCAGCAGCTCCCGTTTACGAAGACCCTGAAACAGAAAACACAGATTTAAATATTCAGAATCTGGTGAAACAGAATCACAATGTGAGACCATTTATAGAAAATACAATCGCAGCGACACCTTAAATGCATTACTTATTAATTCTGCTTGTTTTCAGAAGATATTTTAGTTGCTTTTGTTGTTTTGTATATTTTATTTTATTTTTCTTGTCTTTACATGTCTGAAACAAATCTCATACATCAAAAGGAATAAAAAACTAAAAATCTGAGTGATTCTACTAGTTTTCACACAATATTTTTGTTGTTTTCTTGTTTTTTGTACGTTTTATTGTCTCTTTTTTCGTCTTTGTGATACTGTGGCATCTGAAATACATCAAATAAATCAAAAGAAATAAAAAATTAAAAATTTAAGTGATTCATTCTAATTGCCAGCATTACTTCCTAACTTCTATTCCAGTCTTATTTTAGTTTATTTCTTGCTAATATCTTGTTGCTTTTGTACTTTTCTGCATTCCTTACGTTTGTTGTTTTTTCTGAGCAAGAATGTCCTTTAATAAAGTTTCTTTTTAGACTTTTTAGATCTAATTAAAGGTATGAGACCAGGGAGGTAAAAGAGCCTGGATGTGTTTCTGTGCAGAGGTCGTTGTCGTTGTCGTGGTTACCAGAGTTGTCGGCTCCCAGGACGTCGTTGCTGATTTGTGGACGGGACCCAGCAGCTCCTTACAGAGTTCTCTGAGACGATACTCTGAACCTGCAGAGAAAACACCAACAGAAAACTTAGCAGTGGTTTAAAGACGTCTTCGGACTGCAGCAAAGATTGTGTAACTTCATTAGATCTCAGTGTGTAGTGCTTCTAATAAAACCCTGGATGGAAATTCTGATGCTGATTTTTTTGCTGCAGGTTGTGTTTTGTTGCTAAAACAACAAATAATCTGTGATTTCTAGTTGAAACAGCCATAAATGAGGTCGATGTGCAGCAAATTCAGCACATTTTAAAAGCAGAGAACCACAAAACGTCTCTGAAAAAACAACAAATGTGAAAAAATCTGACTTTTCATGATTGATATTAAAAACGTATATTCTAACATCATCTGCAAAATGTTTGATCTGGTTGATTTTAGAGACAATGACTGTTTCTGGTGTCATTTTAAAAAGATCTACAAGGGATTCCTGCATCACCGTTGAACTAACTGTTGATTTTCCACTTTTTATTTACTCTGGCATCATGTTAAGTTGTTCTTGTGGTTTTTGGCTGCATCTTCAGAGCCGTACAGTTGAATTTTTAGTACTAGAGCCTGAATTTGACTGTTTTTATTGCACAAAAACTACTTTTTGTTATTGTTGGATAAATGCACCACTTTTAGAGATTAAATCCTGAATAAACAGACAGAAATCAGGTAGTTTTACACATTTTGCAGACAGAGAACCACAAAACAGAAGTTCTGACATTCTAAAGGCCCAACATTTGTGCTTTTTCTTTGTTCGTGCACATTTTTCTCTTTTAGAAGCTTTGTTTCATCCCTTGTGACTCCATTTCCCAGCATTCCCTCCTGCATTGGAGTATTTATTTTAGTTTAATCATCGTTTTTCACATTTCGGCTTCAGAAATATCAGAACCCCTCTTAAGGACGCCTCTCTTGCACCACGTTTGTTCTGAATCTGTTCCTAAAATCAGCCCTAAACTGTGTTCGCTGCTCCGGTACCTTCGTTGACGAGGAACCGGGCGTAGATGAGCAGCCAGTATCGGTACTCCTGCGCCGACTGCAGCGTCAGAGCCGACGCCAGCTGGTTCTCCAGGAAGGCCAACGTCATGCTCTGCTGCAGATGATGAGGCGTGGAGGAGAGTCGGGACGCCAGCCGACCGGCGCTGAAGCAAAGACCCGACAGTTAACATCAGAAAGGTTTTACTGCCAGCGAGGTTTTCACATGGCAAGAGGTTAAGTGTTTGAATGCATAACAGCAACATGCAAATTTAAAAAAAAGCTGCAAGACAAATAAGAGGCACAGAAATTCATTGTTTTACTTAGTTTTGGGACCCAAATACCAAATTAATAAAGTGAACTAAATGTCAAACGACACTGACTGACGACACATAAAGCAGCTTTCAACACCAAAGGTACACAGAAAAATACTCTAGATCAGGGGAGTCCAACATGCGGCCCGCGGGCCAAAAGTTGGGTCGATTTGTTTCTCGCCTCGTCATTTTTTATCTCGTTCGCATCATTTGTGTAACTTTTTGTTTCGCTTTATAACTTTTTTGTCTAATTTTTTGTCTCTTCGCTGTTTTTTCTGTGTCATTTGTCTCATTGTGTGTCTTGTTTGTGTAATATATTTTATGTAAATGATAAACTGAGGCATGTTGCTGAAATTTAACTTATTTTTCTTCAGAAATTTCATGTTGTTCAGAATGTTTTGTAAAAAGATAATTCCTTAAATGTGAATATTTTCAGAATGTGCTTTTTTGCACCAGAACAAAGGAACAAACAGTGAAAATGGTGGTTATTTACACGTTATTGTGTTGTGATTTTCCTGGTGACATGAGGGCTGAATGTGGAACCTGAACTCAGAGGAGTTTGACACCGCTGCTCTAGAACTGCCATGTTTTTGGTTCTTGTACTGATCCATCTCATTTTCTGCAGCCGATCTCCTCTTTTCTTACTTGAGGTTGCGTCCCTGCATGACGGCCAGCGGTCCTGAAGACACAGGTGCATCGTGGGTAGGCAGGCAGCTCCTGAAGTCGGCACACTGGACCAGAGAGTCTCCTTTATCTGCTATCAGAGTCCTGAAGCAGAACAGAAGCACTTTATCCTGATTCCTGCAGAACGAATTCTCTAAAGTGGGCCGTGGAACTCACCAGGTCTCCAGGGAGGAGCTGAAGCAGTACGACTTCCCGTTGGACAGTCCGATGACCGGGACTCCCTGCTGGGTCAGCAGAGACTGAGACACTGAGGTGTCGGCACCTGAAGACACAAACTCCGGGTTTTTATGGAGTATAACTCGACTGGACTCACTGGAGTCAAGATAATGAGCTTAGAAAACAGACTGATGAGAAATCTCAGAGACTGAGGCTCCAACAGAGGACAAATCTTTAATTATTAGCCGTTAAAAGTTGAAAACACTGCAAAATTTTCAGCTAAGTCTGGTATTATGGCCCCATAAGGTTCCTGTAAGTGTTTATCTATGGATGGATCCATATTTTCTACTAAAATACAGTCTTTGGTCCACATTTCACCAACTGTTGAGGCTCAAACATCAGGAGAATCTGATGTGTGGAAAGTTTGGCCAGACAAAGTTCCAGTTTTTAGCTATTTAGAGACATGACAACACTAATATTATTCCATTTGGACAATTATGGGTCATGCTGTGTGGCAAGTATGACATGGCAAGGTTCCAGTTTTTACATATTTTGGCATGTCTAAATACTGATGTGCATCTATTTGGATAATTTGGGGTCTTTTGGACAAGTTTGAGAATCATTTGGGGTAAATTTTGCATCATTCTGCACAATTTTGAATCATTGTGGACAAATTCTTAAACATTTCAACAAATTCTGTGTCATTTTGGGCCATTTCTGAATTGATTTGGATACATTTTCAGTCATTTTGAGCAGTATTTTCATCAGGTTTAAGGTTATTATGGACACATACAGTCCAAATGATTTATTGGTCCCAGTAGAGGACAGATTTTTAATCAGTGGTCCTGGAAACATTTTCAACTAAGGACGGCATTGTGTCCTGTCAGTGTTTATCTATGGATGGATCCATATTTCTACTAAAATACAGTCTTTGGTCCACATTTCACCAACTGTTGAGGCTCAAACATCAGGAGAATCTGATGTCTAATAAGTATGGCTTCCTATTTAATCATTTGGGGTAAATTTCATGGCAGTGGGAGTTTGATTTCTGGAAATTATTGCACAATGACCCAACTATTTAAATCAGGTTGGTTTTTGCTATTTATAAGAGCAGTTTTATGTATTTATCTGTTAACGTCTACATGTTCAGGTTGTTAAACTTTGCTTTATCTGATCTAATCATGGACTCTTCTTTTATTTCTATTTGATTTTAAGCGTGTGTGTCTCTCCAAAACCACTGAAAATGAGCTTTAACATGTTAACATGGGTTTAAATGAATAAATTATGGCTAAATGCATCTGAGATTAAACCACAACCACCGCTTTACAAACACTTTCTCTGCTGTTTAATTTTGGGGTTTCTGTCTTCATTCATTCTTAAAGTTCAGGTTGTAATGAGGTGAAGAAAAGCAGGACAGTTTCTAATTAAAGGGTGAGTTATGAGCTATAAATGATCTGTTTTTATGACACACACTGATATGATGTTCACAGATTATGAACTATTTCTATGCTGCAGCATCTCACCAGATAAGATGCTCAGCAGGGACTCGTTCTTCACCAGAGCCTTCTGTTTATGAACATCCCTGCACACACAAACAGACAGAAATCAGCCGTTTCTAATACAGGCAACATCAGAAAATGTATGAATGCACTCATGTGGTTCACAGAAGGAATAATTAGAGTAATACACCATGTAAACATACGTTTCCAGCCTGCGTAGATGGAAAATAATCCTTAATAAACATAAATGGAGCGTATTTTAAGTGAATTTCTGAGCACTAACCAGACGGAAAGCGTCGCCCCGGCGGTCAGAACCATGACGAAGTGGGCGGAGCAATGCAGCGCCGACACCGGCGTGGAGAGCTGGATGGAGGGGAGGAGCCTCCGACCACACGAGGAAAACACCGACAACATGCGGTCCTCACAGGCGACGGCGAGGACGTCACTGAGGGACAGGAAAGGGACGGAGACGCAGTCACAGCTGCTCATTTAGCTTCACTAGTTACAATTTACACTCATATTCAACTGTTTTAGACATTTATTTGACTAATTTGGACTAAAACCTTTAATTACTGGCTCTTAAAAATGGAAAACAAGTGCAAACTTTTCAATCCAGGTTGGTGGTGTGTTCCTAGAAAGTTCCTGTAAGTTTATATATCTATGGATGGATCCATATTTCTACTAACATACAGTCTTTGGTGGACATTTCAGCAACTCTAGAGGCTCTATCACATCATATTATTACATTTGGGCCATTTTGGGTCCATTTTAACAGAATTGAAGCTACTTTAGATGTTTTCTTGAGTAATTTGGGCAAAATTCTTTTATTAGTGGCCTTTAAAAATGTGAAAAAGTGCCAGTTTTTTTTTAAATGTGGGTAGTTTTGTGTCCCCAGAAGGTTCCTGTAAATGTATTTCAGATTGTGTCCATTAACACATTTCATTTAATGTCATTCATAAAATTTCAGACAGGAATGTCTGTTAAACGTGCAGATTTTTAACCTTTAGTTGGTGATTTTTTTAATGAAATTAGACTTTGTCTGGAGATGTTTGCAGGATACAGCAGTTAAATGTGTGTTTAAAGTGGGTCAAACACAACCAGCATCTGGTGAAAAAAAGGATTTTTTAAACTGCTGACAGAAAGCGTTGTAGGACAACTTTAAAGCATGAAAGCTGAATTCTAAGACGAGTTTTTGAAGCTGGATTTGACCATTTTATTGTATTTCATAACAGTCATTCCTGTGTTGCTGCTGTGAAATGAACTGAAATAGTACTCTGGCAGAATTCGGGTTTATTTAGTATTTTTCTAATGATATTTTGTACATTTTTGTGTCGTTCCGTTTTGCTGTTGTAACAATACAAGTTTCCCCGTTGTGAGATTAAAACAGGTTTATCATGTCATAAAGTTGTACCCTGATTAAAGACTGCAGAGCAACATGAATAAAATGCAGACGCATCGAGCCTCAGCGGCGCCCCCTACCTGCTGCCTGCAGCCGTGACCACTGAGCTGGGCAGCAGAGTGTTCCAGTCCCGGCCGTCTCTGGAGCATCTCAGCTGACTGAGCTTGGACCCGGCCACCAGCGACACCTCGTTCTCCACCTCCAGGAACACCGACGGCTCCATGCTCACCTGGACACAACAAGCACCTCACTTTAAAACCGATTCTTTACAAGTTCAAAGATTTCTGTGCCATGCTGGGGACAAATTCTAAGTCATTTTAGACATTTATTCTGCTCATTTAAAACTGGAAAAATGTGCAACATTTCAAGGCCCCATAAAGTTCCTGTAAGTGTATATATATTTTGCTACTAAAATACAGAATGTTCCAGTTCTTAGCGATGTTGACGTAAGACAATGCTAGTATTATTCCATTTGGATAATTTTGTGTCAGTTCAGTCAGATTGTAAGTTATTTTGGACACTTTTTATGTCATGTTGGGGCATTTGTGAGTCACTTTGGACTAATTCCAAGTAATTTTAGCCAAATCTTTACATTTTGCCCCCTAAAAATGGAAAACATTTTTAAACCAGGATGGTACTTTTTCCCCAGAAAGTTCCTGTGAGTGTATATTTATGGATGGATCCATATGTCTACTTGTCTCTAACAACAGTAGAATTTGATGTGCGGAAAGTTTGACAAGACCTGGTTCCAATTATTTGGGCTATTTTGACCAAAGACTCCTAATATTCCATCTGGACATTATGGGTGAATTTGGTTGGATTCTAAGTTATTTTAGACAATTTTTGTGTCATTTCTTGAGTCAATTTGGATTAATTCTAATTTATTTTACACATTTTAAATTTTTTTATAATTTGGGCAAAATCTTTCTTTATTAACCCTTAGAAATGGAAAAAAGAGCAAACTTTTCAAACTCGGATGTTTTTTTCGGCCTCATAAAATTCCTGTAAATGTATATATATGGATGGATCCATATTTGTACTAAAATACAATCTTTGGTCGACAACTTTTGAGGCTCTAACATCAGTAGAATTTGACATGTGGTGATTATGGCAAGAAAAGGTTCCAGCTTTTTTTAAATATCAGAAACGATTCAAAATTTATCCAAAAATCGGACAAAAATTTGCCCAAAATGACTTGAAACCTGTCAAAAATTACTCAGAATCCTTGAAATGACACAAAGTTTGTCCAAAATGAGTAAATATTGGTCCAGAACAGGATACCTGCAGACTGAAGGCCTTCTTGGTGCTGGGCGTTGGTAGTTTGAGAACAGCGAGTGGAGCTGGAGGAGCTGAGACTCTGCTGGCTTCACGCTCTGCTGGAGGAGTTACCTGAAACCCAACCAGAACATCTCACTGGAGGAAACATGCTGTCTGCTTTAGAAGAACGAGAAGCTCCCACTGAGCCAGTATTAACTAATAAACGGATCTTTGTTTCTACCTGGGGGAACGGTTGGGGGATGCTGGCGGCCATCTTGTCTTTCCTGGGCCGTCCCTTCTTCCTCTTCTCCACCACCTCTCCTCCGTCCAGCAGGAGCTCGGGTTTCCTCTTCCCGAACGCCAGGTTCTTGTTGATGGCGGCCATCTTGTCCTCGCTGTCGCTGCTGGTCTCCTCTTTGGTTTTGGCGTCTTTCAGGGCAGAGAGGGCGTCCTTCGGCCTGCTGGGGGACAGAAAGTCAGTTTCCTCTTGTTGTTCTTCAGGGCTGCTTCTTCACGTGATGCTTGGTTTACCTGTCCAGAGGCGTGAGCCCGGCGGTGGAGGAGATGGCGGCCGTGACCCCCGGCGTGGCCTTCGACCTCTCCGTGAACCTGGAGTCCAGAGCTTTCATCGGCTCGATCTTGGAGGCAGAGGTGAGCAGCAGGCTGGACTTCACGCTGTGAAGATGGAGAGTCGAGTAAACGGCGGTAAGACAAGAGGTGGAGGACGCTACAGCAGATAGTAAGACTAAGAACTCGTCTGTTTACCCGTCGGTGTTGTCCTCCAGCCCCTTGGCGGCGCTGTTGGCAGGAGGAGAGGTGAGCATGGCGTCGTGGCTCGGCCTCAGCTGTCCCGGGCTGGAGTCGGAGCTGAGCTGGTTGGTGAGCTGGCTGGACATGGACGAACCCGACGGCAGGATGGGAACGCTGTTGAACAGAGCCGGAGAGAAATCCCTGCAGAGACAGACGGACACCGAGGTCAGGAAGATATCTGGCATCATGAAGGTAGTTCTCTGCTTTCAACTCTGAGCACGTTCACATAAAAGCAGAGTTTAACACATCATGTGACTCTCCTGCACAAAATGGACCAATCATGTGCCACCTCCTCCAGTCCACAAGTTGTTTTAATGAAGATCGAAAATCCTGACAGGATGAAGTAATATATATAAATTCTGACTCAGTTTTTCAGTCAAGTTGAACAATCTTTATCCTCTTTTGGACAAATATTAAATCATTTTGGATAAATTTTGTGTCATTTGAACAATTCTAGTCACTTTGAACAGGTTTCAAGGTACTTTGGGCAAATCTATAGTGATTTTGGATAAATTTTTAATCATTCTGATACATTTTGAGTCATTTTGGACACAAAAAATGACTTTCCCCACATCAGATTCTACTGATGTTAGAGCCTCTGAAGTTGGTGAAATATCGACCAAAGACTGTATTTTAGTAGAAATATGGATCCATCCATAGATATACATTTACAGGAACATTCTGGGGTCTCAATATCGCCCTGGTTTCAACATTTTATATTTGTTTTCCATTTTTAAAGACCAATAATAAAAGAATTCGACCAAATTACAAAAAACAAAATTTTGATTTACCAAACTCACAAATGTCCAGAAATGACAGAAAAAATGTCTAAAATAACCTCAAATCTGTCCAAGCTGAGACACTGTTAATCATATATTACATGTGGTGATCAATGCGGCTGTTTGTCTGTGGAGCTGCTGCAGGTTTTCTCACCCGGTGTCCAGCTGAGCGATGCACAGCGGCGTGATCCGTCGCCGGCCGTCCGCCGTCCTCGTCTCCACCTGCTTCTTCAAAAGGTTCTGCAAATCCAACAAATAATGAGTTCAAACTTCAGCGGTATTATAGGAATGATCTGTCAGAACCTGTTGGATGAATCAAATGAATGTAATGTGGTTCAGAAACAGTGAACAGAGCAGCAAGTTGTTGGAGATACATCCAGCATGGTGAAACATCTTCCTACTGATGATGAACAGAGTAGAGAGAAAAGACTGGAAACTGGAAATATGGAGACAAAACAACTGCAAAGAGACACAAAACAACACAAACAATATACACAATCCCACTAACAAGACAAAACTGGAACAAAGAGACACACAATGACTCACGCAAGACAGGCAACAACAAAAATGAGACTCAAAGTGAACACAAAGAGTCAAAACTGTTGAAAGATGCAATAATATGACCAAAATGAGACATGAAACGATCAAAACGAGACACAAAGTGACCAAAAACAGACACAAAATGACACAAAACAACAAGAGACACGAAACGACAAAAGCAGACACAGAACGACAAAAATGAGACACATGACAAAATACAGACACAAAATGACCAAAACCAGACACAAAACAACACGAGAGACACGAAACGACAAAAGCAGACATAAAACAACAAAAATGAGACACAAAACAACCAAAACAAGACACAAAACGACAAAAAACAGACACAAAATAACCAAAAACAGACACAAAACAACAAAAATGAGACACAAAACGACCAAAACAAGACACGAAATGTCAAAAGAGACATAAAATGACCAAAAACAGACACAAAAGGCTAAAAACGAGACATAAAGTGAACACAAAGAGACCACACTGTCCCAAAGATACATAAAATGAGTAAAATGAGAGAGAAAACATCTGGTTCTTTTTGAATGTGCAGTGTGTTAAGTCGTTCTTTTACCTTCCTGATGTCCTCCAGAGACTCCCCGTTCATTACGCTGTTCAGTTTGGGTGCCGAGGACTCGGGCCCGGCGCTGCCCGGTCCGGCGTTGGCCTGGGCCGAGTTCTGCCGCTCCTGCTGGTACTTGAGCATCTCTGGGTTCTCGATGATGGTGGTGGAGAGCTGGGCCTCGGTGCTGGTGATGGCCAGACTCTTACCGTAGATGTTCTGGTGGATGGTGTTCTGGAGGCCGCAAACAGAAAAAGGAAAACTAGCAAACAGGAAGTACACGGAAAAAAGCTGCAGGAACAAGGAAACACCTGACAACAAACTGCAGTTTTGTTCTAATTACTAAACAAATCCCACGTAGTTCTGGGTCCTCGGCTAAAGTTATTTTTATGTTATTATCTTCTTTATTATAAGGATTACTCATGCATGCTTTTTCACAACAGTCTTTCAATCAACAACAATCATTTATCATGTGACATTTTATATATTAGCCTGTATTTTAAGGGAAAACTTAAATACTAAACCACCACAAAGAGACACAAAACGACAAAAACGAGACACAAAATAACAAAAACAAGACACAAAATAACAAAAACGACATAAAACAAGACAATACGACAAAAACAAGACACAAAACGACAAAAACAAGACATAAAACGACAAAAAAAGACACAAAACGACAAAAACAAGACACAATACGACAAAAACAAGACACAAAATAACAAAAACAAGACATAAAACAAGACAATACGACAAAAACAAGACATAAAACGACAAAAACAAGACACAATGACAAAAACAAGACACAAAACGACAAAAACAAGACACAAAATAACAAAAACGACATAAAACAAGACAATACGACAAAAATAAGACATAAAACGACAAAAACAAGACACAAAACGACAAAAACAAGACACAATACGACAAAAAGAAGACACAAAATAACAAAAACAAGACATAAAACAAGACAATACGACAAAAACAAGACATAAAACGACAAAAACAAGACACAATGACAAAACCAAGATACAATGACACAAACAAGACACAAAATAACAAAAACGACATAAAACAAGACAATACGACAAAAACAAGACATAAAACGACAAAAACAAGACACAAAACGACAAAAACAAGACACAAAACGACAAAAACAAGACACAAAATAACAAAAACAAGACATAAAACAAGACAATACGACAAAAACAAGACATAAAACGACAAACACGAGACACAAAACGACAAAAACAAGACACTGACAAAAATGAGACATGACAAAAACAAGACACAAAATAACAAAAACAAGACACAAAATGACAAAAACAAGACACAAAATGAAAAAACAAGACACAAAATGAAAAAACAAGACACAAAATAACAAAAACAAGACATAAAACGACAAAAACAAGACACAATGACAAAACCAAGATACAATGACACAAACAAGACACAAAACGACAAAAACAAGACACAAAACGACAAAAACAGGACACAATGACAAAAACAAGACACAATACGACAAAAACAAGACACAGAATGACAAAAACAAGACACAAAACGACAAAACCAAGACAATACGATAAATACAAGACACAATGACACAAATAAGACACAAAACGACAAAAATGAGACACAAAATGACAAAAAAATGACAAAAAAGAGACCTAACATGACACAAACCAGACAAAAAACTACCAAAATAAGACACATAATGACAAAAATGAGACACCAAACGACAAAAATTGTTGCGTTTTAACGTCTAAAGTTCTATTTTTAGAGTCATAGAATGAATTTGAATAAATTCTGACAGTAAACTGATCAGTTTTACTTATTTTTATTCAAGGTTTTTGCTCATTGGAACAGACTTTCTTTGGGCTAATTGACTAAAATAACTGATATTCTGTTCAACCTTATTGTGACGTTAATAAAGGGTGATATTATTTGAGTTGTACCTTCTCGTCTTCGCTCAGCGGGTCTCCCAGCTCGTCCAGGGAGAAGTCCAGGTAGGCCACGGTGCCGTCCATGGAACACACCAGCATCCCCAGACCGGTCAGAGTCCTGGAAAGCAAACACCTTTAGGAATGTGGACGTCGTCTGCATGTCTGACTCTGGAGTCAAACCACAGTACAGTGCAGCAGGATCAGCTTTGTCCCGACGGCCGACAAAGAAAAATCCCCCGCAGCTAAAACGCATTTTCTCTGCTAATGCACTTGTGCTGCAGAACACACCACGTCTGTTTTTACTCACCAGGAAATGTCCATGATGGATTTATCGAAGAGATCGTGGATGACCACCAGAGGGCGCTTCAGCGAGGTGAGCTGGAGAAGAAACACAAACAGACTTTCAGTAATTTATCTGCAGTAAACAGAAGTTGGCTTCAGAACTTTCCACTGACATTTTAATTTAACCTAATTCAGCATAAAACCCTGCATCATTAAACTGACATCTTTAACACTGGATGGAAGAAATTATGTCAACAAACCACAAAAAACAAAACTGAGAAATGAAAACTGGTACTGACTTTTATGTTTTACCAATTTCTAAACACTTTAACCTCCTGAACCCCAAAACCAAACCGAGCCAAAACCAAAAAGCACACGTTTTCTGACGCCAAAATGATCACAATCAGAAACTGTCAACAGAAACAAATGTCTGATTCTCAATTTTGCGACTTCCCTAGAACATATCGTGTGTGGTGTGCAGCTCCACGAGGAAATCTACCCAAAAATAAGCATAAAATCACAGCGATTCACACAAAAACTGGCAAAAAGGAGAAAAAAAGGGCTTTTAAAAATGAAAATAGTTAAATATCTATAGTATTTGGTGACAAAATGACCACAAAGACACACGAAATGAAACATGAGAAGCAAAACGTCAAAAATAAAAAAAATCTGACACAAAACAACAAAAAAGAGACACACAGTGAACACAAAGAGACAAAGTTGTCCCAAAGACACATGAAATGACTAAAAAGAGACACAAAGCGACAAAAACAAGACACTAAACGAGTAGTGTCTTGTGAAGTTTGTTGAGGCTATAAGAACCTAAGCAGTAAAACATCTACAGCATGTGGAGCTTCCAGTGATGGTAACACTGCATTTTTCCATGATTTATGGCTTTCTAACAGGTTGTTCTGTTTCCATAGGGCTGCTGGAAAATATGACAGGAGTAAAAAACACACAAAGAAACTGTGGATGAGTTAGACGTGAACTGACCCAGACGGACAGCGACCGGTCTTTGCTGCCGACGGCGCAGCAGCAGTAGGGACAGCTGGGTTTAGGAGAGCTGCCGTTCTTCTGCTTCTTCTTGAAGATCTTTGGGTTGAATTTCTGCAGAGACAGGAAGCAGGTTGGTCAGTGCGCGAGTCGATTATTTGGCTAAACGTAGATTTAAAGGCCAGATACGCATCCTTACCACCACGGTGACGGCTTTACGGTGGCCCACGAAGTCCATGTTGGTCTTCCAACCGTCCCTCTCCACGATCTGAGCCGTGGGTCCGGAGTTGTTCATGGCGTGGGCCGACACCAGGTACTGACCGTCTGGAGACCAGGACAGACGCAGGACGTGGGTCGTACCACCGCACTGAGGGGGGGAGGGAGGAAACCGTTTAGACCCGGACTGTTCTACTAACATTTAAAGAGGTCCAGTCAGAGAGAATCTACTGCAGCAGCGGCGTCAAACTCATCTTAGTTCAGGTTCCACATACATCACAATTTGATGGCAAGTGCATAATAACCTACAAATAACTCCAAATGTTTCCTTGTTTTAGCGCAAGAAAGTACATCCTGAAAATGTTTACATTTAACCCTCCTGTTGTCCTCATTTACAGGCACCAAAAAATATTGTTTCCTTGTCTGAAAAAAATCCAAAAATTCAGCAAAAATATTCCCCAAATTTATGAAAATTTGCAAAACCTTCAGGAAGAAAATTCCAATAATTCCTTAAAAGTTTCCCTTAAAAGTTTTATTTTAAAAAATCCCACAAATTCTTGTAAATATTTTCAAAAAATGAGTAAAAATCTTCAAAAAAAAAAAAAATCCTAAAAATATCTAAAGTGATAACATATATATCGGTAAAATTTCTAATATTTTCTTTCAGAACATTAAAAATAATAATAATAATAATAATAATCCAGCGAAATTTGCTGGATTTTGGTAGATTTTTTTTGTGAATGTTCTTGAGAAATATTTTTAACATTTCTTTTTTGCACCAAAAAATGTTCAAAGATCTCCCAAAAATATTGAAAATGTGGACATCAGAAGTTTCAGTGAGAAAATGTTTTTTTTCCACAATTTCAAACTTTAAAATGGGTCAATTTTGACCCACAGGACGACATGAGGGTTAAAGAATTATGTTTTTACTAAATAATGTGAACAACAAACTGAAATTTGTTAAGAAAAGTACATTCAATTTCAACAACATTCAGCCTCAGTTCATCATTTGCACATTACAACTTCCAGATCACAGAGTGTCTACAAAGGAACACAACATTTAGTCACAGCTGTCTGAACTGAACGATGTAGTATTTTACTCTAAAAAAGACAAAAAACAACAAAAAAAAGACAAAATATTACAAAAATAACACACAAAACGACAGAAGCGAGAAACAAAATGACAAAAAATTAGACAAACGAAGCGAAACAAATCAAGAAAGAATTAGACAAAAATAAGCTACAAAGTGAGACAAAATGGACAAACGAGAAAAAAAGTTAGACAAATGACACAAACGATACAAAAAATGACAAAATGATAAACAAAAATGATACACAAAACAATGAAGAAAGCTAAAGATAAAATGGCAAAAATAGGACAAAAAGCACAAGCGAAACAAAAAAGAAACACAAACCGACCAAAACGAGAAACAAAATGACAAAAACATGAGACAAATGATAAAAGTCAGACAAAAAAACAAAGACAAAACTTTACCAAAATGAGACACAAACTGACAAAAGAACAATGAACAATCTAGTATTTTACTTTATGATCAAAACAACTTGTCATGGTCTAAAAGTTATTTTAAATTTATAGTTTTACTAATTTACAATCTGCAGTTAATGTCTTCTCTGGAATTTTTACACTTCGAGGACCGGATTGGACCCTCTGGAGGACCAGTTTTGGCCCGCGGGCCGCATGTTGGACACCCCTGTACTACAGCAAAGTTCCAGAACTGACTTTAGTTAATTTGATGTAACCTAGTAGTTGGACCAACGTCTGCATGTCACCAATAACTGACTGTCAAACAAATGAAATTCAGAGAGATTGAAAAACATTGAGACATATTTACAGACACAGCTGGACTGAAAACGATCAGACGAGACACTGAAGTTTGAGTGAAAGGTGTCTGAGTGTGGAGCACCTCGCTGAAGGGTTTGGTGATGTTGGCCTCCATCTGCCAGTCCACCGTCCTCCACACTTTGAGGCTGTGGTCGTCGGCCTGCGAGGCGATGTACTTCCCCACCGGGTCCCACGTCAGGCCTTTAACCAGGCCGGTGTGTCCTCGCAGGCAGGTCACCATCTCTGAAAACCAGAGGTAGAGTTCACCTCACACCCACTACCACGCCTCGACTCACCTCAAAAACGCCAAATCCTACCAAGTCTACGTGTCTTATTTTTAGTCACAATGTCTCATCCCACTGGATTTAAGATAAATTCACTGAATAAGAGACATTTCAGCAGATGGAGGGACTTGTTTTAAGACAATGCATCTTAAATATCTTGTTAAGTCAAACAATCTGGAAATTATCTTGTTTTGAGTTGAATTTTATGGAATGGAAGATTTTTACTCATTTTTTGAAAATATTTACTAGAATTTTCTTGCCAAATTGGGGGGATTTTTTTAAAATAAAACTTTTAAGGAATGATTGGACTTTTCTTCCTGAAGGTTTTGCCATTTTTTCTGAAATTTGTGGAATTTTTTGATGATTTAAAAAAAAAAATAAAAAATAAAAATTTCAGACAAGAAAACAATATTTTTTGGTGCCCATAAATGAACTCAGCAGGAGGGTTAATACATCTAAAATTAGGAGGTTACATGAAAGCAAAAATCTATTTTTGAGTGAAAAACTGCTATTTTTTTTTAGCATGTCTGGCTTATTTTAAGACACCTAAGTTGACAATCCTGGTAAAATAGAGCTTAAAATAAGTTTTCCCAGCTAATTTTAAGATCTCAATATTCATAAATATCACATCTTATTTCAAGAAATCTTACCAAACCATTTTTCACTTCTTCTATTGGCAGATTTTTCACTTATTTCCTTGAATTTAGTTTTTTTTCTTGTTTTGAGAGGAGCATTTTTTCCAGTGCTCTGTTACCTCATTATGTTGTGTGGCGATCGGTGTACGTTTGTCTGTGAATCTGTCTGTCAGCAACATAACTCAAAAACAGACTACGGGATTTGGATGAAATTTTCAGGGAAGGTCAGAAATGACACAAGGACCAAGTGATGAGATTTTGGCAGTGATGTATTTTGTTTGTGTCATTTCATGTCTAATGTTGGTCGTTTTGTGTTGTCGGTGTCATTTTGTTGTGTCATTTTTCATTTGTAACTCATTTATGTCGTTTTGTCTCACTTTGTGTATAACTTTTGTTGTTTCATGTCGTTTCATGTCTTCTTTGTGCCATTTCGTGTGTAATATTTGTTGTTTCCTGTCGTATTTGTGTTGTTTTGTCTCGTTTTTTTGCATTCTATATTGTGTTTGTCATTTTCCATCTAGTTTGTGTTGTTTCCTGTCGTTTTATGTCTTGTGTCATTTTGGCCATCCGCGCTGCATCGTGCATATATAATCTATGTGCGATGCAGTGCAGATGTCCGTCCGTGTTCCGCTCGGACGGTGATTGCTGCTGCATTGCGCGCTCATTTCCGCTTTTGAGGACGTATTGTGCTCAGGCGATTCATCGATCCGTCGTTCGTGGCAGCCCCAAAGTGAACGAAATGATACAAGGAACAATTGATTAAACCTGTGGGGATGTTTCTGAGTTTGCCTTCCATCTTTACGTGAATTTTTGGACTTTTCAGCAGAGTCTTTCTCATGTCAAGAAACTGCTTCTTAGATAAACACTTTCTGTGTCGCAGAAATGGTGCCAAAAATTAAAGCCCGTAACATTAAAAATATGCCTTCAAAAAATACGCTCTGAGTCCTTTTCTTGTTTCAGTCGGCAGTAGTTTTACATCGGGGTCGTTCAAACAGAAAAGTTTACGACATCTCAAATCTGTCTGATTTGTTTTCTGTGCATGTTATGAAGTAAAACGTGTAAAAATAAAGCTTTCACGGTTGGTAGAAAATACATTTTTTGACCAAATTCACACCATTATTTAACAGTTTTCTTATTTTACAGGTTATGAAGTTAAATATGTAAAATCTGGGCCCAAAGGTAACACTAGTCTTTGACTGATAAATTGTTTTTGATTATAAATGTCATGAATTGAGGTGGAATGACAGTTTAAGAATTGATTTTTAGACTCTTTCACTGGTTTATGAAGCTCTGTGCAATAATATTATCAGGATTTCTATGAATAAAACGTGCAATAATGTTGTTTTTTAGAATTTGTATTTTATTATTATATTTCATTCCTTAAATGTTTGCACTTTGCTGCAATTATGTTCTTTTCTTCTGTAAAGCACTTTGTGTTATATTTTATTTTTATAAGCGCTGTACAAATAAAGTCTGATCGACTGATTGGTTAAAGAGACATAAAGATGGTACGATAATTAAATATCTTCCTGCTCTATCAACAGGTTTTACAGCACTGTGCAGGTGTGTGATGCGACTGAATTCTGGTTTCTGAGTTTCCTACCTGGGAATTTGCGAGCGTTCCAGATGACGATGGTGTTGTCGACGCTGCAGGAGGCGAGCCAGACGTCGTGAGGAGACCACGCCACGTCCATCACATCTGCAAGCACAAACAAACAAAAACAATAAGTCACTCACTGCTCAAATCACTGCCAGAGTCTACAGAAGGAAGAGTGGTTCAAGATTTTTCTTAGCTTCATCTCATACACATAGGACGCTCTTGCATCAGTTACCATGGAGATCTGACTCCACAGCATCAGTTACCATGGAGATTTGGCTCCACAGCATCAGTTACCATGGAGATATAGCTCCGCAACATCAGTTACCATGGAGACATAGCTCCGCAGCATCAGTTACCATGGAGATCTGAATCCACAGCATCAGTTACCATGGAGATATAGCCCCACAGCATCATTTACCATGGAGATATAGCTCCGCAACATCAGTTACCATGGAGACATAGCTCCGCAGCATCAGTTACCATGGAGATCTGAATCCACAGCATCAGTTACCACGGAGATCTGAATCCACAGCATCAGTTACCATGGAGATATAGCCCCACAGCATCATTTACCATGGAGATATAGCTCCGCAACATCAGTTACCATGGAGACATAGCTCCGCAGCATCAGTTACCATGGAGATCTGAATCCACAGCATCAGTTACCATGGAGATCTGAATCCACAGCATCAGTTACCATGGAGATATAGCCCCACAGCATCATTTACCATGGAGATATAGCTCCGCAACATCAGTTACCATGGAGACATAGCTCCGCAGCATCAGTTACCATGGAGATCTGGCGCCGCAACATCCGTTACCATAGAGATATAGCTCCGCAGCATCAGTTACCATGGAGATCTAGCTCCGCAGCATCAGTTACCATGGAGATATAGCTCCACAGCATCAGTTACCATGGAGATCTAGCTCCACAGCATCAGTTACCACGGAGATCTGGCTCCACAGCATCAGTTACCATGGAGATCTAGCTCTGCAACATCAGTTACCATGGAGATCTAGCTCTGCAACATCAGTTACCATGGAGATCTAGCTCCACAGCATCAGTTACCATGGAGATCTAGCTCCACAGCATCAGTTACCATGGAGATCTAGCTCTGCAGCATCAGTTACCATGGAGATCTAGCTCTGCAACATCAGTTACCATGGAGATCTAGCTCTGCAACATCAGTTACCATGGAGATCTAGCTCCGCACCATCAGTTACCATGGAGATCTAGCTCCACAGCATCAGTTACCATGGAGATCTAGCTCCACAGCATCAGTTACCATGGAGATCTAGCTCTGCAGCATCAGTTACCATGGAGATCTAGCTCCGCAACATCAGTTACCATGGAGATCTAGCTCCGCAGCATCAGTTACCATGGAGATCTAGCTCTGCAACATCAGTTACCATGGAGATCTAGCTCTGCAGCATCAGTTACCATGGAGATCTAGCTCTGCAACATCAGTTACCATGGAGATCTAGCTCTGCAACATCAGTTACCATGGAGATCTAGCTCTGCAACATCAGTTACCATGGAGATCTAGCTCTGCAACATCAGTTACCATGGAGATCTAGCTCTGCAACATCAGTTACCATGGAGATCTAGCTCCGTGAAAAGAGAGCCACCTTTGTGATACTGAAAACCGTCCCTTTCCTGCTAACCCACTAATCTTTCTTCATAGTTCAGTCCTCTGGTCTTTCATGGTACAATCCTGCTTTCATAGATGTAAAACCAACACCTCCCCCCCATCTCTTTAAGAATTTTAACTCAAAGTTACCTCTGACTCCAGAATTTACACATCAACTCCTTCAACATTAACCGCTTTAAAAAAAACAATCTGTCAAAGTGAAGAATTGCAGCTGAGATTTACCATCTATTGGCCAGATGTGTGTGTTTTTAGTGTCTTCTGGATATTTAAGCGTCGTACCTCCAGTGTGGTTCCTCAGGATGGTGACACATCTCCACTGCTCCACGTTGGCCAGCTTGCTGCTGGACCCGAACACCGTGCTCGGACCGATGAATCTACAAAAACACGCTCGTCCAGTCAAAACCAGGCGGCACAAAGCACCTTTACAAAACATTTAATCCAAACTTCAAGCGTTTGTGTGGTGGAAACGGTCAGAGAAGTGACGTAAAGACACAGTTTTACTCTCTAAATGATCGCTAGTGCAGTGTGACGTCGAATGCGTCGTGTTTTTGTGTACGTTTCTGTGTGTTTCCGTGCACGGTTTTGTGTACGTACGCAGCTCGTTTCCACACCATGACCAGCTTGTCGTCGCCGCCCGAGGCCAGATACAAGCCGTTGTTGGACCAGCGCACACAGTTCACACAGGCTGCAGAGAAACACAAACACTGTTAGAAACACGACTGGAATGGTTTCTGCCGAGGAGGAAAAACGTTCCTGTTGTTAAATCTGACTGACTGGACGTTTGCAGAGGAGACATTAATGAAGAAAAATGTGGAAAAATATTCACATTAGTGACTCTAAACTGCCTCTAATTTAACTTTTCATAGTCGCACAAACTGTGGGTTTAAGAGCAGGAGTTGTAGAAGTTGTTTTAATCCTTGAAGTAGCTGATTAAAAATGGAATGAACAGCAGCTGTTGGAGCAGAAGGAAACATAATTTATTTATTCTGTCTTATTGTGGTATTTTCTTGTCTCTTATGTCTGTACACAGTTGCATGTCTCGTTTTACTCATTTTTTTTTTGTCATTTTGAAGTGACTTCTAGTCTCGCTCCCGGCTTTTTGAGCCACTTTTATGCATTTGATGTCAGTTTGTTGCTTTTTTGTGTCTCTTTATTGAAGTTTTGTGTCTTTCGGAAGTCATGTGGTCATTTTGTACTTGTTTTGTGTCCCTTCGTTGTCATTTTGAGTCTGTTTTTAACATTTTTTTTTCTGTTCATTATAACTATTTTAACTGTTTGTTGTCTATTTTTACTCATTTTGTATCTATTTGTATGAGCTTTCTGTCATCATTTTCTGTCTCTTTGTGGTGAATTATTGTCTTTCTGTCATCATTTTCTTCTCCTATATAGTGAGCTTGTGTGTCTTTGTAATTAATTTTTGTATCTGTAGAGGTTTTGAGCATGTTTCAGTATTTCTCTCTGTAGTCTTTTGTTTTGTTCCAAACTAGCAGAAAGATATCGTTGATCATATTTTAAAAGAAACCGTCTCCAGTTGGTGTTTCAGCTCTAAAACAGTTTGTAGAGGCAGTTTTTCTTAAAGTAAGAGTCACATTAATCCCTGCAGAAGTCGTAGCAGCAGGTGTTCGTGGTATCTGGGACTCGACTACAGTATTGTTTGTAAAAGATGTTTAAGAGAAAAACAGAAAAGCAGAAGGAGAAGAAATAAATCTCGGCTGGTTACCTAGGTGATTGTCCATCTGGCAAAGCATTTTGGGAACGTTCTCGTTCTTCTCATCCTCCTCTCTGAGGACCGGCGCCATGTTCCAGATCATCACCTTCCCCGAATCCTCCCCTGAAAACCATTAAAATAATGTAAGGTTGGGTTTGAAATAAATCTGCAGGAGAAAAGAGGATTGAGACGGTCTCACCTTGGCCACCGGTTGCAAATTTAGTCCCATCAGGATGGATGTCGACTGAAAATATGGGTTTGCCTGAAAAATAAAAGTCGATATTTAGAGACAGTTTTGATAAATCCGTAGTACAGCAGTCCCCAATGAAAACTTTTTTATTTTGTTTCTGGCGGAGTTGGCGGGGTGTTTTATTTTGAAAAATGGCTAAATCATTTTCCTGTCACTTCAGTCTGTCTTTATTTCCTGCACTTGACTGAGAACAAATATCTCTGGAGCTTCAATGAAAGGATGGAGAGACTTGATGCTAAAACAGAAGAAAAACTAAATCCATATTCAGCAGTAAAAGCTCATTTGATTCGTTGAGGACACTTTTTTTTTTTTTTTAAGTAAAGATTATTATTTGTTATGTGCGCGATGACCGGTCTGTGGTGTAAAAAAGGTTGGAGAGGCTGATCTAAAACCAGAACCAACAGAAGAAAACATCATTTGCGACACATTTCAACACAACAGAATGAACATCAGTCTGTTTTTCAAGGAAAATTCCCAAACTCTTGTGATTTTTTTACATGTTAACGATCTGAAACTGTTCTTTCTCTCCGGGTCTTAAAATGGATTAAAGCCGATGAGCATTTTAGGATTTCTGTGAAGGAACCAGTTTGTTAAACCCTGATGTTTCTATCAGATAAAATACAACAATTCAACAATAATAACTCTATAACACAAATTATTCAAATTAATTTGAATATTAAGGTTAAGAACCTTCAATATTATGAATTCTAACAAATGAATTCAAAGAATTTAGACATTGAAATGAAGAAACTGCAATATTTTAGAATACAAATTAACCTAATTAACTCAGATTTTAAGGTTAAGATCCAACAATACTACAAGTAATATGAAATCAACTAATTTAAATATTACGGTTAAGAACCTGCAATGGTTTATATAAGACAAATTATTTAAAATAATTTGAAAATTAAGGTAAAAAATCATCAATATTCTGATTTATAACAAATTAATTTGACTAGTTTAGACACTAACATGAAGAAACTACAATATTATTTAGAATAGACTGAGATTATAAGGATAAGAACCAACAATACTGTGAGTAATATGAACTAAAATAATTAAAGATTAAGGTTAAGAACCTTCAATATTATATTTAATACAAATTAACCTTATTAATTTGGATAATAAGGTTAAAAACTATTAATATTATGAATGCTAACCAATTAACTTGACTAATTTATACATTAAAACTAAGAAACTACTATATTTTTTAGAATAGACTCAAAATTTAAGGTTCAGAACCAACAATACTGTAAGTAATATGAACAAAATTAAATATTAAGGTTAAGAAACGTCAATATTATTAATTCTAACAAAAATAATTTAATTTAGGCATTAAAATGAAGAAACTAAAATATTTTAGAATACAAATTAACCTAAATAGTTTGTGTATTAAGGTTACGAACCAACAATGCCATGAGTAATATAAACTAAACTAATATAAATATTATTAACCTCCAACAGCATATATAACACAAATTATTCAAATTAACTTAAATAATAAGGTCAGGAACCAACAATACTGTAAGCAATATGCACTAAATCCTTTTTTAAATATTAAGAAACTACAATATTTTTAAAATAATTTGAGATTATGATGTTAAGAATCGACAATACTGTAAATACTACATTAAATATTACACATGGAAAACAATGAATCCAAACGTTCCCTGTTATCTGCATACATTAGACCATATCTGTTGGATTTTATCTCGTGTTTTTATTGTGTAATTTTGCAGAAAGCTCCACAGACTGACTGAAAACGTGCTCAGATATCAACAGTCGTTAGCTGCTCCTGAATTCAGGCCGTTTCTCCAACGGTCAACTTTCCAAAGTGACAGCTGGAGCTTCCACCAAACACACACTTTTCAGCTTTATGTCGAGCTGCCACGAGAATAAACCCACATTTAATTGAAAAATATCGACAGGGACGTCAAAAATATCACACACAAAAAAGTCACTTTAGGGCAGAAACTTCGACGGTGGGTCGTTTGGCAGGTAAGTGAAGCTAATGTCCAGCTAGCCGGTGGGAGCTAACTAGCTAGCTAGCTAAGGTTAGCAAACATTAATGTGTTTGAAGGCGCCGGATTGGAGGCGATGACGGCAAAAACGGCGCATTTAAGCGGCCAATTGTCAGTTAAAGCGGTCGACTGCCGGGCGACAAACAAGTCAAACAAGTGTTGACCGCCGCCACCATCACGCATCAAGTCACCCGCCTCCGACAACAAAAGCCCAACTTGGTCCAACGGATTCCTGCACAAGCTTACCGTTGTGGCTCACCCAGCTCGGCTTCAGCAGCTTCATCTTCGCCCGGGCTGTTAGATTCACGACCTTAAGTCTCGACGAACACCCATCCAGCGGCGAGGCGAGCCGGACAATCTGACGCTAAAGCCCCGCTCCCTTTGTCTCAAACTCCGTCCGACACTTCGCCGTGTTTGTGCTCCAACTCCATCTCTGCGGCGGCGGGCAGCATCCCCGAGCTGAGCACCGAGCGGCGGGCAGCGGCGCGCCGGACGGACAACGAGGTGACACCGGGCAGCGGCGCACAGGCGAGCACGGACCGCTGAGGAGGTGACACCGGGCGAATCAGGAAGTGTTTCCGCTGTTTTTGACCGCGGACCGGAAAAACCCTCGTTGAATTTTCACAATAAAACCACCGAGGATAGCTAGACTACAGATAGACTACAGATAGACTACAGATAGATAGACTATAGATCGATAGATATAGATACACGATAGATAGATAGATAGATAGATAGATAGATAGATAGATAGATAGATAGATAGATAGATAGATAGATAGATAGATAGATAGATAGATAGATAGAGATAAACTATAGATAGATAGATAGATAGATAGATAGATAGATAGACTATAGATAGATAGATAGATAGATAGATAGATAGATAGATAGATAGATAGATAGATAGATAGATAGATAGATAGATAGATAGATAGAGATAAACTATAGATAGATAGATAGATAGATAGATAGATAGATAGATAGATAGATAGACTATAGATAGATAGATAGATAGATAGATAGATAGAGATAGATAGATAGATAGATAGATAGATAGATAGATAGATTATAGATCGATAGATATAGATAAACTATAGACAGATAGATAGATATATAGATATACTAAATATATATAAATAGACAGGCTATAGATAGATTATAGATACATAGACTATAGATAGATAGACTATATATAGATAGACTATAGATAGATAGATAGATATAGACTACAGATAGATGGATAGATAGATGGATAGGTGGATGGATGGATAGACTACAGATAGATAGATACTTTATTGATCCTGAGGGAAATTCAAGGTTTATTTATCGAGTTTTAAAAGCGATAATGAAAAAAATAATAACAGGAACATGTTTTTATTAAGTTTATGCCGATGTCACTTATAGTTTAGTATTACTGTATTTATTACTTATTTTGCATTTATTATTTATACTGTATTCATTTTTTGTTCTTCATTCTTGTGTTTATTGTGCATGTTATTGTTATTATAATTATTATGATTACTGTACATATGATTAGTGCTGGTCTGAATGATGTTTGCTGCTGCAACACTGGAAATTTCCCTACATGGGGAGTAATAAAGGATTATCTTATCGTATCTTTATGTTATTTAAGCACTTGTTTCCCGTGTAATTAATTAAACTTCAGAACAGAAGATTATCATGAAATCGGTCGTTGGTGTCGAATTTACGATCCGACTTTTCTGTTGAAGAATCCTACAGGTTTTAGTCAGAAATCTCAGGTTTTAATATGTCAAAGAAAGTGTGGACTTAGATTTTTTCTTTGTCTTTATGCAAGGGTTGAACTATTTCAGAAATGTAGCAACAGGAACTGCAATGCGTCTAACAGACGTAAAAATAATTTTTAAAGAGTTAATTTCAAATGTTTCCGCTGTTTTTGACCCGTGGACCGGAAAAATACTGGTTGCCTTTTCACAATAAAAGCACAAGGGACGAATTTATCGACTTTTAAAAGCCATGCTGAAAAAATAATGACGGGAACACGTTTGTACTGACATTAAGCACCTTTTAAATATTCCTTCGCATAATTAATTCAACTTCAGAAAAAATATTCTCATGAAATCGGTCACGTCGGTGTAGAATTTACCGATTCGACTTTTATTTTGAAGAATCATACAGGTTTTAGTCAGTAATATCAGATTTTAAAATGTCAAAAAAAATATGGAGTTAGATTTTTGTTTTTCAGTTTTCTAGGCTCAACTATTTCAAGAAAAATACATTTTTAAAGCTTAATTTTAAAATTTAAGGTAAATATGAACTGATTTACATGTAATAGCTTTAAAACACGACTCACCGTCAAAATAACTGCTCCATTTTCTGATGCAAGGTGTTTACAGGCCCCTTTTTGACAGTAATCCTCGTAACAGCAGTAATGTAAGATCAATATATCACATAAAGAAATAAATTCAGAATTGATCGAAGGTGTTTGAGGTGTGTTTGATCAGTTTTTCTGTGTGGAGAGTCTGTTTGACTTCAGCATTTTACAACACTCTTTTAATGACAAAAACACATAAAGCAAAGATCAAAACAGAAAACAACACAAACATCAATGTGTCTGAAGCTAATCCAACCAGTTGTAAAGCATCCAATACTATTTGACATGTAGCAAAACAACGGAACGTATCAGAGTACATTTCTCTAACATCAGTTTTATCATTTTGATGCATTTGCTGACCAGTTTGAACGTTATTCATGTTTAACTTGGGATATTTGCTGTAATATTTGATTTTTTTGACTTTACAAACATTGTGTACTTTCTCATAGTTCAAAATAACTAAAAAACAATATTAATGAAACCCCAAAGTCTCTTTTAAAGTTCCCAACAAAACAGTACAGAAGAAAATGGAACAAAACATCATGAAGATTTTTTGCAGGCTGAAATGTCGACTCATTTCGCCTAATCTTTTTACAGAACTCAAACTCTATACAATGAAAAGGCAAAAAAATTAAAACAGACATGCCATTAAGATTTACAAAACTTTACAAAAACAAATGGACTGAAGACCCTGAATAGTAGAGATAAAATCATGCTTTTTGGTAAAATAGACATGAAGTTCTTCAGCTGCTTGAGATCACTTGACAATAAAATATACCTTGGGTTGCAGAAAGCTGCAGCACAAACGTTACGGTCGGTTTGTGCTTCACCTCATCCAGTGGAACAGGACGATTTCGACTCGACTTCTCTCAGAAGATCCTGGATCAGGTCACTCATTTCTCTTTCATGAATATTCTGCAGGTGGTTTTTCTCCTCCTCAGTTGTGGCCTTCTTCATTTGGTTCTCATGTGTTGTCAGCAAGTCCTTGATTCTTTTCAGGTTGTCCCTCTTCTTGGACACACTTCACCAAGTTATAAACATCATCTTGACATTTTTTCTTCATTTCTTTCTGTATCGCTGCTTCAGCTTTTTACAGCATCTCGTTGGTGAAGCAGTTTCCTCCATTTTCCTTCACCATGTTGTCGATCTTTGTCATCAGCTCAATGACCTGTGTTCGGTTTTGTTTATCATAGTTATCAAACACATGGTATCTTCCTCCACAGTCAGAGATCAGCTTCTTAAAGGAATCGTCACATTCGTCAATGTAATCTTCAATGGACTGGTACTCCTTCATCAGCTCATCTCCTCCAGTTAAAAGAATGATGGTGAACTTTTCTGAATACTTTCCAAAAACTTCTTTGAGTAAATTTATTGCATCCCTCTCCTCTGGTGTGAATCTGCCGATACGTAACACCAGCAGGAAGACATGTGGTCCTGGAGACAGAAGACTGATGCATTTCACCATCTCTTCATTTACTTCATCATTAGACAAACTTGTGTCAAACAGTTCAGGAGTGTCGACCACGACAACAGGACGTCCGTCCACTTCACCCACTGACTTCTGACAACGTTTAGTGACTGACTTTTGGCCGAATTTGGCTTCAAACTCTTTTCTTCCCAGAATGGTGTTTCCTGAAGAACTCTTTCCACTGCCAGTCTTCCCAATCAGGACAATCCTGAGAGTCTCTGAGGTCTGCTGCTCTTCATCAGCTGCAACAGAAAACATCTGGAGTTACAACGAGGATACAAACTATTCACCCCCCTTTTCAATATTGAATTATGGTCAATTTAATTTGACTTTTCTGACAAGAATTTCTAAAAAAACAAAACAAAAACGAAGCTTTCAAGTTAAAGTGACAAGAGATTTTTACAAAGTAATGTCAATTATTTAAAAATAGAAAACAAAATATGTGACTGCAAAAGATATTCAGCTCTCTCCAGTCAGTATTTAGTGGATGAACCTTCAACTTCAGTTCCATCATTGATCCTGTTGGTCTCAATCAGCCTGAACATCTGGACACTATAACTTTACCTCATTCTTCTTCATAAAACTGTTCAAATTCTGTCAAGTTCCACAGGGATCCTGAGTGAACAGAACTTTTCAGGTCCAGCCACTAACTCTCAGTTGGATTGAGGTCTGGACTCTGACTCGGCCTCCAGAACTTTCACCTTGTTGCCTTTCAACCATTTTGGAGGATCTTTGGCTGTTTGCTTCGACTCATCGTCTGGATGGAAAACTAATCTTCTGAGAGTCTCAGGTCTCTTCAGACTGCATCAGGTTGTCCTCCAGGATTTCTACAGACTTTGCTGCATTCATTGACCCTCTACCTGTACAAGCCCATTCAAGACCTGCTGCTGAGGAACATCATGATGCTGCCACCACCATGCTTCACAGTGGAGATGGTGGGTTTGTGATGAGGTGCAATGTTTGGTGTCCATGGGACATGGACAGATGGACAGAAAGCTCAATTTTGGTCTCAGACCAATGAACCTTCTTCCAGGTGTCTTCAGAGTCTCCACATGTCTTCTGGTAAACTGTATTCCAGATGTAGTTTGAGCTTTTTCAACAGTCTTTCTCTTTGCTACTCTCTTATAAAGCTTTGACTGGTAAGAGGTTAGCTAAGAAGACGTGGGGCACTGAGAGGACCGAAGAGAGGTTTTTCTGCCTTTTATATTTTTAATGAACTGACATTGCTTCATAAAACACTTTTTAAAATATTTTTTTTTTGGTCAAAAAAGCAATAAAGGGGGGGTAAATTCTTTTCATTGGCAACATATTTAAAGTAAATAAAAACTGTGAAATGCTTACCTTTGACCACATCAGATTTTTTCAGTTTCTTGATTTCAGTCTGTTGTTTGGTGATGACTGCTTCTAGCTGTAGGTTCTTTTCCATTTGGCCATGAGCAAATGTTCCTGTTGTGTAGCTGTGAGGTTTCTGATCTGACAGCCTCATCTTGTCCACTTGATCCAGCAGCTCTGGGATCTGCTGCTTGTCCTTCATGTTGACAACAACAGATCTTCCTCCACAGCTCTGACAGAGTTCCTGGATGTCTCTGCTCTGTATAAAGTCAACAACTTCTGGAGCTGTAGGATCTGACTCCACAGTGAACAGAATCAGGATGAAGTCTCTGACTTTAGAGCTGAATGTGTTCTGGATGGTCTCTAACTCTCCCTTGTCTTCATCAGTGACGGGACCCACAGGTAGGACCAGGATGAAGGCATGGACGCCCTCAGGATCACAGAGGGAGATACACCTGAATGATTCCTCCATCACTGCCTCCTGAGGTTTTCCATACAAGGCAGGCAGCTCCACCAGGGAAACCCTACGTCCACACACCTCTCCCTGGGTTCTAACACACTCTGATGAGTCTTCAGGTCGACCAAACTTTCTTTGTCCCAGAATAGCGTTGACTGCTGAAGTCTTCCCAGCTCCTCTTCTACCACACAGGACCAGGTTCATCACTGTCTGATCTTCTTCTTCAGTTAGTGTCAGATATCCTCCCCTGAGGTCACTCACTATAGCTTCCATTTTCTGCATTAACTCTTCAACGTCATAACCTGAAGGATCCTTCTTGTCAGGATTGATGCTGTGCTGCTTTTGACTGCAGTCTTGGAGGAGTTTTTCCACCGACTGATTGTGTTTGTCTTTGTTCTGAATCATGATGACCATCGAGTGTTTGAAGGCATCTTCACCAAACAGACTCAGGATGAACTTCAGTTTTTCTTCATCCTTTTCCTTAAACTCAGATGGTTTCACTAACAGCAGCAGAACATTTGGTCCAGGAGAACAGAGATCCACACATCTCTTCATCTCTCCTCTCACTGTTTCCACAGACAGACTGAAGACGTCTGGAGTTTTCACTACTGTTAAAGGTTTCATGTTCCATGTTCCATGAGCAGCTACACAATGTTTTCCTCCAGAGAATCTTTGGACAGAAAACTCTTTCTTCCTAACAATGATGTTTCCCAGTGCTGTCTTTTTGTCATCACTTTTTCCCAACAACACAATCCTGAGTCCATGTGCTGGAACAAAAAGGTAAAACAATATGGTGAAAATTACTATTCAAGATTGCACTATAGATATTTTCATCACTCTCTATTCATACATTGTATTCTGTAATATAGAGACAGAAATCATTTTAAATCTTAACTTGATTCAGCAAAACACATTTGAGAAAAGTTCAGACAGGAACAACAAAAAACTGGACAAGTTGCGTCATGCTGAAAAGAACATCGGATTAATTTAATAGACAACAGGTCAGTAACATAACCTGATATAAAAAGATCATCCCAGCAAGGATGAGTCTTTTCATTGACAAGAATTCACAAAAAAAAGTCTTCTGTCAAAGTGAAAACAGATTTCCACAAAATAATATCAGTTAAAAATACAAAATGTAAAATATGTGATTGCATCAGACTCCTGTATCTGGAAGGTCACTGATTGATCACAACTCCTGGATAGAACTACACCATGAAGATGAAAGAACTCCAAGAAACTCTGAGAAAAGGTTTTTGAAAAGCCTCAGTCAGGACGATACAAGAACATTTCCAAGTTCCTAAATATCTCTTGGAGTCCAGTTAAATCCATCATTAAGAAATGGAAGGAAGATGGAACATGAATAAATCTGACTGGAGCAGGACGTCCTCGAGAACTGAGAGACCAAGAAGAAAGAGACTAGTGAGAGAGGCCACCAAGACTCCTATGACTCCTCTGAAGGAGTTCCAAGCTTCAGCAGCTGAGATGGAAGAGACTGTTCATCCAACAACTGTTGTCTGTTCTTCACCAGTCAAAGTTTTATGGAGACAAAGAGAAAGACTCTGTTGGAAAAAACTGGACTAGTGTTCACCAGAAGACATGTGGAGACTCTGAAGTGACCTGGAAGAAGGTTCTTTGGTCTGAGGAGACCAGGATGGAGCTATATCTCTATTAGACTAGATAAAATGTTTGGTGGACACATCACACTGGACATCATCACAATAACACCATCTCCACTGTTGCTGCCCAAGCACGGTGGTGGCAGCATCATGATGTTCCTCAGCAGCAGGTCCTGGAAGGCTTGTACAGGTAGAGGGTAAATGAATGCAGCAAAGTCTGTAGAAATCCTAGAGGACAACTTGATGCAGTCTGAAGAGAACTGAGACTTGGAGAAGATCAGTTTTCCATCCAGACGATGAGTCGAAGCAAACAGCCAAAGATCCTCAGAAATGGTTGAAAGACAACAAGGTGAAAGTTCTGGAGGCCGAGTCAGAGTCCAGACCTCAATCCAACTAAGAGTTAGTGGCTGGACCTGAAAAGTTCTGTTCACTCAGGATCCCTGTTGAACGTGACAGCGTTTGAACAGTTTATAAAGAAGAATGAGGTAAAATTATCGTGTCCAGATGTTCAGACTGATGGAGACCAACAGGATCAATGATGGAACTGCAGCCAAAGGTTCATCTACTAAATACTGACTTCAGAAGGATGACTATTTATGCAATCACTTATATTATGTTTTGTTTTGTATTTGTAGATAATTGGCATTACTTCTGTTGTTCACTATGACATGAAAGAGTCTTTTTTTAAATAAATTTTTGTCAAAAAAGTCAAGCTTGATTGACCATTATTCAGTGTTGAAAACAATAAAAGGAGAAAACCTCCAAGCAGAGGATGCATACTTTTTATAAGTGCAACATAAGCTGGTATCCAGACTATGTTTTTTTTTTCCAACTAAGCTGATGCTTATTTCCGCAAGACAATGCCAAATCACACTGTGCCAGTGTTACAACGGTGTGGCTTCACAGTAAAAGAGTCTTCCTGCTGAACTGGTCTGCCTGCAATCCCCACCTGTCACCAACTGAAAACATTTGACTTCTTATGAAACTAAAACGTTCCCAACTCTTGAGCAGATGCAGTATCAAACATAAAGGGGCAAACATTTTGAAGATATTTTTCAAAAAACCCCAAAACTTCTTAGTTTCAACATTTGATATGATGTCTGTACGATTCTTTAATGAAGGTCAATGACTATTAATGAAAGCTCAGCTGGGAAAACACATCACTTGGATGACTTGTATTCATCACATTATAAAGAGTGCTCCTGAACTTACCAGAATCAGCAGGAACCAAGCGGACACCGACTACATCTTTGAGCGGTTCAGAGTCGTCACAAAACTGAACCACAATGAAAAGTCCATGTGAGCTGCCTAATCGACGCCATGGGCAACGAGGCAGAAAATATATACAAATCATACACTTTTGCCGCAGAGGGGCACAGGAATGACTTTGGCATTGTGGTCAAAAAGTTTTACGACTACTTTTATGTGCAGAGGAATCTTGTACATGAGAGAGCGTGTTTCCAGCAGCGTGCCCAGCGGCACGGGGAGAAAGTCGAGTGTTTCATCCGAGCCCTGTATGATCTATCAGAGCACTGTGAGGTTGGCATGAGCTGAGAGGAAAATATCCCCAACCGTATCGTCATCGGGATACCAGAAAAGAAGCTCTCACACATCCTGCAGCTGATGCTGGACCTGACGCTCGCACTGACAATACAGATCGTCTGGCAGTCTGAGGAGGTCGCAGCACAAGTGAGCCTGCAAGTTGACACAACGGGATCAGTGCATGAGATGCAACACGAACAGAATAAAAGTAACTGGAAACAAAAACAAGGCAAGTCAAAAGACAGAAAATGGGGAGGAAATGACAATAAATGTTGTAAATGTGAAAAAGCACAACACAGCAAAGATGAAAGATGCCCTGCAGGGAGAACCACATGCCACCATTGCCATGAAATGGGACATTGGGCCAGGATGTGCCGCAACAATAACAGGTCCATGAATGAATCACAGAGACTGGGCAGGCTGACCGGACATCATTTTATTTAGGTTCAATGTGCAGTGCAGAGGAAAAAGAAAAGTTGACTGTGCAGCTAAAGGTGGATTCTACCCAGATGGAATTCAAAATAAACACAGGAGCTGATGTCAATGTGGTAAGTGAGGACTCCTTTCAGAAACTCACTCCACCAAGAACTGTGAAACCAGCTGACATTTCATTGAACAGTCCAGGAGGTGGGCTTTGGTGTCTTGGCCGTATCAACGCTACAGTTAGCTGCAAGGGAAAGAAATACCCATTAGAAGCATATGTAGTCCATGGCCAGGGTGTCAGCAAATTGCTCAGCTGACCTTTATCAATGAAAATGAACTTAGTACGGCGAGTTGATGAAGTGACACATGCCACCAGTGGATTTCAGCAAGCTTTTGGTGAGTATCGCACTCTTCAAACTGAACCAGTCAAAATCCAGCTGAAAGGTGATGCTCAACCATATGTCGTGCACACTGCTCGCCGTGTGCCCTTCCCAGTGTTACAAAAGGTAAAAGAGGAACTGCACAGGATGGAGAAGAGCGGCGTCATTGACCGGGTGACAAAGCCAACTGAATGGTGTATGCCTATGGTGCCAGTTCTGAAGAAAAAAACACCAGCAAAGCCAGAATCTGTGAAGACTTAAAAAGACTAAATGAGTCAGTCAAAAGAGAATGGTACATCTTACCCACCTCAGATGAAATAATGGCCGAGCTGAGTGAAACAGCTGGTTCTCTCTTGATGCTGCAAGTGGATTTTGGCAAATCCCACTGCTTCCAGACAGCTGCCAGCTAACAACCTTCATAACACCTTTTGGCAGATACTGTTTAGATGATTACCTTTCAGGATTTCCAGCACACCTAAAATCTTCCAAAGGAAAATGCTGGAGACTCTGCAGGGGCTGGAAGGTGTTGAAGTCTTCATGGATGACATCCTCATCTATGGGACCACAATGGAACAACACGACACTAGGCTTGAGAAGGTGCTACAGCGTGTTCAGTCAGAGGGCTTGAAACTCAACAAAGAAAAATGTTCATTCAGCCAAAACCAGCTGCGCTTTCTGGGACATCTCATCGACCAGTCAGAGGTCAGGCCTGACCCAGACAAAGTCGAAGCCTTTCGTCAGTTGATGCCACCAGAAAATGTTCAGGAGCTAAATAGAGTCCTGGGCATGGTGAACTACCTGGGAAGGTACGTCCTTAACCTATCCACCATAACTCAGCCACTGTATAAGCTTCTGAAGAGCAAGAACATCTGGACCTGGAGCCACCCACAGCAGTCAGCATTTCAGTGCATTGAAGAGATGTGGGGAAATTTTCGGTGTTACAGCAGTGAATACAAGAAATAGTGCAAGATGATCTATGATGTTGCTAGGCCCACAGCGGTGTCTGTCGACGCCAGCAGCTATGGCCTGGGGAGGTGTCCTCCTCCATCCCCATGGAGAGGAGTGGAAGCCAGTAGCTTACTGCTCCAGATGACCACAGAAGCCGAAACACGCTATACGCAGATAGAAAAAGAGTGCCTGGCTGGTGTATGGGCCTGTGAGAAGTTCAACAAATATCTATGCGGCTTAGCCCAGTTCAGGCTGGAGACTGACCACAAGCCATTGGTACCACTTGTCAACAACTCGAAGCTAGACAACGTCCCTGTGAGATGCCAGCGTCTACTAATGAGGCTCCTGAGGTACCAGAACAATCCAGTAGCAGAATACGTACCAGGCAAAACCCTTGTTGTCGCAGATGCCCTGTCATGTCAAGGATGGGACTGACACACAAGATGATGTGGCATGCTATATAGCCACAGTGTTGCAAGGCATCCCAGCATCACCAACTAAGATGGAGAGCATCAGAATTTTCAACAGCAGCCAACAGCGAGCTACAGGCTGTCACCAAATTCATCAGGTCAGGATGGCCTGAATATGGTGGCAATGTTCCACTGTACAGCAGAGACTACTTGAATCTCAGTTTCAACTGTGAAGAGAAGACCTGGAGTTGCAGGTTTGACAGGTGGAGTTGCAGCAAAGGATGGTTCCTCAGTGTGTGACATCAACTGTCAAACATGGAGGAGGAAGCGTGATGGCCTGGGGCTGTTTTGGTGGATCCAGAGTCGGTGACTCATACAGAGTGAGAGGTACCCTGAACCTAAACGGCTACCATAGCATTCTGCAGCGCTATACAGAACCCTCTGGTATGTTCCTACAGGTCAGGGGTTCATCCTGCAGCAAGATAATGAACCAAAACATAAGTCCAAGCTATGCCAGAACTACGTTATGAACAAAGAACTAGATGGTGAGCTTGAAAACATGGTATGGCAGCACAGTCTCCAGACTTAACCTCCATGGAGATGGTTTGGGATGAACTGGACAGAAGAATGAAAGCAAAGCAACCTACAAGAGCCACACATTTATGGGAACTTCGGCAACAGAGTTGGGAAGAACTTTCTGAAGAATATTTGATTTCCATTGTGGACAGAATGCTACAAGCATGTTCAGCTGTTTTATCTGCCAAAGGTGGTACTTTGATGAGTCAAATGTTTAGAAGATATTTTGATTTCTAAAAAGTTTTTTTAAGCTTCATTTGTTTATTTGTTCTATGCTTTCATTTCAGAGTACAAAGAGACATTAACATGCAGAATTTCCAATAAAAAACTGGAAGAATTGGGATGTTCTAAAACTTTTGACCACTAGTGTTGACAGACAGACAGACAGAGAGACAGACAGACAGATAGATAGATAATAGTAGTTCATAGTTAATTTTGACTCACTGGTTGGATGCAGTAATTCACAGCTGCTGCTGCGCTTCAGAGGTTCATCTGTAACTATCAGAACAGAAATGTGCATTCATTCTTTCATCATTGGGTTTCATGTCATCTCTAACAGGCATGTTTGAGACACTAATGACATCATTCAAATCAAATTTACATTAAAGCTGCTGGATCCTACAGACACCGCTAAAGAAACAGTCGTCGACATTCATTGCTCCGAGTTCCTGCAGTAGCTGCTTGTCAATAATGAATCATGATTAGGTTTTTGAATGAGAATTTACAAACAATTCTCATGTCAAAGTGAAAACAGATTTCTACAATAGTAAAATAAATGTTTGCATAAGTATTCACCCTCTTTAAAGTGACACATCTAATTAAAGACTGTTGCAGCGAAGTGGTGCTAAAACATTTAGACTCCTGTATCTGGAAGGTCACTGGTGGATCAGAACTCCTGGATAGAACTACACCATGAAGACTAAAGAACACTGAAGAAACTCTGAGAAAAGCATCAATCAGGACGATACAAGAACATTTCCAAGTTCCTGAAGATCTGTTGGAGTCCAGTTAAATCCATCATTAAGAAATGGAAGGAAGATGGAACATGAATAAATCTGTCTAGAGCAGGACGTCCTCAAGAACTGAGAGACTGAGAAGAAAGAGACTAGTGAGAGAGGCCACCAAGACTCCTATGACTCCTCTGAAGGAGTTCCAAGCTTCAGCAGCTGAGATGGAAGAGACTGTTCATCCAACAACTGTTGTCTGTTCTTCCCCAGTCAAAGCTTTAAGGAGACAAAGAGAAAGACTCTGTTGGAAAAAACTCAATTTAAATCTGGACTAGAGTTCAAAAGAAGACATGTGGAGACTCTGAAGTCACCTGGAAGAAGGTTCTTTGGTCTGAGGAGACCAGGATGGAGATTTATGTCCATCAGTCTAGATGATAAGTTTGGTGGGCAGACACCAAACATACCATCTTCACTGTGAAGCACGGTGGTGGCAGCATCACGATGTGAAGCACGGTGGTGGCAGCATCATGATGTGAAGCACGGTGGTGGCAGCATCACGATGTGAAGCACGGTGGTGGCAGCATCATGATGTGAAGCATGGTGGTGGCAGCATCATGATGTGAAGCATGGTGGTGGCAGCATCATGATGTGAAGCATGGTGGTGGCAGCATCATGATGTGAAGCATGGTGGTGGCAGCATCATGATGTGAAGCACGGTGGTGGCAGCATCATTGTGTTCCTCAGCAGCAGGTCCTGGAAGGCTTGTCAAGGTAGAGGGTAAAATGAATGCAGCAAAGTCTAGAGAAATCTTGGAGGACAACCTGATGCAGTCTGAAGAGAACTGAGACTTGGAGAAGATTAGTTTTCCATCCAGATGATGAGTCGAAGCAAACAGCCAAAGATCCTCAGGAATGGTTGAAAGACAACAAGGTGAAAGTTCTGGAGGCCGAGTCAGAGTCCAGACCTCAATCCAACTGAGAGTTAGTGGCTGGACCTGAAAAGTTCTGTTCACTCAGGATCCCTGTGGAACTTCACAGAGTTTATAAAGAAGAATGAGGTAAAATTATCGTGTCCAGATGTTCAGACTGATGGAGACCAACAGGATCAATGATGGAACTGAAGTTAAAGGTTCATCTACTAAACAGTGAAGAAGGTAAATATGTATGCTCTATTATTTTATTCTTATAACTACACCTACTGTTACATAAGCTGCTGTAACAATGTAAATTTCCCCTGGCATGGGGAGAAATAAAGAACTTTTATCTTTATCTTTATCTTATGCAAGAACTTTTTTCAAATTTTCATCATTTTAAAAATAATTCATTAATTGACACTACATAAAGTGTCTTTCTGTGTAAATTCTTGTCAGAAAAGACAAATAAAATTGACTAAATGATCTTCTTCAGTTACACACACACACACACACACACACACACACACACACACACACACACACACACACACACACACATATATATATATGAAATGAATCTGGAAGTTAAAACAGCATCACTGAGCTCTTTAATAAAGTGTGTGATAAACTGATAGTGTGAGAAGTCAGACTGGACTGACCGGTTCCTGATGAAGCCATAACGTCGCCTCAGATTCAGCTGGAGGGGAAAAGAAAAACACTTCAGCTTTTTACTGCATAGATTTGATTAGTTAGTTGCTTTCATGAGTAAAAGTGTTGAACAGCAGGAAACACTGAAGTGTGCTGTGGGTAAAAGTGCTTCTAATAAATGTATTTAACTCTGAGAAAGTAGCGACCAGATAAACATGTAATCTGTGTGACTCTTCCTGCTTCAGCAGAAATCTGAAAACCCAGAATCATATTCGATTACAATTAATAATGTGTATTAAAACAATAAATCTTATGCTGGTATATAATACACCAACATAATTATTTTTTTCTCATTGAAAACTAAATCCAGTGACCTCTTTAGTTTAAATGCAAAGACATGAAATCGTCTCATTAACCGATGTCGTTTTTTGTCATTATTATTATTATTATTATTATTATTATCATTATCATCATCATCATCATCATCATCATTACTGTTGTTGTTATTATTATTATTATTATTATTATTATTATTATTATTATTGTCATCATTATCATCATTACTGTTATTATTATTATTATTAGTAGTAGTATTTAAATACTCCTAAAAAATCAGCGTGAAGTCGCAGAAAGCTCCGTGAATGTAAATCTGACGGACTTTAAGAGTGAATTTCTGGATTTTTCGATGATTGCAGAGCAGCAAAATGACGTGAAACAAACTCACCTGACGATCATTAATGATCACCTTCTCATCGATCTGATTCCTCCTGATCGATTAACGCTGCTTCTTTTATCCCGGTAACGTTTAGTTTTAGTTGCTGCGACATCTCAGTGCAGGAACGGAATGAAAGGCGATGTCGAAATGATTTATGTTCAGGTACACCCGAGTCTTTCCGAAGAGGTTTGACCACGAAGCCCGAAGCACAACTTCGGTCATTTCCGGAATATCCGAACCTTTCCGAAGGAAGATGACAGACAGACAGACAGACAGACAGACAGACAGACAGATAGATAGATAGATAGATAGATAGATAGATAGATAGATAGATAGATAGATAGATAGATAGATAGATAGATAGATAGATAGATAGATAGATAGATAGATAGATAGATAGATAGATAGATAGATAGATAGATAGATGTAAAATGTATGTTTTTTAAATATCAGTGTAATATGTACACTACAAATACACTCAAGTGAACTAATTTAGTTGGTAATTAAATCATACCAGAGTGCATCTTTTTAATTTTTATTAATGTTCTTCAACAGTTTGATTATTCTCAAATAATTTATAATTTGAAGGACCTGTGGGACAAAAGTTATAACTTTTCTTTATTGTCATTGACATTTAAATTTTAAATAATTCTGAATAAACCTAATTTCAAATCAACAGGGATGTTTACAGCAGCGATAGCTGTTCATTTTCTTATTGGTGCCGCTTTTAATGCACTTTATATGCAACCTACGTGTCAGATATAATGTGTGCAGTTTACATCTGTGTGTGTTGACCTGACAAGAGAGTTAGCATCCAGTAAATATTAGCTTTAATGTGAATTAGCGATGCTAACTGAGCTAGCTGCTGAGTCTTAGCTGATTAAAGCTAGGGTTAGGGTTAGCTTTTCTCAGTGAAATGAATAGAAACTGCTACAGTCTGAACCAAAGAACAGATATTAACTCAGAACTGAGCAACATTCATCAGTTACAGAGTTCTGTGGAGGAACATCAATGTGGATTCATTTCTATCTGTTGATCATTAATGAATTGTGCATCGAAGCAGCAGTTATCGATCCATTATCGTTGTTGAGCGTGTTTGATTTTGAGACAGAAGACAAACCACTTCTCTCCAATTTAGCTGTTTATTTTCTAATATCAGTGTCTCAACAAATCTTGATCTGGGACTTTTTCTGTTTGGAACAGCCTCCCAGAAAAGGATAAGTCTGATATGAACACAACATTTTATACACTATGGTGAAATGTGATTGGCTAAAGGTGGGGATAAACCCTAGGCTAGACTTAGTTCTCCCTATGGTTGGTGCACAGATATGTCCGTATCTCTTGCACATGATCCATCCAATCTCCAAGAACCGCACCCTGTGAAAAGAACCTCCTAGAACCTCTTCCTGCTCTCTGCCTGTCAATCTACTTCCTTGTTAGCTGTGATGTGATGCAGCTACTGGTGGCGTCTCATAGGGAGGATTATTATGGTTTCCACCCTTAAACGGCCTTGATTTAGCAGTTTCAGTTTCATTTAGTTGATACCTTATAAGGAAATAGGAATATACTGTGAAGCAAAGCCAAACTTCTCTTGTCTTGTTGGTGTGTTTATGTATGAAAACTTTCCATCTTGACCTGTCCCTGGTTGTGTCCCTCATGTATTCAGAGTCTGGAAATCATTCTCTGTCCCTTAACCCTCCTGTTGTCTTCATTTATGGGCACCAAAAAATTGTTTCCTTGTCTGAAAAAAATCCAACATATTCAACAAAAAAATTCCCCAAATTTCTGAAAATTTGCAAAACCTTCAGGAAGACAATTCCAATAATTCCTAAAAAGGTTCGCTTAAAAGTTTTGATTTAAAAAAAATCCACCAAATGTGGCAAGAAAATTCTGAATGAGTAAAAATCTTCCAAAAAAATCCTAAATATATCTAAAGTATATATATATATATCAGTAAAACTTCTAATATTTTCTTTTAGAACATTCACATAAAAATCAACCAAAATTCAGCAAAATTTGCTGGATTTTGATTTTTATGTGAATGTTCTTAAAGAAACATTTTTTTTCCACCCAAAAATTTTTCAAAAATTTCCAAAAAATGTTGAAAATGTGAACATCAGAAGTTTCACTGTGAAAATATATATTTTTTCCCCCACATTTTCAAACTTTAAAACGGGTCAATTTTGACCCGCAGGACAACACGAGGGTTAAAGGTCAAGCACAGCTCATGCATTTATTGCACAATAAATGGTATTAATATCAATATTATACTGCTTATGTGTGGTATCAATTTTAGTGTGAAGCTAGTAGTGCCTTAAAAAAATAGATCCTGACATGACTGATCAGCTGAGACATGCAGGACACTTAGCTACAGCTAACAGTTAACTCATTTATGACTCTGACTAACCTGATGTAGCATCACTGTTCACACTAAGTCAGGAAACGTAACTTCAGATTTGCAGAGCAACTTTAAAACACGATGTTAGAACATGTTTACATCAGAGGTTACAGTCTGATGTTAACTTACAGTAACTTCAGCTACAGTAACGTAGGTCACTGCTTTATATGTGATATTGTACAGATGTGGAGCACTGGAAAAATGCCCGTCTAAAAACAAGAAAAAAGCTTGTTTCAAGGAACTTTTACCTTGAAATAAGTGGAAAAATCTGCCAATAGAACAAGTGAAAAATGGCTTGGTAAGATTTCTTGAAATAAGTTATTTAGAATATTGAGATCTCAAAATTAGCTGGGGTAACGTATTTTAAGCTCTATTTTACCAGGATTGTCAAGCTTAGGTGTCTTAAAATAAGCCAGACAGGCTAAAAAAAATAACAGTTTTTCACTCAAAAATAGATTTTTGCTTTCATGTAATCTCCTAATTTGAGATGTATTAAACTTATTTTGAGTTTTCTTGTAAAATTCAAGACCTGTCTAGGGTGTCCCCTGCCTTCGCCCGAGTCAGCTGGGATAGGCTCCACCCCCCCCGCGACCCTAATGAGGATTAAGCGGTGTATAGATAATGGATGGATGGATGGATGTAAAATTCAAGTCAAAACAAGATAATTTCTAGATTGTTTGACTTAACAAGATATTTAAGATGCATTGTCTTAAAACAAGTCCCTCCATCTGCTGAAATGTCACTTGTTAAGTGAATTTATCTTAAATCAAGTGGGATGAGACATTTTGACGATAAGTAAGACAGATAGACTTGGTAGGATTTAGAGTTTTTGCAGTGAGAAGAGCACAACTAGTTACTAAGATGACTTTAACACTTACCTGTACAGTTTAGCTCCACTTTTGGAGGCTAACGTTAGCAGAGGCCAGTAATTGTGGGCGGGGCTCTCAGTCAGTCTGACCAATCCCTGCTCTCCAGCTCCACAAATCCAAGATGGCAATCAGGAAGTCTCAGTGCAGAAACCAACGGGTGACGTCACGGTAGCTACGTCCATCTTTATTCTACAGTCTATGTTTTTAGTCAGCAATCTCAGATTTTAAAATGCCAAAGAAAGTATGGAGTTAGATTTTTATTTTTAGATCTCAACTACTTCAGGAAAGTAGCAACAATACTTCTAACAGATGTAAAAATATTTTTTTTAAACCTTCATTTAAAAATTTAAGGTAAATATGAACTCATTTATGTGTAATAGCTTTAAAACACACGATTCACCATCAAAATAACCGCTCTGTCTTCTGGTGCAAGGTGTTTACAGGCCCCTTTTACCAGCAGTAATGTAAGATCAATATATCACGTAAATAAATAAATTCAGAGGTGATCAAAGGTGTTTCAGGTGTGTTTGATCAGTTTATCTATGTGGAGAGTCCGTTTGACTTCAGCATTTTACAACACTTTATTCATCTTTTTTTAAGAACAGAAACACAAAGCAAAGATCAATACAGAAAACAGCACAAAAAATTAATTTGTCTGAAGCCAATCCAACCAGTTATAAAGCATCCAATACTATTTGACATGTAGCAAAACAACGGAACGTATCAGAATACATTTCTCTAACATCAGTTTTATCATTTTGATGACCAGTTTGAACGTTATTCATGTTTAACTTGGGATATTTGCTGTAATATTTGATTTCTTTGATTTTACAAACATTATGTACTTTCTCATAGTTCAAGATAACTAAAAAAAAAAAACATTATTAATGAAACCCCAAAGTCTCTTTTAAAGTTCCCAACGAAACAGTACAGAAGAAAATGGAACAAAACATCATGAAGATTTTCTGCAGGCTGAAATGTCGACTCATTTCGCCTAATCTTTTTACAGAACTCAAACTCTATACGATGAAAAGGCAAAAAAATTAAAATAGACATGCCATTAAGATTTACAAAACTTTACAAAAACAAACGGAGTGAAGACCCTGAATAGTAGAGATAAAATCATCAGTCCCTCCAGGAATTCGCGATGTTGTGATCACGCGAATTCATGCGAATTCAGCCAATCTCTGCAAATTCTGCTCGACCTTGCAATTTTGTCCAATCACCGCAACTTTTCTGCAATTTTGGCCCGCCTCCCATGAGTTCCACCAATCATAGCAAACGTAGCGCACGTACATCACCGAATTCACTTCCTGTTTATGGTTTGAAGATGCAGACATGTCCCATTCTAATGTTGCTCATTTACCAACAAAAATTACTGCTGAGGACTGAAAAACAATTAGTACCCTGATGTTCTTCACCAAAGCGGAAGTAAACTGTTTTACACCGTGCAATATTGCGGTGGAATACAAAAAAAAATCATTGATTGATAAACACTTTTCTACCATGAAACACATCAGGAGAACGTCTGAAAATTGTAGCATCCAGATCTGTTGGAGCTCTGAAAGAATGAAGGGAAGTTAGATTCATTATTCCACCAAGGAGCACGGTGGAGTTATGAGACGATCAGCGTATGGAATCATTCCTCTGTTAGGAAAATTACTCAAAAACAGACCAAAGGATTTGGATGAAATTTTCAGGGAAGGTCAGAAATGACACAAGAACCAAGTGATTAGATTCTGGCAGTGATGCAGTTCATTGTCTGGATCCATGGATTTGTTAAGGATTTCCCATTGAGGTAGCGGCACGGTAACCATGGCAACAAGTGGACGCTACCTCAGCAGCCTGCTGACGATCACATGACTGCGATTCTACTACAAATCCACCGCTGCAGACTTATCAGAAATGATACCAGGAACAGTGGATTAAACTGTGGGGTGTTTCTGAGTCCCATCAGTTCCGCTACATATTTAGGTCACATGATTCTGTATCCGTACATAACGTCCACATGCAGAACACACACCTGTACTCAGCACAAGGTCAGGTAATGAACAGTCCTGGTGGAGTTCTGCTCTCTGAGGGCTTTTCTTGTTAATTAACATGACAAGCTGTGAGCGTGTTACAGGAAGAGAAATTAACTTTTTAAGCCACTGACAGATATGTTCAAATGTGATTCATTCCATAGTAAATGATCATTCTGTGCCTTCAATCTACCAACCGCTTCATGTTAAACCAGTATCTGGCTGCTGCTGATTTCCCACCATGCTGTGCCAGATTCTGTATAAATGGGTTGGAGTGTGAAAGAGTTAATTTCTGAATAAATATTGTCAATTACAATGTTGAAACATGTTCTAAAAGCTGAAAAAAACGCAACTTTTTAACAATTGTCACTGTCTCCCACAATTTCATCGCAACAAATACGCTTCAAACATCGCAACTTACATCTCAATTTTTTTAGAAAAGCTGCCGTGAATTCAGGCATTTTAGGACAAAACAATCTGGAAAAACGCTGTGAAATCCTGGAGGGACTGAATCATGCTTTTTGGTAAAATAGACATGAAGTTCTTCAGCTGCTTGAGATCACTTGACAATAAAATATACCTTGGGTTGCAGAAAGCTGCAGCACAAACGTTACGGTCGGTTTGTGCTTCACCTCATCCAGTGGAACAGGACGATTTTGTCTCGACTTCTCTCAGAAGATCCTGGATCAGGTCACTCATTTCTCTTTCATGAATATTCTGCAGGTGGTTTTTCTCCTCCTCAGTTGTGGCCTTCTTCATTTGGTTCTCATGTGTTGTCAGCAAGTCCTTGATTCTTTTCAGGTTGTCCCTCTTCTTGGACACACACTTCACCAAGTTATGAACATCATCTTGATATTTGTCCTTCTTTACTTTTTCCTTGTGGGCTGCCAGTGCCTTTAACAGGTCATACTTCTCATCTTTATCTTTCAGTTGTTCTTCATGCTTCTGCCTAAGGGCAGTAAATTCTTTGATGTGTTTCTCTCTGAATTCATTGAACTCTTCAGCTTTCTTCCTGGCTTCCTCCTCATACGTCTTCTTCAGATTTTCTAGTTTTTCCTTCAGCTGTTTCCGTTCTTTTTCTTCTTGTTCTCTCGTAATTTGTTCTTCTTCTCTTCTCTTGTTATCATATTCATCTTGTTTTTGCTTGAACTTCTCCTGAAGTTCTTCTATTCTTCTTTTCTCCTCCTGTCGTCTCTCTTCATCTTCTTGTTTTCGTTTCTTCCACCACTCTCTTCGTTCTTCCTCCCAGGCTTCTTGTTTCTTTCTCATCTCATCTCTGGTCTCTTCCAGTTTTTTCTTTTCCTCTTTTTCTGATTGAATTTGTTTGTCCAACTTTTCAAGCTCCATTTTTAGATTCTGTCGCTGACTTTCTTCTTCAGTTTTCCTTTTCTGTTCTTCTCGTTCTCTATCTTCTCGTTCTTTCTTCCTCAGCTCACGCTCCTTGTTGATGTTTTCCGCCATTTCTTTAAGTTTCTGGTCTCTTTCCTGCTGAATTTTTTCTTTCTCTCTTTCCATTGTTATTTTCATCTTGTTAATCTCTTCCTCATGTTTTCTTTCCAGCTCCTCCATCTTTTTCTTCATCTCTTCTTCCTTCTCCTTCAGGATTTTCTCAACTTCTTTCCGTATGGCTGCTTCAGCTTCTTGCAGCATCTTGTTGGTGAAGCAGCTTCCTCCATTTTCCTTCACCATGTTGTCGATCTTTGTCATCAGCTCAATGACCTGTGTTCGGTTTTGTTTATCATAGTTATCAAACACATGGTATCTTCCTCCACAGTCAGAGATCAGCTTCTTAAAGGAATCGTCACATTCGTCAATGTAATCTTCAATGGACTGATTCTCCTTCATCAGCTCATCTCCTCCAGTTAAAAGAATGATGGTGAACTTGTCAGAGTTCTTTCCAAAACCTTCTTTGAGTAAATTTATTGTCTCCCTCTCCTCTGGTGTGAATCTGCCGATACGTATCACCAGCAGGAAGACATGTGGTCCTGGAGACAGAAGACTGATGCATTTCACCATCTCTTCATTTACTTCATCATTAGACAAACTTGTGTCAAACAGTCCAGGAGTGTCGACCACGACAACAGGACGTCCGTCCACTTCACCCACTGACTTCTGACAACGTTTGGTGACTGACTTTTGGCCGAATTTGGCTTCAAACTGTTTTCTTCCCAGAATGGTGTTTCCTGAAGAACTCTTTCCACTGCCAGTCTTCCCAATCAGGACAATCCTGAGACTCTCTGAGGTCTGCTGCTCTTCATCAGCTGCAACAGAAAACATCTGGAGTTACAACGAGGATCAGTGGCGTGCACAGATAGACACCAGGTGGTGCTAGAGCACCCGCCCCTTGCCCTCAGTATCAAGCTGGTGCCCCCTTTAAACATTAAACACACACACACACACACACACACACACACACACACACACACACACACACACACGCACACGCACACGCACACACACACACGACCCGTGTCGTGCTGCGACTCACCCCGCCCCATCTCGTAACGTGAACACGCGTGTAGCAGCTGCACAGCCCATATAGACTGCAGCCACCAACCAGGGAACACTAAATGAATCCAGTGTTCATCAGCCTCAGCTGCCACACGGTGCATTTATTTGTCTCTGTTGTTAAGTAGCCTGTCTCATGCAGCACTAAACAACCCTACCTAAATTAGCCAACTGCCCACCTGCTTAACAAGCTCGATGCTACCCATAATAATAATCAATTAATCGACATAATGTGACAACAGTGACCACAAAACCAATGTTATTTGGTGAATTGGTACAGCATGTGATCAGTATACTATCACTGAATATTTACTTTGTGTAGGTTTATTACTAGTCTACATTAGGTAGAGGCAACACTTGCTGTGACTTATTTGCTAAATGACAAAAAGAAAAAGTAGCTTTCTGCCTTGTTGCAGCCTAATGTCAGGAATCAGTCTGAACATCGGCAGTTTTACCTCATTCTTCTTTATAAACTCTTCAAACTCTGTGAAGTTCCACAGGGATCCTGAGTGAACAGAACTTTTCAGGTCCAGACACTAATTCTCTCTTGGATTGAGGTCTGGACTCTGACTCGGCCTCCAGAACTTTTACCTTGTTGCCTTCTTCCTCCAGGATTTCTCTAGACATTGCTGCATTCATTTACCCTCTACCTGTACAAGCCCATTCAAGACCTGCTGCTGAGGAACATCATGATGCTGCCACCACCATGCTTCACAGTGGAGATGGTGGGTTTGTGATGAGGTGCAATGTTTGGTGTCCATGGAACATGGACAGATGGACAGTAAGCTCAATTTTGGTCTCAGACCAAAGAACCTTCTTCCAGGTGTCTTCAGACTCTCCACATGTCTTCTGGTAAACTGTAGTCCAGATGTAGTTTGAGCTTTTTCAACAGTCTTTCTCTTTGCTACTGTCTTATAAAGCTTTGACTGGTAAGAGGTTAGCTAAGAAGACGTGGGGCACTGAGAGGACCGAAGAGAGGTTTTTCTGCCTTTTACATTTTTAATGAACTGACATTGCTTCATAAAACACTTTTTAAATTATTATTTTTGGTCAAAAAAGCAATAAAGGAGAAAACTTCCGGGGGGAAGGGGTGTAAATACTTTTCATTGGCAACGTAATTAAAGTATGAACTTTATGTAGAACAGGGTTTAGGAGAATCAGCTAAAACAAAATAACAATTAAATACTTACCTTTGACCACATCAGATTTTTTCAGTTTCTTGATTTCAGTCTGTTGTTTGGTGATGACTGCTTCTAGCTGTAGGTTCTTTTCCATTTGGCCATGAGCAAATGTTCCTGTTGTGTAGCTGTGAGGTTTCTGATCTGACAGCCTCATCTTGTCCACTTGATCCAGCAGCTCTGGGATCTGCTGCTTGTCCTTCATGTTGACAACAACAGATCTTCCTCCACAGCTCTGACAGAGCTCCTGGATGTCTCTGCTCTGTATAAAGTCAACAACTTCTGGAGCTGTAGGATCTGACTCCACAGTGAACAGAATCAGGATGAAGTCTCTGACTTTAGAGCTGAATGTGTTCTGGATGGTCTCTAACTCTCCCTTGTCTTCATCAGTGAGGGGACCCACAGGTAGGACCAGGATGAAGGCATGGATGCCCTCAGGATCACAGAGGGAGATACACCTGAATGATTCCTCCATCACTGCCTCCTGAGGTTTTCCATACAAGGCAGGCAGCTCCACCAGGGAAACCCGACGTCCACACACCTCTCCCTGGGTTCTAACACACTCTGATGAGTCTTCAGGTCGACCAAACTTTCTTTGTCCCAGAATAGCGTTGACTGCTGAAGTCTTCCCAGCTCCTCTTCTGCCACACAGGACCAGGTTCAGAGGAGGTTTGGACTTTTTCATCACTGTCTGATCCTCTTCTTCAGTTAGTGTCAGATATCCTCCCCTGAGGTCACTCACTATAGCTTCCATTTTCTGCATTAACTCTTCAACGTCATGACCTGAAGGATCCTTCTTGTCAGGATTGATGCTGTGCTGCTTTTGACTGCAGTCTTGGAGGAGTTTTTCCACCGACTGATTGTGTTTGTCTTTGTTCTGAATCATGATGACCATCGAGTGTTTGAAGGCGTCTTCACCAAACAGACTCAGGATGAACTTGAGAGTTTTTCTGTTTTCTTCAGTGAAATCTGAAGGTTTCACTAACAGCAGCAGAACATTTGGTCCAGGAGAACAGAGATCCACACAACTCTTTATCGCTTCTCTCACTGTTTCCACAGACAGACTGAAGACGTCTGGAGTTTTCACTACCGTTAAAGGTTTCATGTTCCATGTTCCATGAGCAGCTACACACTGTTTTCCTCCAGAGAATCTTTGGACATAAAACTCTTTTTTCTCAACAATGATGTTTCCCAGTGCTGCCTTTTTGTCATCACCTTTTCCAAACAACACAATCCTGAGTCCATGTCCTGGAACAAAAAAAGTAAAACAATATGGTGAAAATTACTATTCAAGATTGCACTATAGATATTTTCATCACTCTCTATTCATACATTGTATTCTGTGATATAGAGACAGAGATAATTTTAATTCTGAATTTGATTCTGCAAAACACATTTCAGAAAAGTTCAGACAGGAACAACAAAAAACTGGACAAGTTGCGTCATGCTGAAAAGAACATCTGATTAGTTTAATAGACAACAGGTCAGTAACATAACCTGATATAAAAAGATCATCCCAGGAAGGATGAGTCTTTTCTTTGACAAGAATTCACAAAAAACTCTTCTCTGTCAAAATGAAAACAGATTTCCACAAAATAATATCAGTTAAAAATACAAAATGTAAAATATGTGATTGCATAAGGCTCCTGTATCTGGAAGGTCACTGATGGATCACAACTCCTGGACAGAACTACACCATGAAGATGAAAGAACTCCAAGAAACTCTGAGAAAAGGTTTTTGAAAAGCCTCAGTCAGGACGATACAAGAACATTTCCAAGTTCCTGAAGATCTCTTGGAGTCCAGTTAAATCCATCATGAAGAAATTGAAGGAAGATGGACCATAAATAAATCTGACTGGAGCAGGACGTCCTCGAGAACTGAGAGACCAAGAAGAAAGAGACTAGTGAGAGAGGCCACCAAGACTCCTATGACTCCTCTGAAGGAGTTCCAGCTTCAGACTGTTCATCCAACAACTGTTGTCTGTTCTTCACCAGTCAAAGCATTATGGAGACAAAGAGAAAGACTCTGTTGGAAAAAACTCAATTTAAATCTGGACTAGAGTTCAAAAGAAGACATGTGGAGACTCTGAAGACACCTGGAAGGTTCTTTGGTCTGAGGAGACCAGGATGGAGCTTTTAGTCCATCAGACTAGATGGCATGTTTGCCAAACAGTAAGCAATGAACATCATCACAAACATACCATCTTCATTGTGAAGCACGGTGGTGGCAGCATCATGATGTTCCTCAGCAGCAAGCCTTTCAAGGCTTGTAAAGGTAGAGGGCAAATGAATGCAGCAAAGTCTTAAGAAATCTTGGAGATTATTTTTCCATCCAGATGATGAGTCGAAGCAAACAGCCAAAGATCCTCAGAAATGGTTGAAAGACAACAAGGTGAAAGTTCTGGAGGCCGAGTCAGAGTCCAGACCTCAATCCAACTGAGAGTTAGTGGCTGGACCTGAAAAGTTCTGTTCACTCAGGATCCCTGTGGAACTTCACAGAGTTTGAACAGTTTATAAAGAAGAATGAGGTAAAATTATCGTGTCCAGATGTTCAGACTGATGGAGACCAACAGGATCAATGATGGAACTGCAGCCAAAGGTTCATCTACTAAATACTGACTTCAGAAGGATGACTATTTATGCAATCACTTATATTATGTTTTGTTTTGTATTTGTAGATAATTGGCATTACTTCTGTGTTCACTATGACATGAAAGAGTCTTTTTTTAAATAAATTTTTGTCAAAAAAGTCAAGCTTGATTGACCATTATTCAGTGTTGAAAACAATAAAAGGAGAAAACCTCCCAGCAGAGGATGCATACTTTTTATAAGTGCAACATAAGCTGGTATCCAGACTATGTTTTTTTTTTCCAACTAAGCTGATGCTTATTTCCGCAAGACAATGCCAAATCACACTGTGCCAGTGTTACAACGGTGTGGCTTCACAGTAAAAGAGTCTTCCTGCTGAACTGGTCTGCCTGCAATCCCCACCTGTCACCAACTGAAAACATTTGACTTCTTATGAAACTAAAACGTTCCCAACTCTTGAGCAGATGCAGTACTGTATCAACCATAAATGGACAAACATTTTTCCTTTCAAACAACAGCAGCTGGTTTTCAAATGTCTACAGAGTGTTTAACCCTTTGATGCCCAGCGTGGGTCAGGAGATACCCATTTTCCATTGGATTTGGGTCACCTTTGAAAAATGTTATGCATCAAAGGGTTAAAAAAGCTGAATCAATACAGGAGTAAATATGATGCTGCATTAAATTCAAAACCAGCAGATATTTATCAAAAAACAACAAAACTTCTTAGTTTCAACAATTAATATGATGTCTTTGTACAATTCTTTAATGAAGGTCAATGACTATTAATGAAAGTTCAGCTGGGAAAACACTTCACTTGGACGACTTGTATTCATCACATTATAAAGAGTGCTCCTGAACTTACCAGAATCAGCAGGATCCAAGCCGACACCGACTGCATCTCCTGGAGGACCAGCAAGTGACTCAGATGTTGCATCTATGGAAAGATCACAGCTCACATGATCTCCGTTGTTCTCCTTTACCATCTTGCCAACAAGTGTTAACAGTTCTCGATGTCCAAGGTTCTTCTGCCACAACAACTTGTCTCTACATTTGGTCATAATGTCTTTCAGTGGTGGATCCTCCATGTATCTTTCAATGGAGCCTGAACTGTCATCTTTAGGGTTTGATATCAGAACCAGTGAATGATCAAATGACTTGTCGCTGAACTTCTGAAGGACTGACTGAAGCCTCAGTTTGTGTTCCTCAGTGAAGTCTTCAGGCTGTAGAACCAGCAGGAACACGTGAGGTCCAGGATCAGAGAGTCTCATACATTCCTGTAAATGTTCTGACTGTTTGTCGACGGAGATGTTGGGGAGCACCAGATCTGGAGTGTTGATGACAGTTATTTTTTTCTCTTTATTTTTGTCCTTGAAAAGTTCAAAGACTTTCTGACAGCCACCTGGTTCTTCATCAGAGCTGAACCTGGTCCTTCCCAGTAGGAGGTTCGCAGCAGAACTCCTGTCAGCCCAGCTGTTCCCCAAAAGAACAACCCTCAGCTCAGACACTGGAGAGAAAACCAGTTTAATTATTCAAACAGCAGCTTAACACTAAAACCACTGAGTTATTATGCCGTAATATTTTTATGCTATCAAACACTGTGGTCCTGTTGTCTACAGAGTTCCTTGCAACAGTTGTTCTTTGGTGTTCAAATGATTCTGCACCACAGAACAAAAAAATGGCTCTTTTTATTTTGGGAATTGTCCACTTCAATGACAGTTCTCAACTTCCTGCATGAAAATGTTTCACCAAAGTAATTCTTACATCACTGTTGGCACAGGCACATTACTGCATCCAAGGCTTAGTCCTACCCAAGATAGACAGGTACACTACAGGCCAAAAGTTTGGAAGCTACTGCAAGTTTCTGTTCACAATGTCTTTCGTAAAAACCAGTATGAATTCTATGGATTCTGGGATGTATTGACTGAATGATCAGACTTTGCTTTCGTTGATATGCACCATTTTCCCCTAATTTACCTTTAGCTATACATTGAAGTTACCAGACAACTGCTTAATAAATGTTAAGAAAAGAAAAGAACGGCTTCGGTGCAAAAGTAAAAAACTAATCCCAGTTTGCATTTTTCACTTTAGCTCTTTGGCTTTTGAGAGTTTGCAAACAAAAATCCCAGTGAATCTCAACTGTGTCCATATCTCTATAACTATCACAGAAAGAAACAGCTGAGTAAAGAAACAAGAGCGTAGATACAAATACATGATAATTATAGTAAAACTGTATTCTGTTGAGTGTTCTTTAGATAATAATCATGTTTGTTTTGTTGCAAAGTACACCAATGAAACTATGATCTTTTTTTGTACAAATCTGATCTTGCTTCCAAACTTTTAGCCTGTAGTGTAGAAATTTTATTCATTCCCTTGAGGGAACTTCAAAGTATGCAATAGTTCACTCATGTTACATGCCAGAAAAATAAGGAAAATAAGGGGCATGCCGTGCTGGTAGAAAATTAAAGTTTTAAAGCAAAAAAAGGTAAAACAGATGTGATGGTAGAATAAAGAAAGAGTATTATAAAATGTTGATCATGAAACATCGTGTCTTTATGTCTATAATAATGCAACTATGTAATCACTTACTATCCACACAATCATTTTTCAATCTTTACAATTAAACGCTGTGAATCCAAATCTAATAATTAAACACACAAATATTTCTAAATTAATTCATTTTGACTCACTGGTTGGATGCAGTAATTCACAGCTGCTGCTGCGCTTCAGAGGTTCATCTGTAACTATCAGAACAGAAATGTGCATTCATTCTTTCATCATTGGGTTTCATGTCATCTCTAACAGGCATGTTTGAGACACTAATGACATCATTCAAATCAAATTTACATTAAAGCTGCTGGATCCTACAGACACCACTAAAGAAACAGTCGTCGACATTCATTGCTCCGAGTTCCTGCAGTAGCTGCTTGTCAATAATGAATCATGATTAGGTTTTTGAATGAGAATTTACAAACAATTCTCTTTCATGTCAAAGTGAAAACAGATTTCTACAATAGTAAAATAAATGTTTGCATAAGTAGTCACCCTCTTTAAAGTGACACATCTAATTAAAGACTGCTGCAGCGAAGTGGTGCTAGAACATTTAGACTCCTGTATCTGGAAGGTCATTGGTGGATCACAACTGCTGGATAGAACTACACCATGAAGACGAAAGAACGCTGAAGAAACTCTGAGAAAAGCCTCAGTCAGGACGATACAAGAACATTTCAAGTTCCTGAAGATCTCTTGGAGTCCAGTTAAATCCATCATTAAGAAATGGAAGGAAGATGGAACATGAATAAATCTGTCTAGAGCAGGATTTCCTCAAGAACTGAGAGACTGAGAAGAAAGAGACTAGTGAGAGAGGCCACCAAGACTCCTATGACTCCTCTGAAGGAGTTCCAAGCTTCATCAGCTGAGATGGAAGAGACTGTTCATACAACAACTGTTGTCTGTTCTTCATCAGTCAAAGCTTTATGGAGACAAAGAGAAAGACTCTGTTGGAAAAAGCTCGAACTAAATCTGGACTAGAGTTCACCAGAAGACATGTGGAGACTCTGAAGTCACCTGGAAGAAGGTTCTTTGGTCTGGGGAGACCAGGATGGAGCTTTATGTCCATCAGATTAGATATGTTTGGACATCAAACACTGAACAGTATTACAAACACAGCATCCCCAGGGTGATGCATGGTGGTGGCAGCATCATGATGTGAAATTGACTAAATGATCTTCTTCAGTTGCACACACATATACAGTCACGGAAAACATTATTAGACCCTTGTTTTATTCAATTTTTTGTTCATTTTAATGCCTAGTACCGCTAAAGGTACATTACCTGAAAAAAACAATGAACATGACAAAAAATGCAGCTGATTCCATAATACTTTATGTCCTATTTGACATGCTTCAGTTTCATTGTATTCCAGGACATTTCATGTCATCAGCAGCACTGCACATGCAAAGGTCTAGAGTGGTTTCCTGCTGACATTCAAGCCGTAGCACAACTCAGAAGTTGTCAGCTCTCACATAATGGCTAAAACTAAAGAATTATATGAAGCCACAAAGGCAGCCATCTTGGCATTGCTGGAAATCGGCATGAGTGAGAGACAGGTAGTGAATAAACTGAAGATCTCCAAGACAGCCGTTCATTGCTCCAAGAAAAAACAAGCCCAACATGGTTCTACCAAACTGCTAGCTGGTCAGGAAACGTCTTTCTACCCACCAGATGACTCACTCATCCATTCCTGTCATGAATCGTCCTCAGACCTCCAGGAACCTTAAAAATGAGTGGACACTGTGGAGAAATGGAACTTGTTGGGCAAGGACGGTTGGAAAGCGACTTGTTGAAGCTGGTCTGAAATCACACAGGGCAGGAAGAAGCCCTTCATCAAGGAAAGGCAGAGGAAAGCCGATTACACTTTGCTGGGATCACAGGGATTGGACTGTTGATGATTGGAGTCAGGTTCTCTTCAGAGATGAATCCAGTTTTCAGTTGATGTCCACTCCAGCCAACTTACTGGTTAGGAGGAAGCCTGGAGAAGCTACAAACCAGACTGTCTGCCCCTACAGTAAAACATGGGGGTGGATCAGGGACCATTTGGGGTAGTTTCAGTCTGGGTGGAACAGGGTGAATGAACCAGGTCATGTTTGGGGCTACTCTTGAAAACAGTCTTCTTCCATCAGCTGGAAAACTCTTTCCTGCTTCCAATGACTGGATTTTCCAACAAGACAAGGTCAGTTAAAGCCTGGATGGAGAACCAGAACATTGGAACCATGCCTTGGCTGCTCAATCACCAGATCTAAATCCAACTGAAAACCTGTGGAAAAATGGAGAACCACAAGCCAATAAACAAAGCCAATTAGTCTGAATTAGTGCAACAGGAATGGGTTGCTGTGAAGCAGAACAATGTCAGAAGCTGGTGGAGAGCAGCCAAGACGCATGACTGCAGTCATCTGAAACAATGGTTATGAATCAGTACTAACTCCTGTGTGGATCATGGGACTAAAACAGACAGAAAAAAAAACATGGAATCCTAAAAGCTGTTTTTGGCAGAACAATGCCATAGATATTGATGGAAGAACTGAAGTGATTTTGGTTATTATATAGAATTAAACTCTTATGAGCTATTTTTGTTGTTATCATTATATTTGTCCAAAAAAATGTACTTTTAGTTGTACCATGCATTAAAATGAAAAAGAAATAGAAGAAAACAAGGGTGGGCTAATCATTTTTTCCATGACTGTAGATAGATAGATAGATAGATAGATAGATTGATAGATAGATAGATAGATAGATAGATAGATAGATAGATAGATAGATAGATAGATAGATAGATAGATAGATAGATAGATAGATAGATAGATAGATAGATAGATAGATAGATAGATAGATAGATAGATAGATAGACTATAGATAGATAGATAGACTATAGATAGATAGACTATAGATAGATAGATAGTTAGAATATAGATAGATCGATAGACTATAGATAGACAGATAGATAGACTATAGATAGATAGATAGATAGATAGATAGATAGATAGACTATAGATAGATAGATAGATAGATAGATAGATAGATAGATAGATAGATAGATAGATAGATAGATAGATAGATAGATCGATAGACTATAGATAGATAGATAGATAGATAGATAGATAGATCGATAGATAGATAGATAGATAGATATAGATAGATAGATAGATAGATAGATAGATAGATAGATAGATAGATAGATAGATAGATAGATAGATAGATAGATAGATAGATAGATAGATAGATAGATAGATAGATAGATAGATAGATAGATAGATAGATAGATAGATAGACTATAGATAGATAGATAGATAGATAGATAGATAGATAGATAGATAGACTATAGATAGATAGATAGATAGATAGATAGATAGATAGATAGATAGATAGATAGATAGATAGATAGATAGATAGATAGATAGATAGATAGATAGATAGCATAGATAGATAGACTATAGATAGATAGATAGATAGATAGATAGATAGATAGATAGATAGATAGATAGATAGATAGATAGATAGATAGATAGATAGATAGATAGATAGATAGATAGATAATCTTTTCATCCCCATGAAGGAAATTCAAAGTATGCAGTAGTTCACATGTTACATGTCAGAAAAATAAGGGGCAAATTAATGTGCTGATAGAAGATCTAGTTACGGTGAAACAAAACACATGGTGGTAATACAACTTTTTTTTTAAAAAGTATTATAAAGTATTTATCATCTAACATTGTGTCTCTATGTTTATCATAACACAACTATGAAATTACTTTACTAACCACACGGTCATTTTTACATCTTTGGAAGGACCAACCATTAAACAGTGTGAATGCAAATCTAATAATTAAACACAAATATATATTTCTAAATTAGTTCAGTTTGACTCACTGGATGGAGGCAGAAATCCATAGCTGTCGCTGCGCTTCAGAGGTTCATCTGTAACTATCAGAACAATTTTCAGTGTTAGTTATCTTTGCATCTTGCCATGATCACACAACACTTGTTTAATCAGCTACTATCTTTCCATGCTCTTTTTAGTGTCTACACTCTCAGATCCATACAGCCCACCTCCAGCAATATCATCATCTTCATCACCTTCATTCTCACCAACCCCATCAGGTCAAACATAGACTGCCCCCTAACAAAGATATGAGGTGTGAACAATGATCTGGTATGTTGTGATTCCATGTTACACTCTTTATGAACATGGGTTACTACAGTTCAACCAGTTATATTGTAAGGCATGCTTCTGTATGAGGTAAAACTGCAGCATCCAGATGTTCAGACTGATGGAGACCAACAGGATCAATGATGGAACTGAAGTTAAAGGTTCATCTACTAAACAGTGAAGAAGGTAAATATGTATGCAAGAACTTTTTTCAAATTTTCATCATTTTAAAAATAATTCATTAATTGACACTACATAAAGTGTCTTTCTGTGTAAATTCTTGTCAGAAAAGACAAATAAAATTGACTAAATGATCTTCTTCAGTTACACACACACACACACACACACACACACACACACATATATATATATATATATATATGAAATGAATCTGGAAGTTAAAACAGCATCACTGAGCTCTTTAATAAAGTGTGTGATAAACTGATAGTGTGAGAAGTCAGACTGGACTGACCGGTTCCTGATGAAGCCATAACGTCGCCTCAGATTCAGCTGGAGGGGAAAAGAAAAACACTTCAGCTTTTTACTGCATAGATTTGATTATTTGTTTTCATGAGTAAAAGTGTTGAACAGCAGGAAACACTGAAGTGTGCTGTGGGTAAAAGTGCTTCTTATAAACGTATTTAACTCCTACTTAATCTAAAGCCAAAAACATGAAATCATTTCATTAACAGATGTAGTCTTTTATTATTATCTTTTTAAAAAATTATTATTATTATTATTATTATTATTATTATTATTTAAATACTCCTAAAAAATCAGCGTGAAGTCGCAGAAAGTTCCGTGAATGTAAATCTGACGGACTTTAAGAGTGAATTTCTGGATTTTTCGATGATTGCAGAGCAGCAAAATGACGTGAAACAAACTCACCTGATGATCATTAATGATCACCTTCTCATCGATCTGATTCCTCCTGATCGATTAACGCTGCTTCTTTTATCCCGGTAACGTTTAGTTTTAGTTGCTGCGACATCTCAGTGCAGGAACGGAATGAAAGGCGATGTCGAAATGATTTATGTTCAGGTACACCCGAGTCTTTCCGAAGAGGTTTGACCACGAAGCCCGAAGCACAACTTCGGTCATTTCCGGAATATCCGAACCTTTCCGAAGAAAGATGATAGATAGATAGATAGATAGATAGATAGATAGATAGATAGATAGATAGATAGATAGATAGATAGATAGATAGATAGATAGATAGATAGATAGATAGATAGATAGATAGATAGATAGATAGATAGATAGATAGATAGATAGATAGATAGATAGATAGATAGATAGATGTAAAATATATGTTTTTTAAATATCAGTGTAATATGTACACTACAAATACACTCAAGTGAACTAATTTAGTTGGTAATTAAATCATACCAGAGTGCATCTTTTTAATTTTTATTTATAATCTTAAGCAGTTATCATTTGAAGGACCTGTGGGACAAAACTTATAACTTTTCTATATTGTCATCGACATTTAAATTTTAAATAATTTTGAATAAACTTAATTTCAAATCAACAGGGATGTTTACAGCAGCGATGGTAGCACCTAAGAATTTAAGCTAGCTCACTTGTACTATAGCAAGTTAATACAGGATAACATTTTAAGGTTAGCATTAAGTCAGCTAGCTACTTAGTGCATCAGCAAGAAAATATGGTATTAACACTGTATTAACATAATTACCAAATTTAACCAAAACTCAGCTAAATGCATTAGAAATATAGTATAGCATAATATATTAGCTTAACGTATACTCAGCTAATTAGCTAGAGCTACAGAAAGATAATATAGCAATACATTAGAAATATAACATCAAGCCAGCAAGTTAGCTAGTGCTAAGAAAAATAATATAGCATAACAAATTAGCTTAACATAAAGTCAGGTAGTTAGCTACTGCTACAGAAATATACTATAACATAACATACTAGCGTAACATAAAGTCAGCTAAATAGCTGTAGCGATAGCAAGCTAATATAGCATAACAATGTAAGTCTAACATAAGCGTACGTTATAAATTCAACATAAAGTCAGCTAGTTACCTAGTGCTACATCGAGATATAATAGCAAAACAGTGTAAGCTTGACATAAAGCCAGCTAACTATCTAGTGCTACAGAAAAATATAGCATAATATATTAGCTCAACATGAATTGAGCTAGTTAGCTATTGCTACAGCAAGTTAATATGGCATAACAATGTCAGTCTAACATAAAGTCAGCTAGATAGCTAGTGCCACAGAAAGATAACATAGCAAAACGTTTTATGTTTATCATAACGTTAGCTAGTTAGCAAGTGCAACAACAAGATTATATAACATAACACATTAACTCAACATGAAGTCAGCTAGTTAGTTGTTGCTACAGCAAGCTATTAAATCATAAAATGTAAGCTTAACAAAAAGTCAGCTAGTTAGCTAGTGCCACATAACACAATATAGCACACCATTTTAAATTTAGCATAAAGTCAGTCGGCTAACTATTGCTACAGAATGACAACTTAGCATAACATTCTTAGCTTAACTAAAGTTGACCGGTTAACCTTCTAGACAGATAATAATGTATTTTTTTATAGCTTGTTAGCTGTTACATTACTGTATTAGATGATAATGCACACAGTCTATCAAAGAGCTAGCATTAGCAGGGCTACGTCTTCCTTCAAAAGTGCTCCTCTTACATTTTCACAAATCAGAGAAACCGTTTTGTTTTTTGTTCAAGCTAATAGAGAATTAGCCACATGACTGTCAGTTCTTAACAGTAAAGAAGAAGTTTTAATGTTTATGTTCTTCAAAAGAAATGATAGGCTTACTTTAGCCATTAGCATGGTCTTACCTCAAAACTTCTTTTGGTTACAGTACGAATTTAAATTATCAACAAAGACTTGAACTGAAATTGACTCGATGTATACAAAACATTTGATCCGTTTTCTTTTTCAGCCATCCAGAGATGCTGATGTAGTTGTTTTTATTTTAACACACCTGTTATTTACAGTCAAAACTGTTATCAGTGGCTTTGGTGGCTCCATGCAGCTGTTTAACACCTGGAATTTATTCTGCAGTACATGGGAGATGCAATTTAAATAACAATAAAACTGAAGATCCTTCGGTCATTATTGATTTTATTTAGAGACAGTTTATGATATAATTCAGATCCACAGTGGACAAACTGAGATGTCTGAGCCTGGTCAGACTATATTTAGAGTAAATCTGCAAAGTATATACAAATTACCAACATCCACCCAACAGAAATAGGGTTTGAAGAGTTGTTTCATAGCTTCATTGATCTTTTAAAAAAGATAAAACAAAAAAAAAACCCTGACAGTTTTTTATTCCCGCAGAGAGAAGTGAAAAAAACCCTGAAAATCGCACAAATTGAAAAGAAAGATGAGCAAAGTGTTCAGTTTTCATCACTTATTGAGTTTAAAGTCAAGTATCTTGACGATCTCAACGTTTCCTGTACGAAAAAAGACTAAAAAACATTAGAAAACACACATTTATTCTGTACAGCTCACTGCTGGTCGTCACAGACTGTGTTTAGTTTCACTTCCCTGATGATGTAAACGTTAAATGAGTGTAAACTGCAGACTCCAGTCACTTCATCATGATTCACTTCTGGTTATAAAAGTCAGGTTTTTCTTCTATTTCTGCCCTGAAAACACAGAAATACAACAAGAAATATTCTGTTTTTATAAAGTCCCTGCACTTCTCTACCTGCTTCTTCAAAACGGGAATTAAAGTGAAATAATTTTGGCACAAAAACTTCAATTATGTGGTTTAAGAAACGTGTAGATATTTAAACAGAAAAAACACACATCTGTGTGGTGTGTTTACAACCTATAGAGCAGAGGTGTCCAACATGCAGCCCGCCGGCCAAAACCGGCCCTCCAGAGGGTCCAATCCGGCCCTCAAAGTGTAAAAACTACAGACAAGACATTAACTGTAAATTTGTAAAAGTATAAATTTAAAACAATTTGTAGACCATGATGATTGTTCTTTTGTCATTATGTGTCATTTTTGTAATATTTTGTTTTTTTGTCGTTTGTCTATTTTTTGTCGCTTTGTAACCTTTTGTCTGATTTTTTGTCTTTTTTCTTTTGTTTCATGTCATTTCTCTTTTCTTGTCATTTTGTTTCTCATTTTTGTCGTTTTGCGTCTCACTTTTGTAATATTTTGTCTTGTTTTTTCATGTTGTTTTGGCTTTTTTGTCTGACTTTTGTCGTTTGTCTCATGTTTTTGTCTTTTTGTTTCTTATTTGTCATTTTGTGTTTCCATTTGTGTTGTCTATTTTTTTGTCACTTTGTAACTTTTTTGTCAATTTTTTTGTGGCTTTTTCTTTTGTCTCATGTCGTTTCTCATTTTTTGAAAAGAAGTGAATTTATTGACCTCTTGCATTGACAATTTTTTTTGGATACTGAAGGCTTTTATAGAAACACATGAATTATATTTAATTATGCATTTTACACAGGATGAAGTTTTTATTGTTTTTGGGAAAATGTTTGAATAATGTTGAAATATTTTTGAGTTTTTTAGAAAATTTTAGAACTATTCTGGAGAGAGTTTATGTAACCATGGAAACTTTCTGTAATTGTGAACAAATTTTAGGTAATTTAGGAAAATATGCAAATAATTTTGGATCATTTTTGTAATTTTTGACTTCTTTTCAATTAATTTAGCAACATTTGTGAGTAATTTTGGCCATTGGTTTACATTTTGGAAAATTTTTGAGTAATTTAGGAAAACATGTAACAGTGAAAATTTTTGGCATTTTTTATTTTTATTGAGGAATTTTAGACAAAATTTAAAGTGTTCTAGACAATTTTTGAGTCATTTAGGAAAATCTGTAAGTAATTTTGGACAATTTACGACTCATTTTTTGGCAATTTTTAAGTTATTCTGGATAAGTTTTGAATAATTTAGGACAATCTATCATGTTTTTGTCATTTTTGTTAAGTTGTAAGTCATTTTTTGACAAATTTTTGTCTTGTAGGATGAATTTTGGACAATTTTTAAGTAAAATGTGTGACTAATATTTGATCATTTTTGTCAATTTGGATCATTTATGAGTCATTTTGGATCATTTTCAGTTAATTTGAGTCATTTAAAAAAAAATGGCCATAATTGTGAATATTTTCTGAGTAATTTAGGAATATATGTGTGTACCTGTGTACATTTTTAGTATTTTGTAAAATTTTTGAGTCATTTTATATGAATGTTCAATGATTAAGGGGATTTTTTAATCATCTTGGACAATTTCTGTCATTTTGGAAAATTTTCAAGTAATTTTAGCCATTTTTTTTGTCATGTAGGACAAACTGTGAGTCACTTTTGTCACATTTTGAGTCATTTGGAAGGACAAAGCACCAAACTGAACGACCGTCCTCCGTCCTCAGATTGGACCTCTTGCTGATCCGCTTTAGTTTCCAGAACCGTGGAACTAAACCGTTGGATTAAAAAGGTTTTAAAAACCCTCATGACGTCCTCGGAGGTCCAGCCAGTTTATAAACGGGAGTTTCTCGGCGTCCTCATGGCCCCGACGTGCCCCTGAACGTGGCCTCGATCTGCTCCAGCGTCTTCCCCTTGGTCTCCGGGACGAAGACGGCGGTGAAGACGATGTTGGCGGTGCAGAAGGAGGCGAACAGCCAGAAGGTTCCGGCGCTGGTCAGAAGGTTCTGGAAGACGAGGAGAGGAGTGAATATCTGCCTGAGCTGGACTTCACCTGAGCTTCCCGTCCAGAACTCACCATCATGTCCTGGAAGGTCTTGGTGACGATGAAGGCCATGCTCCAGTTGGTGAGGACGCAGACGGCGCTGGCAAAGCCTCGGACTTTCACCGGGAAAACCTCCGACATGATGAGCCACGGGATCGGACCCCAGCCCAGAGCGAAACCTGGAACCGGCAGAAACGTTGGGAGGAGGAAGTCTGTGGTGTTCTGAACCATTTTAGACTCATTTTAGACTCAATCTGACTTATTTCAGACCTTTTTGTGAACAATTTGTGAAATATTTTCAATCATTTTCAGACTTTTTTTTTGACATTTTGAACAATTTCTTGAAAGAAATGGTCATTTTAGAGAAAATCTAAGTTATTTTGGACAATTTTTTATTAATCTAAGAATATTTTTCAAAATATTTTAGGCAAATTTTCACTAATTTAAGTATTTAGGTAATTTTGGACAATTTTTGAGTCTTTATTAAAACAAACTTAACTGGGCATTTAGGAAAATTTCATTTTGGACTTTTATTTTGTAATTTTATACAAGTTTCAAGTCATTTCAGGAAAATTTTGAAAAATATGAGCAATTTCTAAGTCATTCTGGAAATATTTTGAATCATTTTAGACTCATTCTGACTCATTTTTTGAACAATTTAAGGTGATCTGTGAATTTTTTTTGTCATTTTGGTCAATTTCCTAAAAGACAGGCGGCCATTTTAGAAAAATTTAAAGTTATTTTGGAGAATTATTTATGAATTTAACAACATTTTAAAAATATTTTAGGCAATTTGTCCAAAATTTGGTTAATTTTTGAGAATTTTTAAAGTTATTTTAGATAAATTTTGAGTCTTTATTAAAGAAACTGTATTTAACATTTAAAATTGATGTCATTCTTTGTCATTTTAGACATCGTCTAACTCATTTTAAGTATAGTGTGAGTCATTTTGGAAATATTTTGAATCATTTGAGACTCATTCAGACTTTTTTTTCAAACATTTATTTTTACCAATATGTGAAAACTTTTTTTGGTCATTTTGGACAATTTCCTGGTGGACAATTCTTTATTAATCCAAGAATATTTTTAAAATATTTTAGGCCATTTTTCAATAATTTAGGTATTAAGGTCATTTTGGACGATTTTGTGAGTAATTTTAAGCTCATTCTGACTTATTTCAAACATTTTTTGAACAATTTAAGGCCATTTTTGAAACATTTTGCATCATTTTTGACTATTTTTTTCAGTTTGGACAAGTTTCAAGTAATTTTGGACAATTTCCTTAAAGCCAGACGATCTTTTTTTTTTTTTTTTTTTTTTTTTACAATTTTAGACAATTGATAAATCATTTAGGACAATTTGAGGTTTTTAAAAGTAGTTCTTGACTCCTTTTAAACAAATTTGGAGTTATTTTGGACATTTTGTTTGTCATTTTGGATGTTTTCTAACTTAGATTAAGCAGATTTTGGGACTTCTGGACAGGTCGTTGTGTAATTCTGGACAAGTTTCTAGTCGTTTTGGACAACTATTTTTCACAGAGGACACATACTGACTCATTTTGGACAAGTTTGCTGTTTCTTTTTACAGGAAAACAGGAAAGTTTGTGTGATTTTGGACAGTGTTTGGGTAAATGTGAGCTGAGATGACCGACCTGCGATGAAGACGGCCGTGCTGGCCAGAGCTAACCAGGACAGGTCGCCCTGAGCTTCAGTCTTTTCGGACATCAGGTAGAAATAAACCCCAAAAGCTGTGGTGCTGATCGCCATGGCAACGCCTATACGATTAAATGAGGTTAGGAAACTTTGACATGACACAGGAAACTACAGAGATCTGAACCCAGATAAACACCTGAGATGATCAGCAGGACTTTCCTTCCAGCTTTGTCCATGATGAGAGCAGCGACGGCCGTGAAGACGACCTGGATGAGACCCACGATGACCGAGGCCAGGTCGCTCTCCTGGAGGAGAAAATACTTCAGAACACTACTAATACTACTACCAATACTACATGATGACCGAGGCCAGGTCGCTCTCCTGGAGGAGAAAATACTTCAGAATACTACTAATACTACTACTAATACTACATGATGACCGAGGCCAGGTCGCTCTCCTGGAGGAGAAAATACTTCAGAATACTACTAATACTACTACTAATACTACTACATGATGACCGAGGCCAGGTCGCTCTCCTGGAGGAGAAAATACTTCAGAATACTACTAATACTACTACCAATACTACATGATGACCGAGGCCAGGTCGCTCTCCTGGAGGAGAAAATACTTCAGAATACTACTAATACTACTACCAATACTACATGATGACCGAGGCCAGGTCGCTCTCCTGGAGGAGAAAATACTTCAGAATACTACTAATACTACTACCAATACTACATGATGACCGAGGCCAGGTCGCTCTCCTGGAGGAGAAAATACTTCAGAATACTACTAATACTACTACCAATACTACATGATGACTGAGGCCAGGTCGCTCTCCTGGAGGAGAAAATACTTCAGAATACTACTAATACTACTACTAATACTACATGATGACCGAGGCCAGGTCCCTCTCCTGGAGGAGAAAATACTTCAGAATACTACTAATACTACTACTAATACTACTACATGATGACCGAGGCCAGGTCGTTGTCCTGGAGGAGAAAATACTTCAGAATACTACTAATACTACTACACGATGACTGAGGCCAGGTCGCTCTCCTGGAGGAGAAAATACTTCAGAATACTACTAATACTACTACATGATGACCGAAGCCAGGTCGCTCTCCTGGAGGAGAAAATACTTCAGAATACTACTAATACTACTACATGATGACCGAGACCAGGTCGCTCTCCTGGAGGAGAAAATACTTCAGAATACTACTAATACTACTACTAATACTACTACATGATGACCGAGACCAGGTCGCTCTCCTGGAGGAGAAAATACTTCAGAATACTACTAATACTACTACTAATACTACTACATGATGACCGAGACCAGGTCGCTCTCCTGGAGGAGAAAATACTTCAGAATACTACTAATACTACTACATGATGACCGAGACCAGGTCGCTCTCCTGGAGGAGAAAATACTTCAGAATACTACTAATACTACTACTAATACTACTACATGATGACCGAGGCCAGGTCGCTCTCCTGGAGGAGAAAATACTTCAGAATACTACTAATACTACTACTAATACTACTACATGATGACCGAGACCAGGTCGCTCTTCTGGTGGAGAAAATACTTCAGAATACTACTAATACTACTACTAATACTACTACATGATGACCGAGACCAGGTCGCTCTCCTGGAGGAGAAAATACTTCAGAATACTACTAATACTACTACATGATGACCGAGACCAGGTCGCTCTCCTGGAGGAGAAAATACTTCAGAATACTACTAATACTACTACTAATACTACTACATGATGACCGAGGCCAGGTCGCTCTCCTGGAGGAGAAAATACTTCAGAATACTACTAATACTACTACACGATGACCGAGACCAGGTTGCTCTCCTAGAGGAGAAAATACTTCAGAATACTGCTAATACTACTACTAATACTACACGATGACCGAGGCTAGGTCGCTCTCCTGGAGGAGAAAATACTTCAGAATACTACTACTAATACTACTACACGATGACCGAGGCCAGGTCGCTGTCCTGGAGGAGAAAATACTTCAGAATACTACTAATACTACTACTAATACTACACGATGACCGAGGCCAGGTCGCTCTCCTGGAGGAGAAAATACTTCAGAATACTACTACTAATACTACTACACGATGACCGAGGCCAGGTTGCTCTCCTGGAGGAGAAAATACTTCAGAATACTACTAATACTACTACTAATACTACTACACGATGACCAAGGCCAGGTCGCTCTCCTGGAGGAGAAAATACTTCAGAATACTACTAATAGTACTACTAATACTACTACACGATGACCGAGGCCAGGTCGCTCTCCTGGAGGCAGAAGATACTTTAGAATACTACTAATACTACTTCAAAGTATAAATGAGAGTATAAAGTCCAGTATTAGTAGTATTAACATGAGTAGTATTAGTAGTATTAGTACTATTACCTTGAAATGTGCCTGCTCAAAGATGTTCTCGGCGTAGAACATGATGGCGTTGATCCCCGTCATCTGCTGGAAGATCATCAGTGAGATGGCGATCATCAGCGGCTTGTAGACTCCAGGGTCCTTCAGGTCGGACATCTGGAAGCTGGAGCCCTGACAGGAAGTAGAAACACGTCCACATTTAAGACGACTCCTTAAAGACGCGGGACTCAGGCGTCGCTCCGCTCACCTGTTCGTCGCAGGCCTCCTCGATGCGAGCGCATTCCCACTCCACAGGGGCCTCGGGGCCTCGCAGGAACCTCAGCGCCTCCTCGGCCTCCCGCCTCTTCCCCTGAGACAGCAGGAACCGAGGCGTCTCCGGCATGAAGACCATCAGCAGGACGAGCAGCGCTGGAGGGACGGAGCTGCAGATGGCCAGCCAGCGCCAGTCCACAAACAGACCTGGAATTATACTACTATTACTACTAATACTACTACTACTAGTACTACTATTGCAGATGGCCAGCCAGCGCCAGTCCACAAACAGACCTGGACTAGTAGTACTATTACTACTACTACTACTACTACTATTACTACTACGACTACTACTACTACTACTAAGGATGGCCAGCCAGTGCCAGTCCATAAATAAACCTGGAATAATAGTACTATTACTACTACTATTACTACTACACTAGTCACACATTTTCATTTTATGCACACTTCAAGGAAATTTTTGAGTTCTTTTAAACAAATTCAGTAGGTTCACATCCAGTACGTTGATTTTTTTTGTCTCAGTCTCTCTTGTCATTATTTTGCATCTTTTGTGTCTTCTTTTTGTCATTTTGTTTGATTTCGTTTGTCCAATTTTGCTGTTTTGTCTAATGTTTTGTCAAATTTTGGTCTAGTGTTGGCCATTTTATGCATCAGAGACACTTTTTTTTTCCTCTTTATGGTCCCTTTATGTCTAATTTTTGACAAGTTGTGTGTTGTTTGGGCCATTTGATGTCTTGTTTTTGTCATTGTATGTCTTGTTGGTGCCATTTTGTGGTGGTTTTGTCTTCACATGCTACAAATATTTAACTATTTCCATGTTTCCAGCCTCTCCAGACTTTTCCTCTCGACCCTTGTTCATCATCAGTAGGAAGATGTTTCTCCATGCTGAATGTATTTCCAACAACTTGCTCCTCTGTTTACTGTTTCTGAGCCATGCAGCATTTGTTTTTATTACTCTCAGTCTAAAATTGTCCAAAATGTTTCGAAACTTGTCAAAAGTGCAATAAAATGACCAAAACTGACTAAACAATCATCCAAAATAACTCAAAAACTGGTCAGAATTGCTTGAAAAAATTGTGTCTTTTTAGCCGTTTCTTTGCTCCTGCAACATTTTCTTCACTGTGATTCATTTTTCACTGTTTGTGTCTCATTTTTCTCACTTTGTTACACATCTGGGACACTTTTTCTTCTTTACAGTCACTGTGTCTCATTTTTAACAAGTTGTGTGTCCTTTGAGGCATTTTTTGGACTTTTTTCTGTCTTCTAAAAAAATCTTTTCTTATTTCTGTCAATTTGCACCTCATTTGTCATTTTATCTCTTGTTTTTTTCAAAAGTACCATAAAATTACCAAAACTGACTCAACAATCATCCAAAATAACTCAAAAAATGTCCAGAATTGCTTGAAAACAGTTTGAAATGACAACTTGGAGTCCCTCAGATGTTACCAACTCTGGAAAAAGAGACTCCAGGTACTATTTTGTGTCTCGATTGTTGTTGTTTCAAGTCTCATAAAAAGAAAAGGCAGTTGTGTACTAAACCTGCCGCTCAGCTGCTGCAGCATCAACAGACAAAGTTCTGTATGTGCAGCTGGAGTCGTTTAAACCTGATTTCTCTCTAATTCACAGCCTTTTGCAGACCTCTGACACAATTCAAACAACAAGCAAACAAACCAGCTCTTATGGTGGAAACCCGAGCAGCATGCAGCTAACGAGATTAGCGACGAAGACGCAGCAGAAAGTCTGATCACATCACATGACGGCCAATTCTCTGCACCTCACGGTAGCTTTAAAGCTGTCCAGTAACCTCAGAGTGAACTCTTCAGACAGAGTCTGGAAGCAAACGCTCAGAAAAACTGAGATAAAGAGTTACGTCACGGAAAACTCTCAATGATTCACAGCTTGTAAACTGAAAAACACATCTGGACCACTAAACATCACTAAACGAGCATTTTAGGACGCCGTAAAAGAAAAAAACGTCATGTACCTGCCAGGTAAACTCCCATGATGCCGAGCACCACCATGAGCTGCACACAGGAGCCCAGCAACCCTCGGACTCGCTCATGGGCCATTTCAGAAATATAAAGCTGTGTGCAGAGAGAAAAACACAAAGTTACACCAAAATAATCCCTAGAACAAACCTAAAATGAAGCCAAACAATTAATCTAATGAAAGAACTCATCAATAATTTAATTCTGCTTGAAAAGAGTGAAAAAAACTGATTAGAATCCCAGTTACTAGCATCCAAAATGGTGTCTTTTTGGCTGTTTCTTTGCTCCTGTAACATTTTTCTTCACTATGGTTCATTTTTCACTGTTTGTGTCTCGTTTTTGTCTAAATTTGTTACACATCTGGGTCACTTTTTCCTCTTTATAGTCACTTTGTATCTCATTTTTGACAAGTTTTATGTCGTTTGAGGCATTTTTCTGCTTTTTTCTGGTCTTTTCTAAAAAATCTTGTCTTGTTTCTGTCATTTTGCACCTCGTTTGTGTCATTTTGTGTCTTGGTTCTGTCTTTTCATGTCTCTTTTGTGTTGTTTTGTCTCCACATCCTACAGATCTTTATCTATTTCCATGTTTCCTCTCTACTCTGCTCATCATCAGTAGAAAGATGTTTCACCATGCTGAATGTATCTCCAACAACCTGCTCCTCTGTTCACTGATTCTGAGCCGAGCTGCATTTATTTTATTCAGCCAGTATGTTTCAGGTCTTCTTTTGCGTCTGTTTTTGGTCGTTTGTGTCTTGTTTTTGTTGTTTTGTGTCCAGTTTGTGTCTCGGTTCTGTCATTTTGTGTCTCATTTTTGTAGTTTAGTGTCTTTTTGTGTTCGTTTTGTCTCCACATACTACAGATATTGAACCATTTCCATGTTTCCAGCCTCTCCAGACTGTTCCTCTCTACTCTGCTCATCATCAGTAGAAAGATGGTTCACCATGCTGAATGTATCTCCAACAACTTGTTGACAACTTGTAGTCGTTTTGTCTTTTGTTTCTTGTTTTGTGTCTCGTTTTTCTGACTTTGTGTCTCATTTTATCCGTTTTGTGTCTTGTTTTGTTGTTTCGCTCTTCGCCTTTCTTGTTTTGTGTCCAGTTTGTGTCTCGGTTCTGTCATTTTGTATCTTTTTTGTGTTTTGTCTCCACATACTACAGAGAATTTACACTTTTCGTTCTTAAAAAAACATTTGAACTGATTAACCGATGATCAAAATCAATGAATAGCTGCACTTCTAATAGAAAACATTTAAAAACACGTCAATTTTCCTCTAAAAACACCACAAATAAATGAGTGAAGGGATGTGATTATTGGTCAGACTCAGAGGAATCAGACATCGGTGCTTTCAACTAACTTTTTGAAGTCTTAAATGTTTAATTTGTGTGTTTACTGTGTGTTTATTGGCCGTAGACTTTTAGAACAACGGATGCTCGTTACCGGGACGACCAGCGACGTGACTCCGCTGGCGACGCCCGTCAGAACCCGGCCGACGTGAAGCATCCAGACGTTCTGCGCCGCGATGATGATGGTGAAGCCGAAGACGAAGGGCAGCGAGCAGAACATCAGGCTGAGCTTCCTGCCGATCTTCTCCACCAACCAGCCGCCCAGCAGGCCTCCGAGCGCCGCCCCCACCGTCACGATGGACTGAAGAGCAAGAAAAAAAAACAATCTCACACTTTTATTCATCATTTACACCGTACTCCACTAATTTTACTGCTCCAATTTATCCAGAAACAACAACTACAATGATAAATTATCACCATCTGCAATGAAATAGTTGAAAGAGATAGTAGTTCTATTCATAGTAGTTCTATTCATTCTTAGTGGCTTTATTATTTAATTACATAACTTTAAGCTTCATTTAGTTATTTTTGTATTATTTATTCATTTTTAAAGACAGAGAGCAGGATAAAAAAGTGTAAAATCATTTGTAAAATATAATAAAATAAATGTAAAATAATAAGAAACAAGAGAAAACACTAAAATTTGTAACATAATATATATATATATATATATATATATATATATATATATATATATATATATATATATATATATATATATATATATATAAAACAATTTCTTAATTTATTACTCGTGGTTTTATTATTTAATTATCGTGTAAAATCATATGTAAAGTAAAAATTTATGTAAATTAATAAAGAGCAAGACAAATAACAGGATAAAATGTGTAAAATTATTTGCAAAATAAAATAAAATAAATGTAAAATACAAAAATATTGGAGGCACTAAGATCAACTAAAAGAACTGTAACTATTTTCTTAAATATTATCTTAAATCTTACACATTTTTTGTGTTTTTCATCATCTTATTACATAATTGTAAGCTTTATTTAGTTATTATTTTATTATTTATTTATTTATTTATTTATTTATTTTTATAGACAAAAAGAGGATAAAAATTGTAAAATCACTTGTAAAAAAAATAATTAAATATAACATATTAATAAACAAGAGAAAACAGGATAACAACTTGCAATGTCAAACACTAAAATAAAAAACATATAAAATACTAAAACATTGGGGCAACTAATATCAACTAAAAGGACTGTAACTATTTTCTTAATTTTAATTTGTTAATTTATTATTAGTGGGTTTATTATTTAATTATTGTGTAAAATCATTTGTCAAATAAAATTAAAATTTATGGAAAGAAAATTTGAACAAACGAGACAAAACAGGATGAAAACTGGAAAGATCAAACACTAAATTAAAGTAAATATAAATTACAAAATTATTGGAACCACTATTTTTTCTTAAATCTAATTTTTTTTTATTTATTCTAGTCAAATTAGATTTTAAATGGAGAAGAAAATAAACCTCAACTGGAAGGGAGCGGGTTAACAACAAGATCAGGGATACAAAATAAAGATGAGTTTAATCTGGAACCACTATTTTTTCTTAAATCTTATTTTTTTTAATTTATTCTAGTCGAATTAGATTTTAACTCAGCTGTCTAGATTTTATACTGATGATTCAGTGTGGATCATTTAAATTAAAATACACTCTTTTTACCACATCATCTTACTGTACTTTGATTTGTTTAAACTCAGTGTGAACTTAATGCACTTTATCATTCACTTAGAAGTGTCCATAAAGCAATAAGAAGGTTTTAAAAAGTGGTGAATCTGCATGTGTAAAGTGCACATTTAGTATGTTATTGACTCACACTGTTTCATCTTTCAGTTTGAGGTGCAAACACACTGTCAATCCCATTCTGCTTATCTTAACATATCAGTATTCACGGTTTAAATTCATCGGGATCTTTAGTTTTATTTGAATTTGACTTCCTGGATTTTGGGGATGACTACACACTGCAGTAAATATAATCTGTCTGTATAAAGGAGTTCAGTGCTATTAATTTAACCGCATTTATTTGTTGTTTCTGACCATCTGATAAACAAAAATGTTTATTAAATTTGTATAAAGGAAACAACAAGTAAGAAAACTAGTTAACCAACTGAATTGCAGTGTTTAGTCTCAATTTTTATTATTCAGCTGCTGTTTCCTTTCCTTTGATGAAGCCAAAACTTCCTCTATGCAGGAAAAACAACTTGTGTCACTTTGAAAGCTCAGTTCCTGATGATAGAATCTCGCTTTGACCTCTGGTGAACCCAAGAGGATATTTTGAGACGACATGTGATGATGTAAAACTGTTGAACACACACAAATTCTGCGAAATCAAATCAAGTCTTACCCCGAACCAGGAGGCCTGGACGTCATCCAGCCTGAGCCGAGGGTCGTCGATGCTGGAGAGTTCTGGGATGGCCGGAGAGCTGTAACCCAATACGAAGCCGAAGCTCATCGGACCCAGAACCGACACGAACGAGGCCAAATACAGGTTCTTGTTCTTCACTTTACTGTGGAGTTAAAGGGAAATAGAGCAGAGCCACATTTAGAGGAATGTCAGTTTCTTCGATAAACACAGCAAAGTCGTCAGCGAAGAAACCGGCATTCCTCTAAATGCCCTGTGGAGTTAAAAAGGAACAGATGAGAGTCATCAGCGAAGAAACCGGCATTCCTCTAAATGCTCTGTGGAGTTAAAAAGGAACAGATGAGAGTCGTCAGCGAAGAAACTGACATTAAGAGGAATTGCTGGAGTCTGTATCATCACACATGTATATTTGTGACATATTTCTTCATAAAATGTTCATTATTTTCCTGTTTTCTATCTGCCGTGATGTTTTCTCCACTTCACCCTCGTCCCGACTGGTCGAGGCAGACGGCTGCCTTCCCACAGCCTGGTTCGGCTGAAGGTTTCTTACTGGGAATCCAAAGGAAATGTGGGGATTTGTTGGGTTTGTCACTATAATTTTGTAAACTTTACGATGCAACGTGCCTCAAGATGACTGATGCTGTGAATCGTAGTTATAGAAATAAAACTGAACTGATTTAAAACAGAGAATCATAGATTAAAACTGGAAATTGTTTGTTAGAAAGTCAGATGTGGATGTAATAAACCTTAAAACTATATGTGCTTGAAAAGAAAGATGCATTTTGGATGGAAAAAAAAATCTTAAATACTATAACTTGTTAGTTAGAACACGGTATTTGAGTAAAAATAAACCAGTACTGGATGTACTTGGATTGAAAGCAGTATCTTCATTGGACTGCACTTTGAAACCATAACTTGTCAGTCAGAAAGTAATATTTGGTTGGGAAAAATACTTTAATATCATAAGTACTTGCACAGAAAGTCGTATTTAGGTGAAATAAACCTGTTAAACCATAATTTCCTTGTTGGATTATATTCATTTTTGTTGTTTATAGTTCCATTTGAATACGCCAAACTCCTAACACAATATGTTCTTGGACAAAAAGTAGTGTTTTAGGTGATATAAACAGTTTAAACTGCTGGGTAGTTCCAAAAGAACTACCCAGCAGAATGACTCTGGTGAGGTGACTCATGCTAACAACCACCATTAGCATACGAGAGCTCGGTGAAACTCGCATTTCAACGACCCCCTTTGTCACTCCCTGGCTCCCAACGACCATCGCTGAGGAGCCAGGTGGGCCTTGGCAATGGTCGTCGGAATGTGAATAACACTGACCACACCTCACAGAGGTTATAAGCTGAGGCAACATCAACCACCACAAGAACTGAAGAAGCCTCTTGGATGAGAGGTGAAACGTCTTCAAGGAACCTTCTTAAAGTCCAGTTGGATTGATTTAAACAACCTTGGATAACCATGACCTGGATGAATGAGAAACTACACAGACAAACCTTCACTGTTCCACATTATTACAAGTTGTTTGTTGTTTTGACGTTTCACCCCACAAACATCTACTTTTTAATATTTGAAATGTCCTCTTAATTCAACATTTTCTCATGTTGTTCACGAACAGTTGCTTAAAAAGCCTTAAAATTTACTAAATATTCAATAAATATCACAGCATTTGATATATTGGTGTGCCCATGACTTCCCATATTATCCTAATGGGTATTTTAGTACTACTTGTACTGGATAAAACACAGCATTTTAAGTGTTTTCCTATATTTCTGCTCAGTAAAAACACTTTGTTTCATAATATTCAGAATATTCCTGTTTTTTTTTTTGCCAACTTTGCTCTCCATAAAGTACATGAGCCCTGGTGTGCAGTAGTATTTGTGTACCTCCACATTTAGAACCCTCTGTACTGCAGTATTTGTGTATTTCTGACCTCATATAAGCCTCCTGCTCAGACATGAGTCCAGTCGGATCTTCTTCTCGGTCCTCCGGGTCCAGCAGCCTCCTCCTCTCCTCCTGGATGTCCATTCTGGTAGCTGGAGGGTTCCTCAGGGTTCTTCGGGGTTCCTCAGGGTTCTGGTCTCACACCAGACCGGAAGAAACCGTCAGAATAAAAGCTGCTGTCGGACGAACCGAGCAGCTCCACCGGAGAATAAAAGCAGAAACCTACAGAACCAGAAACATCTCCGGAGCGCCAAGCTTCTGTCTTCGTCCACCGGCAGCGACGACTTGCATTGTCAACATTCCAGTCAGCTGATCGGCGTGTGCGCCCCACGCTTCCTGTTTGGCGTGGGCTTTTCACAATAAAAGCCTGCGAGTTTCAGCACCGCACCTGGAGGATCCTTGTTTTTTGTTTTATTAAGAAGAGGAGACAGATTTTATAGCCCACAGACACTGGCAAAATAAACAAATAAACAACGACGTACAGTTTGAGGTGGAGTAGACCTTTTAAAACATAACTTGTTAGTTAGAAAGCCATATTTAGAGTGGAATAGACATTTAAAAGTATAAATACTTGTACAATAATTCATATTTTGGGTTGAGTAAACCCCTAAAATCATAAATTGTTTGTTAGAAAGTCAGATTTGGATGTAATAAACATTAAAAACTGTGTTTACTTGGGCAGAAATTAGTAGTTTGGGTGGAATCAACCTTTAAAACTATAAATACTTGTACAAATATTCGTATTTTGGGTTGAATAAACCTCTAAAATCATGAATTGTTTGTTAGAAAGTCAGATTTGGATGCAATAAACCTTTAAAACTACATTTAATTTGACAAAAATTAGTATTTTGGGCAGAATATACCTATAAACTGTAAATATTTGCACAACAATTTGTATTTTGGGTTGAGTAAACCCCTTAAAATCAGAAATTGTTTATTAGAAAGTCAGATTTGGATAGAATAAGCCTTAAAAATTCTAAATTTTGGAGAGAAAGTAGCCTTTTGGACTGGAAAAAAAACAATAAACTAAAAATACTTGTACAAAAAGTCATGTTTTGGGTTGAGTAAACCCCTAATATCATAAATTGTTTGTTAGAAAGTCAGATTTGGATGTAATACAGCTTTAAAACTATATTTACTTGGACAGAAATTAGTATTTTCAGTGGAATATACCTTTAAAACTACAATTACTTAGACAGAAAGTAATATTTCAAGTGGAATGAAGCTCTATAAAAACAGTTTGTCAGTTACCAAGTAACATTTGGGTGGAATAGACTTTTAATATCATCAACACTTTGACACAAAGCAGTTTTTTGGGTGGAATAAACTCTTCGAGCCAAAAGTATTTACACAGAAAATAGTATTTTGGGTGAAATAAACCTTTAAAAATACAAGCTGTACATTGGAGAGTATTATTCTGGATGGAATAAACCTTTAAAACTACAACTACATGGACAGAAAGCAATATTTCTGGTGGAATAAACCTTTCAAAATATTAATGCTTGCACAGGTATAATTAACGTTTAAAACATGAACTCGTTCATAATAAAGCACATTTTGGGTGGAATAAACATTTAGAACAACAAATAATTCATCAGAAAGTAGTGTTTAGGGTAAAATAAACTTAAAAAACAAACAAAAAAAAAAAACCCACATTTTTTAACGGTCATCCCGGTCGGTAGGAGGCGCTGTGGCGGCAAACAAAGATCCAACATCCGCTGTTTAAAACAACAGCCTCCTCTGATACGGACACAAAATATTGTTAAATCAAGTCAAAACTTTTTTAAAACGGCAGACACGATGGCTGACATCCGTCCAACTGAATAATTAATTATTTAAATACAATTTAGAGCTCAGCTCCTCCGCAGAGAAACAGCTAACCGGCTAAAAGTTAGCTAGTTAGCTTTTAGCCACAATGTAGCGATTATGCGGTAATTGTGCCGACAGCATCAGAAACCCCAATCTCGATTACATATTTTGTTAAGTATAACTCAAAGCTATAATTGTATTCGCACCTGTGGACGTTAAATATTAGTTTAAAGTTTTTTTTATGGCGAAGCTGAAACGGATCCGGAAGTGAGAGGAGATGAGCATCCTGTTCGTAGTCGATCATCTTTGTTAACAGCATAAAAGCCGCTGCTGGTGTTGGAGTTGGTTTCCAGCGCGACAGTCAGATTTAACGTTCGTAAGCGACCCCAAAACTACCTAAAAACGCGAACAAGCTGAAGCAAAAGTTCTTAAGAGAATGTAAAACAACTATTTCAGCAGCGGAATGGACATTTCTGAGGACCCAAATGACGATAAGGTAAATAAATTATCGACGAACAGTAGAAAAAATATAGTTAGCTAAACGTTAAACTTGTCTTTTTGCAGTCTAAGTTAGATAAACCTCGGTTACATAGTACTACACAGGTAAACTTGAATTTTTTTTACAAAGGTTTTAATGATATAAAGAGAAGAAAATAAGATCTAATTCAATGTAGATAATATTTGTTGATAAAATTGAAGCTTCTACTAGTGTTAAAGTTGATTTCCATGGCGACAGTCAGATTTTAGCATCAGCCAGGGACTCAAAAAATACTAGACAAGTGAAAATAAATAGATAAAAAGTCATTAAGATAACACAAAACCGTTATTTCAGCAACGCAATGGCCATATTTGAGAAGACAAATGACAAAAAGGTAAATAAATTCTTGAAAAACAGCAAGAAGAATGAAGCTAGCTAAATATTAAAGCTATCTGGTGTCAGGCTAAGCTGAATAAGCCTTGGTTAAATAACGCGATAGTGGAAATTTAAAGTGTTTTAATGATAGAAAAAGGTTTCCAGGTTGTAGCTAGCAGCATAAAACAAAAGTGAATACACCACTGCAGTATTAACTGGAAAATAATTCAAAGTTGTACCTCCTCACTGTATTTACATTACTTTAAAGTTGAATAATTGGTATTTGCTCTTGTGTAAAACATAAAATGAACTGTTGAAAAAGTTTGTATTTAAGTTACAAACCTCACAGTAGGAAATTAATTGAACAGATTGAGATTCTAATGTTTTACTTTTTCAATATGTTGTATATCCACCTTTATTTCTGATAACAGACATGTTTTTATTTCATTTATTTACCAGTTTGTCTTTGCTGGAGGGGTTGTGTTGCAATACTTTACTCTTTACAGTGAATATTGACCTAAAGCTGACATTTTTCCAGTCAAATCGCATTTATATTTAGAGATATTGTCCACAAATCATTCAGCGCTTGTAGAAACTGCACAAAAACAAACCTGGAATGAAAAAGAGTTAGATAGACTCTACATACAGTTTGTTTTGTCAGGAAAAGTGAGGTGTTTTGGTGTTTGTACACACTAAATCTTGGTCTGTTTTTGTCCATCAGCAGGCAGCAGATCAGAGTTTATTCTCCACCGCCGTGTCCGAGGAGCAGCTGGACGAAGCCAGAAGAAAAACCTCCATCAAGCAGCTTTTCGGCGCCAGTAAAATATTTCTTACGCCTGTAGAGAAACGGCAGCAAAAACCAGACCTTCAGGGGAACGTCATCATCCAGAACAGAGCAGCAGAACAGTGAGAGACGAGACGAGAACACAAGAACTACAATTTATCTCTAATCTGTGGGGTTTTTTTTTTAAAGTGAGGGGTTTTTGTTGCAAATATGTGAAAATCTAGTCATGTTTGTGTTTTGCAGTTCCAGAAATGGAACCGAGGCGATGGGAAGGTTTCAGTATGAGAAGGCTGTGATCTGCTTCACTAAAGGAATCAACCTGCTGCCAGAACAGGTCCTGAACGAAGCAGAACTCCAAGTTACTGCTGATAAAAACCTGCTGTGTGCTGGCGTTTGGGCTTCTATAGTTAATAATGTGTAAAACAGATACACGGGGATTTAGATTTTTATGTTGAAGCTGTTAGAAAGTCTTTTTTCTGCGTTTTCTGTGCTTATAAACCTGGTTCTAACTTCAAAGAAATGATGTTCAGTTGCCGGTTGAAGTTCTCCGGTTTATTTTCTCGGTATCTCAACTTGAAATCCTCGTTTTCCTTCCTGCGCTGACGTTTGTTTCAGACTCAGCTGTACGTTAGTCGGGCCGAGGCCTTCCTGCAGCTCTGCGACTTCCAGTCAGCAGCAGCTTCTTATAAACAGGCCGGGATCCTGCAGCCCGGAGCTTTCAGCCGTCGCCTGGCCTTCATCTACTACCTGCAGGTACAGATGTTTATGAACGACTGCAGCAGATGTGAAAATAACGTTCTGTGACCCTGAAACAATCCAAGATACGTAACGTGTTGGATGTTTTTATGAATCATTCACGTCTGACAGAAACAGACACACATGAAGATTGAAGGATTCTCACCATTATTCCACACGTTTCCTTCTGCAGTCCAGGGAAATGCATCATTTCCATATTTATGGTTAAAAGGATTAAATGATGTCGTGCGGAAATTATCAGTTGCAATTTTAAAAATAACATTTCAAAAAGTAAAACTGCATTGCAGAGAATGGAGAAAGTTTCAGGGTTAACAAAAACTTCTTCAATTTAATTAAATGAAGGAAAAGAAGATATAAAAAATAAATACATATGATATATTAAATTAAGTAAGAGAGAAGAATGTGAAAAATACAGCAAATATGATTTAATGAATTAGTAAAAGACAAAATGAGTAAAAGAAAAATAAATACGATTATCAAATTAGGTAAAAGAGAAGAAGGTGTAAAAGAAAAGTACATCTATTAAATTAAGGATCAGAAAATAATGTGTACAACAAAGATATTCAGGATTAAATTAGGCAAAGAAAAAATATTTTAAAAAAAAATTCATCAAATTACGATAAAAAATAGTGCGCAAAAGAAACATAAATGTAATTTAGTCGAATAAGTAAAAGACCAAAATGTGTAAAAGAAAAATAAACACAATTAAAGTTAATAAAAGAAAAATCAATATAATTCATTCTTATTATTCATATAATCAAAAATTAATGTGTAAAAGAAAAGTAAATTTAATTTACCAAATTAAATAAAAGTAAAATAATGTACAATATAATTTATTTAATTAAGTAAAACCAAAGCAATGTGTAAAGGAAAAGGAAATCTGATTTATTAAATTAGCTACCAAAAATTATTATATAAAAGAAAAATACATTTCTTCATTACATTAAGTTCAAGAAAAAAATTATTTCACAGCAAATCAGTGTGTAAAAGAAACGTCATTATGATTTATTTGTCGTTTGTTTAGACTCGATATCCAGTGTTTCTCTGTCATGCAGCATCATTTATAGCTTTAAAATCCAGGTTTATTCTGATCAGTGTCCACCTCATGGGGAATTTCATTCATGTTCTGTGGATCTTTAATACTTTTCTTTCCTAATGTCACGTACATTTTTGTCCGTCACCTAGAATTTATTTTTGCAGCTAATTACAGGCCACACTTCATAAAACCTCACTTCTTCACCCAAACAGAAAATAATTTGCTGCACATCTTTCTGTCTGTCTTCAGGGTCAGTCTCTGTTGGATCAAAGTCTTTTCCTTGAAGCTCTGGAGGCTTTTAGCAAAGCTGCTGAGCTGAAACCCGACTGCAGAGTTTATAAAGTCAGAAGGTCTGAAAGCTGCGTCTTAAAATAACATTAAAACTGTGCATTCGTAGTTTCATTTACTAACAATCATCCTGCAGAAATATCTCAGTTTTTATGGATATTCAAGCATTTAAATTACATCAGCTTTAACTCAAGAATGGAATTAATCAGAAATACTCCAGATAAATGTGATATTTCTGATCTGCAGTTGAGTTTATTGTGATTTTTATTCCAGTGTGGTCTGTCTGAGCGCAGCAGGACGATACTCCGACTCTCTGAAGCTGCTGAACCACTGGATGACATCAGGAAGTCCCACCGCTGATCTGTACGTCCTCAGAGCTCGACTGCACCGACGGCTTCAGCAGGTTAGAGAGACCATTTACTCTTTAAACACCTCAAACCTGTATTTCTTCATTTTTACGTATAGTTTTAATGTGGCTGCAGACTGGATGAAGCTCTGCTCTGTAAAAAACAAAACAGCAGTTAAACAGCAGGACAAGGCTCTTTAAGGATAAGACTCAAAGACGCAGAGCAAGATGCAGAAAGACACAAAGATGCAGAAGAAGATGCAGAAAGACACGAAGATGCAGAACAAGATGCAGAAAGACTCAAAGATGCAGAAAAAGTAGAAAAAGATGCAGAAAGACATCAAAGATGCAGAACAAGACGCAGAAAGACTCAAAGATGCAGTTCATATTTAAATTCCTCTTAAATCAACATTTCCTGTGTTGTTCATGAACAGTTGCTGTACTTTAACAGTGAACTGATTTCATATTTGAATAGTAAACCTGCTGAATGTGGGTCGACGGGCAGATTTTTAAAAATAATTCTCTCAAAAAGTGTCTTATATATGAAGTTAGTATTTCACAGACAACATTTAAAATATCCAGAGATTGTGATGAAACGGTTTCATGTAAATCAGAGAAGGTGGAGTCAGTGTTTTAAATATCTAGCTGATGTTCTCGTCGTCCAGACGTTGCGCTGCTATCAGGACGTGAAGGCGGCGTTGGCGTTGAACCCTTCATGTCCAGCAGCTGGACTTCTGCTGCAGCAGCTGCATGAAGCCAGCCAAGCGTCCAGACTGAAGGCCGTGGACAAAACTCTGACCGGCCAGCTGCCCCAAGCTCTCTGCATGATCAACGTGGCTCTGGAGAACAACCCTCAGGACCCACGACTCCACCTGTTCAGGTAAACGCACTCAATAAAGATCCATCAAGTGGTCGAGACTGTGGGAGGAAATCAGGATGCAGAAAATGTGCAAACGTCTGATTATCTACGAATGTAAAGACCTGAAACTAGCAGTTTTCATCATCAGTGAACCTGTTTTATTCTTTGTCAGATTATAAACACTGCAGAAATCCTGCATTAGTTAGTAAACATTATCTACAGTATTGATTAAATTAATTCAATTTAACTTAAGCTGTCATTATTTACACAGAACATTTAAAACAACAAGTTATTTCAAATAGAGAAATTAGATGAAATTTAAAATTTAAGTTTAAATAAGAAGGTGTACAAATCTACAATATTATTTAATCTAAAAAATTAGCCTGACTAAATGAAATATTACAGTTAAAACCCTACAATATTTTTTAAATATAAATGTATCAGAATAGCTTTATTATTATTATTATTATTATTATTATTATTATTATTATTATTATTATTATTATTATTATTATTATTATTATTATTAATAATAATAATGATAATGATAATGAATGATGATGATGATGACAATAATGATGATAATAATAATGATGATAATAATAATAAGCTAAATATTTAATTTATATTATTAAATTCATTTCATTAACTAATCTTAATATGAATTTAAATAATTGTATCACAGCAATATATTATATTATATTATATTATATTATATTATATTATATTATATTATATTATATTATATTATATTATATTATATTATATTATATTATATTATATTATATTATATTATATTATATTATATTATATTATATTGTAGCAGGTTTAAATTCTAAGGTTTTTAAAAATGATTTCAAATCATTTATCTCAACCTTTATCAAGGTTAATTATTATTGATAATAATAATTATTAATAATAACAATAATAATATATTATTATTATTTTTATTAGTAATAGTAATAATGATAATAACAGTAATGAATAAATTTCCCTAACTAATTTTAATATTAAGTTAAAGAATCTAAAATGTCATATATTAAGTAGATTTGCCTAGCAAGTTTAAATTTGAAAGTTTACAGCCTAAAATGTTATTTAATAGATAAATGTACTTATTTAAGTATACAATATACAAAATAAATCTTAAAAGTTAACATATAAACCCTTCAGTATTAATATAAATTTACCCGATAAGCCTAAATAATAATATTTAATTTTGATGGACTGATTTTACTTTACTAAAATGTACTTAACTAGATTACATTTTAAGATTTAGACTCTATTCTATCATCACCAACTGAAGTATTTCAGCTCAGAGTTTACGATATGAATTAATCTAAATATAAAGGTTCAGAATGTACAGAATTCTAGGTGATTAAATGTTAATTAGATGTGTTTTATTCAGTGTAACTGTTTTCCATCAGAGGGATTCTGTACCGACGTCTGCAGGATTTCACAGCAGCCATCGAGGAGCTGGTCCAGGCTGCAGAGCTGAGAGAGGAAGAGGAGGAGGAGGAGGATGAAGAGGAGGTCGCAGGTGAGTCGAAGGCCACAGACAGGAAGTCAGAGAGCGTTTCTGTTCTCCAGGAGGCGGAGCTTCAGCTGGTCCTCACCTACAACGACTTGGCCGTCCAGTGTTTCAGCCGACGGCTTTATTCTGAAGCCGCTCTGCTGCTGAACAAAGCCATCGAGGAGGAGAAGAACCAGGCTGGACTCTACCTGAACAGAGGAGGTTCATGTCTTTATTATTCATCATATTCACACTGAAGACACAATCTGAGCTTTAGAACGCAGAAACAAAACCACTGCTGAGTCCGAACGGCGCTAAAAGTTTATCCAGTCTGTTAGCATCTGTATATGTTGTTTGTTTCTTAGCTAGAATATTCATAATGAGTGAAACATGCAGCCAGCAGAACCTTTAACTCTCCTGTTTTATCTTTTAAATAAACCCAAAATCAGAACAAAAGTTAATTAATCAAATTGATTTGATTTTGGTAATTCAATTTCATTTTATTTTATTCATTTAATTAAATTAGATTTTATCAAATTAATTCAATTCAACTTTATTTATTTAATTTAATTTATTTAATTAGATGTTAATTCAATTTAATTTTATTTAATTTTATTTCTTAATTTTATTTTATTTTCTTAACTAAATTTTCTTAATTTGATTTAATTTATTTTATTTAATTTAATTTTTATAAATGTATTTGAATTTAAAACGTAACGAACACGTTTAAATTAAACAATATTCTATATTATGTAGATTTACCTTGCTGGATAAATTTTAAATTTAACTTTAAATAATATATACATATAAATAAAAGTGTACAAACCTACAACATTATTTAATATAAAAAAACTTTATTTTATTTTTATTATTAAATGTATTGTTATCATTATTATTGTTATTATTGGTTTTGTTGTTGTTGATCTTGAATCCTGAATAAAATAATACGGTAAAATCATAAAGAGAATGAATAAAATAAAGGATCTCTATCTGAGTTTCTATCAAGCAGATTTAAAAACAAAACCAATATGTGCAAAAAATCAAGACAGGCTGCAACTGGTAAAATTAAACCTTTAAACTAAATTAAAAGTAGAAAATACACAGTAAAGATCTGAATACGAGGTTTATAAGCATAATAAACACTGTATTTATTTATGCATTTTTGTGTACTTTAGTTGTCTTTGTTCACTTCTAAATATTGTCATGTTGGTTTAGTGAATCTCGACTGTTACATTATATTTGTTTGAAAAGTGCAAAAAACATTGATAAAATCTGATTTATCGACTGATTAATGACCAAAAAACAAACAAAAAAATGATTTTTTCAGTTGGAATGTATATTTTCTGCAGCAGCTGTTGTGGAAATGAAACCCAGGGTGAATGTATTGATTTGTAGACCACGGATTGTGTTGATAAGTTGTTTTATTGACCTGTTTTTGTGTCTCAGACTGCTTCTTCCAGCTGTGCGACTGGTGTTTTGCTCTGGCCGACTACCGGCAGGCCGAGGAGATGCTGTCGCCTGAAGACCCGGCGGTCCGACTCCGACTGGCCGTCGTCCACAACACGCTGGGCTGCTTCCGCTTCCAGGACGGGTCGGAAACTTTCACAGCTTCAAATATAGACGTTTATAAACGTATATCTGAAATTTTAGCTTCGTATGTGAAACACTTTCCCAGATAAATAAACTTCAAAAATCGACTTTGACCCACTTTCAGCAGGTTTTTCTCACGCTGAAAGCTGAGGCTGTTTGAGCGACAATATCTCAGGAAATATTGAAGATAAAAACATGAAATTTTCTCTGTTATTTATCATCATGTCACTGATTTATAATCTGTAATATCAGAAAAGTAGGTCCAATAATCTCTGATTATGGGGGAGTTGAAATATGAAAGAAAATAAGTGAAGCTGCCGTGAAAATGAGCAAAAAATCAATAATTCAGACGATAACTATTGATATTTTCTGAACCAAATGTCAAATATGTCACAATAATAGAAAACTAAACCTATAAAATACTTTTTAATCTGAAATACAAACATTTAGGAAAAACTTTGTTGAAATTTAATAATCGATCTAGCCGGTTTGACAAGTTGCACAAAATTTAAAATACTGGTGGACAGTCAAACAAAAATAGTTTTAATTACAGATAAACTTTCACAAATATCTTTATTAATATTCAGGTTTATAAAAAAAAAATAAAAAAAATCAGGAAAATCAGAGTTAATTGTGCAGAAATTGCTCTAGAAATTTGATGATTTAAGGAGAAATTAAGACATTTTTGAGAGAATTTTTGACCGAAAAAGTGATTATTTTCTATATTTCTGTTTAAATAAAAAACTACCACCGATATTTTCATTGAACTTTCATAACTGATTGAGTAGCTATGATTTTTTTCTTAGCTTAATTTTGCTCTTAACTTTTCCTTTCTTTCCTTTATTTTTTTTTAAATCTAAAAGTGTTTCATGTACAGATGTGTCTCATATAAATAGAATTTGATGGAAAAAGTTAAATATTTGTCATCAATCTTTGCAAAACTTTTCTCCATTTTATGTTCCCCTATCAAGCTAAAATTTCTCTAATATTTTTTCTTAACATTCAGATTTAATGGTTCAAGAAAATCAGGCAAATCAGAGTTGGTTGTGCAGAAACTGCTCTAAAAGTTTGATGATGAAATAAAGACATTTTTTGGGGGGAATTTCTGAGCAAACAAGTGATTATTTTCTATATTTCTGTGGAAATAATAAAAGTACCGCCGACATTTCCGTTCAACTTTCGTAACTGATTGAGCAGCTATGATTTATTTTTCTTTGTTTAATTTTCCCCCTTTTTTCTTATTTTTTTAAATCTCAGTGTTTCATGTACAGATGAATCTCATATAACTAGAAAAACTTTAATGTTTTTAATCAAACATTACTCAGAGTGAAAATTAAATATTTTCTACACTCATCACACATAAAATTTTGTAATAAAAGCTTATAGCTCTTGAAACTGGCTCAAAACATTTCTCAAAATATTAGAATATTCCAAAGAACCAACTACAAAAAGGATTAATAATGCAAAAATATCCAAACTCTAAATAATATTTCTGATATTTTGAGCAATTTCTGATGGAAAAGATTTTCTACTATATTCTAATTTTATGAGATGCACATTTATCAAGCTGAAATTTCAGAAATGTCTTTATTTATGTCCATATATTTTTTTTTTTTACATTTTTGGCAAATCTGAGGTGGTCGAGTGGAAATTTGACTAAAACTAAGATGTTTTTAGCTGCTTTGACCCACAAAAAAAGCTTTTCATGCTGTAAAATCCCATTTTGATGCTTTTCTTTTGTGTTTTTGTACCTGCAGACGTTTCCAGGAGGCAGTCGACATGTTTTCCGTCGCCATCCACTACAACCCGGCAGTCGGTCGCTACTACGAGAGCAGATCCAAGGCCTTCAGGAAGCTGCTGGACTGGAATTCAGCCAGAGACGATTTTATCTGCATGCTGGTCCTGGATCCAAACAACCAGGAGGTCAGAACTCGTTAATCAGTCTGGTCCAAGTCCTTTCATCAAATGATGCAGTTGTCATTAACCTTGAAGATTAAAGAAGATTTTATTAGCAATGCACATGAAAATATAACAAAATTCTGTTGGAAATCTTGCACATTCAGGCAAATATTCAGGCTCAAGACAAGAAATGTCACAGAAATGGTTCTGCATGTACATATAAAGGCGACAAATAAATTCATTTGATACTCTTTCAACCCTCCAAACTTCAAAACAGACTTTTGTTCAGAAATTCTTGCAGATACTAAATGTTAAATGTGTTTATTTCAGTTTTTCAATGCAAAAATGCAATTGTCCTTAACTTTCTGAACCTCCAAAGCCCACCACCAGGTTCAAAAATCATGCTAAAAATGCTAAATCATGCTTCAAGGAACAGTAATGATAATAAAGGGGAACCAACTGTGTGCACATCCAGACGAAAATTATTCAGGTTCAAGACAAAAAGAGTTCTGCAGACTGTTAAGCTACAAATATGTTGATTTCATTCTATTTTTAACCATTTTTTCTTCAATAAATCACCAATATATCAAGATTTTTCAGCCAAAAACATCAAAAAAAGAAAGATTTTTAAGTCAATTTTTGTAATTTTTGATTGTCCTTTGACTAATCATGGGAAAAACAAGCTTAAAATCAGGATATTCCATCCAAATCCCGTTATTCTGCATGTTTCATTTAAAACAGTTTCTGAGCTCCAGCACCAGACCAGATGTTCCAGTGTTGAGGCCATGGACCTCTACTCCATTGTTCTCTGAATCCCATCTTCATAGAGTCTCCTGGTTTGAAACACTCCAGGATGTTCCTGATAAAATGGAGATTAATGCGGAGATAAAACATGATGATTGTCCAAATAAACCCAGCAATAAGTTCTCTACCAGCTGGAGAACGTCTGCTGGAGAAACTGGACCATGAAGCTGAGCAACGACTGGAACAGGAACCAGACTTCTTCTTCTTCTTCTTCTTCATTCTGTTTCCATAGAGCTGAACCTCCCACAACCTGAATATTTCCAGAGTTTATGGCAGTAATTATGAGTAAACTGTGTTTGTTTATGTGTTGTTTTGTTTTGTAGGTTCCTCCGATGTTGATGAATCTGTTTCCAGGCTACAGTGTCTCTGATGTTCTGTCCAGTCCTAAAGGAGAAGCAATCAGAGTTCAGCTGATGGACACAATCCAGACCTGGAGTTCATCCTCAGACCCACACAGGTCAGCGTCTTCTTCGTTGTCTTCGTTTTCTTTGTCTTCTTCTTCGTTGTCTTTGTCTTCTTTGTCATCTCCTTCTTCGTTGTCTTCGTCTTCTTCGTTGTCTTTGTCTTCTTTGTCGTCTTCTTCTTTGTTGTCTTCATCTTCTTTGTCTTCTTTGTTGCTTTCATCTCGTCCTTTGTTCTTTTCTTCGTCTTCATTGTTTTCTCTGTTGTCTTCTTCATCATCTTCTTTGTCATCGTTTTCTTGTTCATTGTCTTCTTCGTTGTCTTCTTCTTTGTCGCATCTTTGTCCTGTTCTTCTTCTTTGTCTTCTTCTACTTCGTTGTCCTCGTCTTCTCTGTCGTCTTCTTCTTCTTTGTCTTTGTCTTCTTTGCCGTCTTCTACTTTGTTGTCTTTGTCTTCTTTGTTGTCTTCATCTTCTCCTTTGTTCATTTCTTCTTTATTGTCTTCTTCTTCTCCTTGGTCCTTTTCTTCATTTCTTCTTTGTCTTCTTCATCTTTGTTGTCTTCTTGGTTGTCTGCTTCTTCATCTTCTTTGTCGTCGTCTTCTTATTTGTCTTCTTCTATGTCTTCTTCTTTGTCTTCTTCTTCGTTCTTTTTCATCTTCTTTGTCGTCTTCTTCGTTGTCTTCGTCTTCTTTGTTGCTTTCATCTTCTCCTTTGTTCTTTTCTTCGTCTTCTTCTTTGTCTTCTTCTTCGTTGTCTTCTTTGTTGTCATTTTTGTCTTCGTCTTTGTTGTCTTCTTCGTTGTCTTCTTCTTGTCTACTTTGTCGTCATCTTCTTTGTCTTTTTCTCCTCCTTTGTCCTTTTCTTCGCCTTCTTCTTCATCTTCTTTGTCCTCTTTGTCGTCTTTGTCTTCTTCTTCATCTTCTTTGTTGTCTTCTACTTCTTTGTCCTCTTCATCTCCTTCTTCCTCATCTTCTTTGTCTTCTGTTTTTATTTCGTCTTCGTCATTTTCCTCCTCTTCTTTGTTCTTTACTTCTTTGTAAATGACAGTAGATTGATGTAAAGTTAGACAACAGTGAGGTGAACATATCTGCAGTTGGTGTCGTTGACTGCTGCTCGTCTGCTCAGTGACATCATTTCATCGCTAAGGAACCATCATAACTTGTATTCCTCTGGATGGACACAGGGATAAAACCAGATGATCTCCAGCAGAATGAACGTTTCCTGTGTTGTTGTTTAACCTCAGACTGAGTGAGAAGCTGCAGCAGATCAATCTGACCAACGAGAACCAATCAGAAGATCTGACCGGAGCAGGAGAGGAGCTGAAGTTGTGTTTGAACCCTGAAGATCTGCAGATAACTGTGAAGAACCTCCTGCAGGTGCTGTTCTTAAATGATACTAGAACTAATAGACTTCAGCTCTACAGCTCATAGAGAGACTTGTGTAACTGGAAGGAAAATATTTAGACAGAACTCACTGACAGCCCTTTAAAACACACAGGAATCCATAAAAACCAGGAAAAACTCCACAGAGAAACCCTCAGAAATACAGGATTTAAACCTGAACCATGAAGGCCAAAAAGATTACAGAGAGGACAACTGACTTCTACTAAATATTACATTTGTTTATTTCAGATGAGATTGTCCTTAAATCTTTCAGTTTTTCAGGGTAAAAATACAATTTTCAGTAATTTTCTGAACCTTAAAAACCACCAGTTGGTTAAAAAATCATGATGTAAATACTAAATCAAGCTTAAAGAATAATGAAGGGAAACAACAACAATAAAATAACAGCCACATTATTTATAGCAACAACAATAATAGTAATAATGATAATAATAACAGTAATAACTATATTAACATCAACAACAATAATAATGATGATAATGATGATGATAATAACAATAGCAATAATAATAATAATAATAATAATGACAATAACAACAATATTAATAACAGCAACAATAAAATAAAATAATATATGTAGATTTAATTCTCTTCTAACCCTCCAAACCTCCTTTTTCTTGAAGAAATCACCAGTATGACATCATTTATCATCCAGAAACTTTAAAAAACTGAAAGATTTTCAATCAGATTTTCAGTTTTCCAGTTGTCCTTGAACTAATCGTTCGTGACGTGCGCTTCATTCCAGAAATTGTGATTTTTCATCCACTCTATTTTGTTCTGCAAGTTAAAATTTGCGGCAGACAAATAATTCCCGTAAAAAACTAAACAAAAGATACTTCATCAAAATTACTTCTCATTTACAACAATTTACGAAAAACTGATTGTTTCGATCAGATCCTGTAAGAGAAAAATAATTTAAGAAGATTCTGTGCTGTTGCTCAGATCAGATTGGAGGCAAAAGAAAAGAAAAAAAAAAGCACTTTTAAAGCATTTTTCTTGACTAAAGTGACAAAGCCGAAACAGAGGAGCTTTAACATCTTTAAAAACGTTTACCTGCTGCTGGTTTCTGTTTTTCTGCTGCAGGTTGAGTCAGCGGTTCGATCTTTAGTCCACAACCATCCAGCATCGCACCAAACTGGACCAGGACTCACCAGAAACCTCCCAGAATCCACTGGTCCAACTTCAAACCCCACAGGAGGAAACTCTGCAGCACATCTCAGCTGATTTTAACTTTTATTCAACATAAAATACTACTTTTACTCCAAATACTGACAGTTTGTGAGGTTTATTACACGTTAAATACTAGTTTTAGTCAAAATATGTTAATTTTAAAGATTTATTCCACCTAAAATGCTACTTTTACTCAAAATACTTATAGTTGGCAACGTTTATTCCATATAAACCGAGTCTGTCCAACCTTTTTCTTTCTATCACAGCTGATTATCGACAACATATCCCAAAAATAAACACTTAGCATATTATTATTTGCAGAACATTCTAAAAATAAACACCTTATTAGCAAACTGTGAGAGTATAATTAGCAGTCAGAACTAAAAAGTGGCTCCGACGCTTAAAACTGTGACAGAAAATGGAATCATTCAGGATAAAAAATAAACATTTTATTGTGACACATGTTTATAAAATCACTATAAGACAAGCAGCTCATGTTCCACGTGTAAAATCTAAACGTCTAAATCAGCACTTTTCTGTCTTATTGTCCGTTAATGAAGACGTTTTTAGCTGCATTCGTCCAACAGGTGGCAGCAGAATCTCAGTTTCAGCCTGATGCTTGAGTTTTAGTTCCAGTTTCAATCAGCAGATCTTCATTTATCACACGGGAGATTTAATTTATCTGTTGTAAAAAAAACACTAAATAAATGCAAATTAAAGTCTTTACTCGATAGTATCTGTAACTTCATAGAACAGGGAAAATCTGCAAAATAACAGTAGATCAGTAGATTTAATAACAATGATAATGATAATGATAAATGAATAGGCAGTTAATTTATTTACCATCATTTAACCATTAATATTCATATTCATTCTTTCAAAAATAGCCATTTGTAAAATAATGATATTTTTTGCAGATTTAAATTTTATTTCAATTTATTATTTTATTTTATTTTTTATTGTTTTATTTCGCTTAATTTCATTTTATATGATTTTATCTTATTTCATATTATTTCATTTTATTTTATTCCACTTTATTTTATTTTATCATATTTCACTTTATTAATATTTTATTTTATTTCACTTTATTTTTTAATCTTATTTTGTCGTATTTCAAGCTGCTGTAACAACTTCATTTCCCTCCAGGGATGAATAAGTCGAAGGTTTTCTACTTTTTTCCTGAACTTTACAGCATTTTTTGGTGTTTTTTGCAAATTTTCCTTCAAACTTTCACTATTTCTCTGCCTTTCTCTGCCTCTAAAGGACCGTAAATCTTCCTCCCATTGACCCTCGCTGAGACTCTTCGCTGTCGGAGGTGAATCTGAGCCGTCGGTGGTTTTTTCTTTCTGGTTTTTGCGTTGTGGCTGCAGATCGGAGGTTTTTTCTCTGACAGCAGCTGAACTGGCAGCATTAAGAGCAGCTGTGGCAACAGCTGACGCTCAGAGAGGAGAAGCTGTGAAAGTCGCCGCAAACATACCGAACATACCGACTCTGGAGTCAGAACTTTACTCCTTTATTATTCTGAGAGCAGATCAGAGGTTTTTATCCAGTTAAATCTGTCTGATGAGTAAAACGAATTACCTCAGGATCCGATTCTGCTCTGAAAAATGTGAAAATCTGCAGGTTTTTACAGGAAATCAGGGTCAAGATTAGTTCATTTAAAGCATAATTTAGATTTTTTTGACAGTCAGGTGTCTTTTTTTAATAGTTTATAACCATAATGTCCTGATTTATTTACTGGTATCTAACAAAAAGTACAAATTACTAGTAAAATCACAGGAAAAAAAACATTAAAAAACCACAGTCCACAGTAAAAATCTGCATTTTTACCATAAAGCAGTTTGTTTTGTTGAAATGTTGCATTTAAATCTGACAAAATCACTATTTTATTTTAAAATTCTGTATTATTGTATGACAATTCACACTGTTTTATTGTATTTATATCTGCTGAAAATGTCACTATTTTACAGATATTTCCAGTTATTTTGATATCATTCATCTTTATTTGATCAATTTTTTGAACATTAGACTATATCTATTAAATTTATTTTTTGTTTTTTTTCTGGCAGGTTTTTTACAGGATTTTTAAATTATTCTTTATTGTCAAGTGCATTAGCATGTCAACTTGTTAAAAAAAAAAACAGGCCGCATAAATAATGTGTACGATGACTTTAAAATGACGCAGTTTTACTGTATTTTAATCTGCTGAAAACGTCATTATTTTACAGATATTTCCAGTTATTTTGACATTATTGTTCTGTATTTGATAGTTTTTGAACATTGGAGTATTTCAGTGTTTAATAACGTCTGTTTTTTGCTTTTTTCTGTCAGGTTTTCCTTTCTTCTGCTGTAGATTTTCCTCCGACGCTGCAGTAAGTGTGTGTGGCCTCGGCTGCTCATAAAGGAGCAGAGAGTCTCCGGTTACCGAGGTGTGAGGAGGAGAACGGTCCAGACAAAAACACCTTTCTGTGGCCGCGGCTCGGCGGCTTGGCCTCCCATCAGCACATTCCCTCTGGAGGCTGTTTTGTCTGAGAGCCGCGGGACTCGTTTGTAGTCTTTGGGTCGAGTTCGGCCGAGTGACGCGAACAGACGCACAGCTCCATGTGCTCCTGAAGCGAAAGTGGAATCAGATCCGCTGCTCTGGAATTGGATTAGAGCTGCAGACCTTCTGCCAGGTGAAGTCAAACCTCAACACATTTTGATTTATAGGGAATTTTTATCACACTGACAGTTTTCTTCTGGCTGGAAACGACACAAACAAGAGACAAAAGATGGTTTATGGTCAACTTGAACTATTTCTACATTATTTAATCAACACTTTTGCTAAAAACACCACATTATACTGCTAAAAAGTGCCTTTAACCCTCCTGTTGTCTTCATTTACGGGCACCAAAAAATATTGTTTCCTTGTCTGAAAAAAATCCAACAAATTCAGCAAAAAAATTCCCCAAATTTCTGAAAATTTTCAAAACCTTCAGGAAGAAAATTCCAATAATCCCTTAAAAGTTTCCCTTAAAAGTTTTATTTTTAAAAAAATCCCCCAAATTTGGCAAGAAAATTCTTGTAAATATTTTCAAAAAATGAGTAAAAATCTTTTTAAAAAAAAATCCTAAAAATATTTAAAGTGATTCCATATATATCAGTAAAACTTCTAATATTTTCTTCAGAACATTCACATAAAAATCAACCAAAATCCAGCAAAATTCACTGCATTTGGTTGATTTTTTTGTGAATGTTCTTAAGGAAACATTTTTAATATTTCTTTTTTTCCACCAAAAAATGTTTTCCCAAAAATGTTGAAAATGTGGACATCAGAAATTTCACTGTGAAAATATATTTTTTTCCCATATTTTCAAACTTTAAAACGGGTCATTTTTGACCCACAAGACGAAAAAAAAACTGAAAACAAACAAACAAACAAACAAAATAGTGAATTTAATGGCAAATATCTGTAAAATCCAGATTTCTAATTAATTTTTGCGGTAGTGTTTACGGTAAAGGTAAATTTGAATTATTCCTCCATTATTTATTAATGTTTTACTAAAAACACCACATTCAAAATTCATTATACTGCTTGAAAGTGTCAGTATTTTAAGAAAATGAAACCTTGATGCTTTTTCTTAGTGGTACTGGTAATTTTTGTTTCAATCTACAGCAAAATTAAATCCAAAAATTAAATACATAAAAATTTGAACGGTGAAAGACTGTAACATTAAAAAACTGTGAAAAATGTGAATTTAATGGCAAATATCTGTAAAATTATCTTTTTTTTCTCTGCAGATTTAAATATGGTCACACGTAAAATAACAAATATTATATACTATTTGAAAAAATGCGCACTAGCAATATTTTTATTTTATTTTAAGTCTTTTATTTTGAATGTTTTATTTTATTTACAGTTTTGGCTTGTAGTTTTTTATTTTTACATTTTTTTTAAAAAATTTAACAAAAGAAAGAAAATCTTGACAGTAACAGCTGAGAGCATAATTTACCATTAATAAATCCTAAATATAACAAAATACAGTAAGATAGTGTAATTTTATGGTCAAATATTGTAAAAAACAAAAACAAAACAAAAAACAAAAAAGAAACAAACCAAATAAACCCCCATTACTATTAGTAAAAATAATGAAGCTTTTTACATAGATATTATTTACAGTTTTGGTGTCTTTAACAAATTAGCATTATTAATTCTAACACAATGATTTTAGTCACCTGTTTATATCATTTACAGCCAGAAAAAAATACCTATTGGTCAAATAATAAAAAAATTCAAATAAATCTGAATAATTTGAGACTTCAGTCCATCCAGTCAGTAGAGATCAGTTCAAAAACAGTCACAACTTTTCATTTTAATGTCAAAATATTATAAAAATGTCCAAAAACAAACACACACAATGCTAAATATACAAACTGCAATAAATAACAATAATAATACACAATCTGAACAATGTTTAACAGAGTCAGAAATCAGAAAGAACCAGAGTTTAACCCTCAGAACCCCAAAACCCATCGTCAGGTTTGACGCGTTTTCTTCCCTAAAAGATGCAAAATGTTCGCATTCATCAGAAAATGTAAAGACAAAAAAATGTTGGATTTTCAACTTTTTTAACTTTCATTTCTTGAAATCAGAAACAGATCTGATCTTAAAACTGTCAATTCTGCTTGTTTCATTTAAAACACAGAGGCAGTGTTTCCACAGAGAGACTGAGAGTGAAATCAAAGCTACTGGATGAATCAAATAAATGCAGCAAGGCTCAGAAACAGTGAACAGAGGAGCAAACTGTTGGAGATACATCCAGCATGGTGAAACATCTTTCTATTACTGATGAGAAAGTGGGTGAAACCGTCAAAAAAGCAAAAAAACAAACCCCCCCCCAATAAACGAGGTGTAAAACGACTAAAACTAAATGTGGTATGGTTTCAAAACAGTGAACAGAGGAGCAAGTAGTGAAGCATCTTTCTACAGTTAGCATGAAAGTGGGTGAAACTGTCAATGAAGCCACAAAACAACACAAGACACAAAACTACCCGCAAAAACAGGAAACAGGGAGCAAACTGTAGGAAGATACATCCAGCATGGTGAAACTTCTTTCTGCAACTGATGTTTAGTTTGTTTGTTAAATATCTATAGTAGGTGGAGTCATTTTTTTCCCCCATTAATAGCAACTGAATTGTGAAACTAAAGCCACAAAACTAAACAAACACGGCACAAGACAACCAAAACTGAATGTGGCATGGTTCAATAACAGTAAACAGAGAAGCAAGTTGTTGGAAGATACATTCAGCATGGTGAAACATCTTTCTACAGCTGATGTGAAAGTGGGTGAAACTGTCAAAAAAAGCCACAAAACGGCAACAAACAAGGCGTAAAACTACCAAAACTAAATGTGGCATGGTTCCATAACAGTGAACAAGTTGTAGGAAGATACATTCAGCATGGTGAAACAGGTGACACATTTTAATTTTCTCTACTTCTATTCATGGTTGTTTTGTTTCCATAGAGCTTTACATTGAGCCACAGTGAAGGAAAATGTGTTAAAAGTCTCCCAGAAGTTGCTTCTTTGGGGTTCTTTGGGTTAAAACGGTTCCACCTGCTCGTCCAGAAAACACGTCGAGATGCTTCTTGGCCTCGTTTGGCGCCGGGAGGACGAATAAAACGCTAAAAGGTGCTTTACGGTCTTCTAATTCTGGTGTTTTTTCTTTTTCCGAACGGAGACGGGAAGCAGAGGAGGGAGGACAGAGGTTCTCCCTCGAGGAACATTTCTAAAGACAATTTATCCGTCCTGGAGAGATAAACCATCTGCCGGTTCGTCCTCGTCGTAAATCTCCGTCCTGCAGTAGCTCTGACGTCACACAGCTGGCTTTTTATTCGCCTTTTTTCCTCTCTTCTTACATTTTTATAACCGACTCCTAAATGTTCCAGCAGCCAGAAGGAGCTGCTTCACTTCCAGCCGTTCATCTCCTTCAGCCGGCTGATGGTTCCTTTGATGGGGGTGGATGGAGGTTGGCTGTATAACGGCAGCGTCGGGGTGCAGCTCCGACTCCACGGCTTCTCAGTGGGAACCGTCCACACCGACCTCTTCTTCTTCTTCTTCTTCTTCTGGTCGCTGTCATCTTTGGAGGAACCAGGAGACATGGACTGCAGGAGAACCATCAGTTAGAGCCTCGTATAGAACATTTCAGCTCCAAAGTGATGCTTTATTAAAGTTTAACTCTAGCTCATATAACCAGCTACATGGTCCAAAAACATCTGGAATTTAAGCTGTGAATTTGCCTCAACAGATTTTTTCCCCCATGTTTTTGAAATACATAAACAGTGAATATACGTTTAAAAAAAAAAAAAGACATTTTAAAACTGAAATATATTCACAAACATCATATTTTAAAAACATTTTATCATCTGTCGATGTACTTTTATTTAGTGCACAAATATTACACAAATTTTTATTTTATTTACAGTTTTTATGTTTTACAGATTTGAATTGGGGTGAATTTACATGCGTAATGTAAAATAACATTAAAAATGACTAACTATGAATAATATATATTTTTAAATTCCTAAAAATAAAGACCAATATTTTTCAGAATTTTACAAATACTTTATTTAACCAATGAAACTGTTAAATTCAAGATTATTCCTGTAATTAGATTTTTTAAATCTGTAATTTAATCTGTAATTTTGCCTAAACAGATTTTTCTTTTTTGCACATTATTGAAATATATAATATAATAGTAAAAAAAAAATCATGTTTAATGCTGTAAATACATTTTTTCAGACAAACAAGTGTTGCTTGTGTAATTTTCTGTCCTCGTGTCAAATTAAGGCCAGAAAATACATTTTAAGGATAGAAAATACCATATATTTATATTCCGTGTTATTTTCTGTTATTTTGCAGTACTGTTGGCCCCAGCTGATGAAAATATTCCAGTTCTTTTACAGTTTTCCTCCTCACAGTGGCCTCCAGCTCTCTTCCCTTGTTGGTACTGAACAATAATAATAAGTAGTTGGTATTGAGTATTAATAATAATCTGTTAAACGTACGCAGCAGCAGAGCGTGAAGCAGCTGAGCTTGGCGGCGTTTCTTCCTTCTCCTGAGTATCGGTTCTTCTTGGGCAGCAGCAGAACGAAGGCCACGGCCAGAGACAGATGGTAGAAGCTGTGGACGTACGAGTAGTCCCACTCCTGGAGGACGAGAAAATTCACAAAGACGTTCAACGAGAAACGAAGAAAAGACGGAGCTGCACCCGAACAACCTCAACCAGGAAGAAGAACTCCAGAGCTTCACCTGGATGGAGGTTAGTGGGTTTATTGTAGGAATAAAGATTCAGGTCATAGAAAAAAAACTAAAAATCATCTGATTCTTCATCTACAGGAACTTTAGTTTAATTAATCAAAGTTCTACCTTCATACTGTGAATATTTTCAGAATTTCAGACCCTCAAAGCTCCAGATTTATCACTTTTTATGGACTTTATCCATCATTTCCAAGCCTCAGAACTCCATCAGTCCAGCAGATAAACACATGACAGCCAGAGCCGTTGGTCAAAACTAGTTATAGCTCTCATTTTTTCTCTCTCATCTTCTGGCCACGGTTCATTTTCTCTGGTTTTGGACAGTTTTTGTGTCTTTTTTTACAAGTTTAGGCCAAGTTTTGAGTTACTTTGGAGAAGCTTCAAGGTATTTTGACACGTTTTAATGGTTTTGGACACGTTTTGAGTCATTTTAAAAAGGTTTTTTCCATCTTGGACAAATTTGTAGTCACTTGGGATGAGTTTCAAGACATTTTGGACAATTTTTGAATTATTTAGTAGAGAATTTGAGTAATTTTGGACAAATTTTTTGCCATTATGGACAAATTTTCAGTAATTTTCAACAAGTTTCAAGACATTTTGGGCAATTTTTGAGTCATAAACACACCTGAGTTCGAATAAAAACAGCTACCATATCAGTTTTACATTCATCCAGGTGTCACAATCTAAAGAAAACATCTGTTTTTGTTTATTTTTTCTGCCACAAAGAGACTAAAACTGTCCCAAAGACACACAAAACGATCGAAAGTTCACACTAAAAACCAAAAACAAGAAAAGCGAGTCACAAAATGTTAAAATCTAGACACAGAGAATAAAAGAGACACAAAACTAAAAAAAAAAAAAAAGACGAGACATGAAATGTTAAAAACCAGACAAAAACAGAAAACAGAGATGCAAAATGACGACTAACAAAATGACCACAATGAGAAAAAAAATCTCCCAAAAACAAATAAAACAACACAAAGCTGCCAAATAATGACTAGAAAATTGTACAAAATACCTAAAACTTTTCAAAATTGAACAAAAAATGTCAAAATTGAGTCAAAAAAGGGACTTAAATGACATAAGACTGTCCAAAATGATTCTAAACCTGACCTAAAGAGGTTAGAAATGAAGCAAAATTACCAAAAAGTGTCCAGAATGACTTGAAAATTGTTCAGAATTAAAAACATTCTTCATATTTTCTGGTATTTGTTTGTTTGTATTTGTAGGATTTCACCTCGAAGTAGAAGCGCAGCATCAGAGCCAGAGCTCCGAAGCAGCATCCTGGACCGACCTGCTGCGTGTAAACCGACTTCTCTGGATAAACCGACCTCAGCTGCTTCATCTTCTGCAGCTGCAACAACAAAAACATCACAGTAAATACAGGAAACGTTCTGAAAACCTTCTCAGAAAGTTTTGCAACATTATTCTGCAGAAACGTTCGTCTTAAAACGTTTTGCAAAGTTCGATGTTTTCAGAAGGAACTTTAAGATAATAGTTGTTTTTTAAGCTTTTTTTTTTTTTTTACAGTCAATGTATAAATGAATAAATATTTTCCTGTATCATCTGTAAGAACTAAAAAAATGTAAAAAAAAATTTGCACATTATTTAAAGAAAAAAATTTAAGCTGTTTATTTTTTACACTGCACTGTAAAAAACAAATTATATATGATCTGGAACAAATAAAAAATTTGTTAAAAAAAGTTAAAACTTATTTCATACAATGCACTGTAAAAAATTCTATCATCCATAACAAATAAAACAAATGTAATATGGTAAAAAAAAACAACTGTGCTGTAAAAACAGTTATGCATTATCTGTAACAAATAAAAACATAGTAATTTTTTTATTATTTTATAAATATTTTATCATTATGATCTATAACAAATAAAAATAAATACATATAATGTGTAATTTATTTAAAGAAAAAAATTAAAGTGTCTGTTTTTTATACTGCACTGAAAAAAATCAATATCCTCTGTAAAAAATAAAAAAAATTTAGTCAATTATTTAAAAATAATAAAAGTGTTTATTTTGGACACTGTACTGTAAAAAATCTGTATAATCTGTAACAAATAATAAAATTGTAAATTATTTTTAAAAAATTAAAGCAGTTTTTTACAATGCACTGTAAAAAATCATTACAATCTGTAACAAACAAAAAATGTAGAAAAAATATCAAATAATTTTTTAAAAAAATTAAAACTTTATTTTCTACACTGCGCTGTAAAAAATGTATAGCCTCTGTAAGAATTATTTTTGACACTAAATTATTTTCAAAAACTGTTGAGTTTTTACACGGCACTGTAAAAATTGTAAAATATTTTTTATGACCTGTTTCTATTAACTTACTAATTTAATAAATGAAGGTTAAGGAAAAGTGTGCACAAAAAATAATATTAACTTCGTTTAAATGGAGGCTTGCTGATTATAACTAAAAAAATACCTGAATTATATCAAAAAACTCTTTAAATGATGAAATAGTCACAACTTTATCATGAAACACACAGAAAAACTGTAAAACAAGCAAATTGTGAGCCTGTTTCTTATGTTTAGTATTAAAATTAAAAGTCTTTTGATTGATTTTATTAGTTTTTTTCAGTAAAATATATGTGTTTTTTAAAATTTTGTTCAGTGTGTTATCGTCCACCACTGACCCATTTGACGGTGATGATGAAGACGGCCGATCCGATGGGTCCGGAGTAGATCCCGTAGCCCCAGCGGTCCTGGTAGATCCTCACAGCGATGGTCAGAACTCCAAACATGGTGATGGACGAACGCTGAGGTTCGTCAAAGTCGCCCAGAGCTGCAAGTAAGGAGGGAATTTATTAAGTTTTATAACGTTGTACTGCAGAAAACACACACCTGAGGCCTGCTGACAGCCTGAATTCTGCATTTATTCAGCTAAATCCACTGTTAGCACTACTGACAGGCCACTTTATTAGGGACACCTGTAAAATAAATGTAGAAAAACTTTTCATTTTCTGTCCACAAGCATTTCATTTTAATGAATCAGTGCAAAGAAGTCCCTTTAAACATGGAGAACCAAACAGAGAAGTCAGCTGTCGGAGCATTTGGTCCTTCACCACACGTGATTTTAAAGCCCGTTAGATGAGGACGGAGCCTTCATTCATACCAACATGTCTGAACACATGTGGGGATCTCAGAAACACAACATGTGTTCTGGACAACTGGAGGGATTTAAACTCCAGCTTTGGACACGAGGGGAGAAATTCTCTATATGTTACCAGCTTCAATCTACACATAAATACACAAAAAATCACAACAAGGTCCAATTTTTTAGAACAATTAGTGTAAAGAAATCCATGTAAACGTGTAGTTTGGAATAAAAAAGTCATAATCGTGTACAGGAACCTGTTTACACATCCAGGCAATAAAAAGACAAAAAATGTGACTTTAGGTCACGAAAACAGGAGTTCGGACCACTGTTAGTCAACAAATGAATGGGTTAATTCTCTTTTAACTCTCTGGATCTCAAAAACTGGTTTTAAAAACCTCCTGGATGAATGAAATAAATGCAGCATGGCTCAGAAACAGTGAACAGAGGAGCAGGTTGGTGGAGATACATTCAGCATGGAGAAACATCTTTCTACTGATGATGAACAGAGTAGAGAGGAAAAGTCTGGAGAGGCTTCTTCTTCTCTTTTGTTGTTTTGTGTGTCGTTTAAGGTCATTTTATCTCCACATATTACAGATATTTAACCATTTCCATGTTTTCAGGCTCTCCAGGGTTTTCCTCTCCACTCTGCTCATCATCAGTAGAAAGATGTTTCACCATGCTGGATGTTTGTATCTTCCTACTATTTACTCCTCTGTTCACTGTTTTGGAACTGTGCCACATTTGGCTTGGGTAGATCTGTGCCTTGTTTGTTTTTTGTTTAGTTTTTTTTTACTTTTTTGACGGTTTCACCCACTTTCATGTCAGCTGTCGAAAGATGTTTCTCCATGCTGAATGTATCTCCAACTACTTGCTCCTCTGTTCCCTGTTTCTGAGCCATGCTGCACTTATTTATTCATCCAGTAGCTTTGATTTTACTCTCTTGTCGGCTCCGTTTTGTGCCATTTTGTGTTTTGTTTTGGTCAGTTTCTGCATCTTTGGGGCAGTTTTGTTTTGTTTTTGTCATTTTGTGTCCCCTTCAGGTCATTTTGTTTCCTTATATTATCGATATTTTAGTATTTTCCTTCTACAAACTCGTCCACTCTGCTCAATTCAACCTGAAAACTGTTTTAAAACAGCTCTACACAGTTTGACCTTAAGGAAGCAGCAACACAACACTGATAAGAAAAACCCAAACAGTGAGTAAGAGGACTTCTCCTTCAGATACTTAAACTACATTATGTTGTACTTGTGCTGTTATTAAGTCCAGTTTCTAAGAAAATGAGGCCACACTGAGGAATAAATGATAAATGTGGAGGAAAACAAACAGTAAACTACTTGAGGTTCAAGAGAGTTAAACCATTTGGACTTTATTGGTGTGCAGAGCTCATTTTAAAACCTTTTTGTGACCTGCAGGTTGTGGTTTTGGACATTCATGCAGCTTCTCACCGATCAGAGTGACCCACATGGAGAGCGCCGTGCCGTAGACGCTGAAATATTCCAGGATGTCGTATCTCATGAAGCACAGGATGGACAGACCTGGACCGTCACACGCATGGTAGATCTGCAGGAGGAACATCTGACAAGCTTCAGTAAACACACTTCTACATCATATTTACTTTACATACGTGGAAAATATCATTTATGGATGTCTGGAGGAATGTATTGAACCACTAACAGGAACTAGAGCTTAAAGATCACAAAACACACAGAACACGCTATTTTAAAGTAAATACCAGATTAAACATTAATTTACAATAAAATCAAGCAAGTTTTAGTTTAAACATGTCAGAATATTTATAGTTATTGTTACTTTAAATAGCGTGAAAGAAGTTTATAGTAAACAGGTTCAGTTAGTATGTTTTATATGGAGCAGAAAGTTCAATATTTCCTGAATAAATTCTGAAATGTGACCATATTTTATCATCAACATTTATACTTATTTTTATTTAAAAATCTGCTTTCAAACCATCAAGATCCTTCTTCAGTTTACTGGATTTAGACTTTCTTTTTTATTTTTTTTTAACAAAATAAAAGTATTAATTTACATGTTTACTGTTAAAAAACTGCAAACATTGTCCACACAAAAGATTTACATTTTTATAAATAGGAATTTATTTTTCTAAAATGTGACACCATAGAATTTCAAGGTTTTACTGTGTTAAAATTAGATAAAAATATATTTTTAACATAATATTATGAGTTGTTGAGCTAGTTTTATCTACATTTTAAAAAAAAAAAATTAATCTGTAAAAGCTGCAAAAATCTGGCAGTATGAAAAAAAGCCAGATTTTCACAATTTTTTTTTACAGATAAGAAATATATATATATATATATATATATATATATATATATATATATATATATATATATATATATATATATATATATATATATATATATATATATATATATATAATTAAAATACATATATTTAAAGAAAATCTGCTCAAACAGAAAGAAAAATGGCAAAAATCTGTTTAAAAATATTTTTCTATCTAATTTAATAATATTTATTTTTTTTAAATTTATTTATGATGCTTTAATTTATATATTCTTTTTACAATATTTAAATTAGATTAAAAGATACTGATTCTTTAACATAATATTGAGACTGTTAACAGTTTTTGAGTGTATTTTATCTATCTATCTATCTATCTATCTATCTATCTATCTATCTATCTATCTATCTGTCTGTCTGTCTGTCTGTCTGTCTGTCTGTCTGTCTGTCTGTCTGTCTGTCTGTCTGTCTGTCTGTCTGTCTGTCTGTCTGTCTGTCTGTCTGTCTGTCTGTCTGTCTGTCTGTCTGTCTGTCTGTCTGTCTGTCTGTCTATCTATCTATCTATCTATCTATCTATCTATCTATCTATCTATCTTTTAAAAAAAATCTATACAAAAAAACTATGAATATCTGGTAGTAAGAAAAAAATGCCAGATTTTCACTGTTTTTTAACAGATTAAAAATAGATAAAATACCCTCAAAAACTGTTAAAACAGCCACAATATTATGTTACTATATATATATATATATATATATATATATATATATATATATATATATATATATATATATATATATATATATATATATATATATATATATATAAAAATACAAAAAATAAAGAAATAAAAGCTTATTTTTAATACTGTAAAACTGACATTTTTTGCTTTCACATTTTCAAAAAATAAATTCCTGTTTATAAAACTATAAATCTTTCGTGAGGACGATATTTACAGTTTTTTAAACAATCAACTAGTAGATTATTTATTATTTTTGTCAGAAGCAAGTTAAACCTAAATAGAGTCAATAAGACTGATTTAGGATCTTGATGGTTTGAAAACAGATTTTATAACTAGAACAACAAAAACAGCAACAAAAAATATGAATTTTAATATTAAATGAACCAAACATCTACAAACTTTAACAGTAATTCGTCCTGCTTCGATAAGTGACCATAAAACGACAGTTTCAGTGGATTTGAAGCAGCTTTTTGCATTTATTTTATTGCAGCAAACAAGAATCTTTTCTGTTCATTTTTTAAAACCATCTAGGTTTCAGAGGGACGTCTGAGGCCACATTTATCTGATATTTTCTCAGATTTTTCCTCCTCTGTAACAGTAAACTGAACATCTTTAGGTTGTGGACGAAACAACAAAAACATTTTCCACCATTTTCTGACTTTTTATGAACCAAACATCTGATCGGTTAATAATGTGCAGTTAATTTCAGCTTCAGTATTAAACCTGGATCATTCCTGAGCAGAACTCCAACCAGAAGCATCCTCCAGAACCTGAACTGAACGTCTCACCGCGGTGAAGAACATGGTGAAGAAGTAGACCATGGCCTCCATGTGGAAGCCCCGCTTGGCGGCGACGCTGGCCGTGGGCAGGAACACCAGACTGCTGACGGTGGGGAGCAGCAGCTTAGCGATGAAGGCGCCCATGATGGAGGAGAACCAGAAGAACCAGCAGGGACCGGGATAAATCCTGCAGGAGACCCTCAGCCTGGTGGAGCTGAATCACAGTGAGGAGACCAGCTGTCCTCTGAGGTCTTTAAACTTTAAACGTCTGCATGTGTCGAGTCATCAGTGGACAGCTGCTGGCATTCCTCTGGACGTGGGAGGGTACGGGAGGGTCTAGGAGGGTCTAGGAGGGTCTAGGAGGGTCTGGGAGGGTCCGGGAGGGTCCGGGAGGGTCTAGGAGGGTCTGGGAGGGTCTAGGAGGGTCTAGGAGGGTCCGGGAGGGTCTAGGAGGGTCTAGGAGGGTCTGGGAGGGTCCGGGAGGGTCCGGGAGGGTCTAGGAGGGTCTAGGAGGGTCTAGATGGAGGGTCCGGGAGGGTCTAGGAGGGTCTAGGAGGGTCCAGGAGGGTCTGGGAGGGTCTAGGAGGGTCCGGGAGGGTCTAGGAGGGTCTAGATGGAGGGTCTAGATGGAGGGTCCGAGGAGGGTCTAGGAGGGTCCAGGAGGGTCTGGGAGGGTCTGGGAGGGTCTAAGGAGGGTCTAGATGGAGGGTCTAGGAGGGTCTAGGAGGGTCTGGGAGGGTCTAGATGGAGGGTCCGGGAGGGTCTAGGAGGGTCCAGGAGGGTCTGGGAGGGTCCAGGAGGGTCTGGGAGGGTCTAGGAGGGTCTGGGAGGGTCTAGATGGAGGGTCCAGGAGGGTCTAGGAGGGTCCAGGAGGGTCGGGAGGGTCTAGGAGGGTCTAGGAGGGTCCAGGAGGGTCCGGGAGGGTCTAGGAGGGTCTGGGAGGGTCCAGGAGGATGTAGGAGGGTCTAGGAGGGTCCAGGAGGGTCCAGATGGAGGGTCCAGGAGGGTCTAGGAGAGTCCAGGATAGAAGGTGTTAATAGAAGGTTTTACTGTAATATTTTAGTTGTTTGTGTAAAACAAGGAAACAAAACAAAACTAAGTAAACAAACAATGCATATAAATACACTCTCAGTCTTTAGTTTGGACACACCTTCTCGTTGAATGGTTTTCTTTATTTCCATCGTAGATTCTCACTGAAGGCATCAAAACTATGAATGAAGACAGATGAAATTATGTGAAATTAATCAAAACATGTTTTAAATTTTAGATTCTTCAAAATAGTTTGAACACAGAGACGTAATAAGAGACACCAGAGATATAAAATCACCAAATTATGACATAAAATCAGTAGAATGTGGAACCAACATCCAGAATTAGACATAAACGACCAAAGTGGGGCCATAAAAATGACCACAAGTTGCTGAAAACATCTGTAAAATGCACATCTGGAGACAGAAAAGAGGAATAAATCAGTCTGGAGGGAACATCTGTAGCTGAGGTTATGATCCAGACAGAAATATAAAAACATCCAGGACAGATATCAGGGTTTTTTTTTAAATTCTAGAGATAAACAAATGTTCTATCAACGTGGTTTATTAGTTGTATTATTATTTTTATCATCATTCATAACATCAGTAGAGAATTAAATGCTAATTATTATACATTACAGGTTTCCACTGTTGTCATGTTTTATAGTTTTATATTAGTTTTATAGTTTTTTATCCCAACATCAGACTCTAGAACCAAAGGTTTCTGACCTGATCAGACTGAGTGTAAGTTGGTCACTGAAAACTCAGAACTTGTGGGTACAAAGTGTATTTAGTGTGATTGAACTCTTTGAATCCCAGCAGTAGGCGTGTAAACGTCTCAACTTGTTGATCGTCCTGAACCAGCAGCTGTTGTCCTCTCAGCTGTTCCAGCTGCTCAGAGTTCTGAGCTCCTCAGATTCCCAGAGTTCCTCAGAAAGGCTGCTGTGGCCGAACCACGCCCCCTGCAGGGGAGCGCCGCCACGTATCCCTCCACCGGGATAGTCCCTGTTCCACACACTAGCAGCAGCAGAACACTGCAGCCACGTTGTGTTCCAGTGTCATCAACACAACTACAACTGTTGCTTTGTGTCTCGTTTCTTTGCTTTATGAGTTTTTGTGTCACCATTGTCTCATCTTGTGTCTCATTTCTGTCGTTTTTGTGTCGTATTTTAGTCATTGTGCGTCTCGTTATCAGCGTTTTGTCTCATGTTTTGTTGTTTTGTGTCACTTTGAATCTTGCTTTTGTGTTTTATTTGTGTCATTGTGTCTCATTTTTTGTCAGGTTTTTTTTCATTTTGTGACTTGTTTGTCTCGTGTCTGTCATTTTTGTCTCCAATTTTTGTCCTTTTGTGTCAGATTTGTGTCATTTTATGTCACATTTGTGTTGTTTTCTGTCTCATTTGTGCTATTTTGTCCAGTTTTGTGTCTCATTTCTGTAGGTTTGTGTCCAGTTTTAGTCATTGTGCGTCTGCCTTGTGTGATTTTGTGCCTCGTCAGCTTCATTCAGTCTCATGTTTTGTCGTTTTGGTCAAATTTGTTTTATTTTGTCTCTTTGTGTCATTTTGAATCTTGTTTCTGTCATTTTATGTCTATTTTTTGTTGTTTTGTGCATCTTTTGTCTCGTTTTTGTCTCATTTCCGTTATCTTCTGTAATTATCTGCTATTATTCTGTCGTTTGTGAGGTTTCATCAAATTTTTGTGAGTTTTGAAACTCTTTTTTTTCTCATTTTGTTTCTCGTTGGTATTGTTTTGTTTGTGTCTTTTTGTGAGTTTTGTCTCCGTTGTCATTTTGCTTTCCATTTTTCTCATCTCATTTTCATTTGTGTCATTTTGTGTCTGTTTTCTTGTGGTTTTGTGTTATTCTGTGTTGAGTTTTTTGTTCCGTTCTTCCTGTCAGCCTGCTGTTAACAGTCATTCTTGTTTCAGCTTCAGATTCTGCAGTTTTTAATCATATTTTGTTGAAAACACAACACTAATGTTAGAACTCGGCTGCGTTTCCACAGTAATTTACCACAGTGTGTGTGTGAGTTTAACCCTCCTGCTGTCCTCATTTACAGGCACCGAAAAATATTGTTTCCTTATCTGAAAAAAAGCCCAAAATTCAGCAAAAAAATTCCCCAAATTTATGAAAATTTGCATAAAAATGTGAATGTTCTTAAAGAAGCATTTTTTTTAAACATTTTTTTCCACCAAAAAATGTTCAAAAACTTCCCAAAAATGTTGAAAAATGTGGACATCAGAAGTTTCACTGTGAAAATATATTTTTTCCCACATTTTCCAACTTTAAAAGGGGTCAGTTTTGACCTGCAGGACGACGTGAAGGTTTAGAAGAACCAGCTGACCTGTGGACGGTCAGACCTGCAGTAAAAGGGACTCTCTCTGGTTTCACTTCTCTGTGAAATGTTGTTTCAGCAGCCGGCAGGACTCGACTCTCTCTGGGGGAAGAATCAATCAGCTGTGAGTCTTTATTACCGTCAGCAGCAGCATGACCTGAAGTGACCCCGACATGGAGTCAGGAGGTCCAGAGGTCAGGAGGACGGAGAAAGTGGAAGAAGAGCCTGAAATACTCCGACCTGTGGAGTTTATTACGGAACCAAAAGGTTCGTTAAAAAGGAGCTGGTTAAAGTTGACCAAAAATACATGAAAATACAAAACCATGAGGAGTAAAGTGAAGCAGAAAAACAAGTAAAACAGGCTTAATGTCCATTTTTAACTAATTTTGAGTTTTGAATCCATTTTTGTGTGATTTCGCTTTTTGTTTTTGTGTCATTTTTAACAGTAATTTTGCTTTTTGACCATTTTAAAATAACTTTGGACAAGTTTATTTTATTTCAGATATGTCTTATGTAATTTTGGGAAGGTTTTTAAGTCACTCTGAATAATTTCTGAGTAATTTTGGATGATTTTTGAGTAGTTTTGAGCATTTTTGAATCACTTTAAATAATTTTTGAGTCATATGTATTCATACATACAGTATACACACACACACACACACACACACACACATAGATATATAAATAAAATGACAAAACACAGATATTTTAGAAAATCTGTCAGAAACTTGTTTCAGACTAAAAACTGTGTCATTATTTATCAGGCAAATAAAGTGTAACAACTAAATAGTCCTTTTTCACATAGTAACCAAAAATCTTAATATGTTTTATAGAAAATTAATCAACAACATACAACCACTAGAACTATTGTTTTCTGTTTCTAGTTTTTGCTGTTTTGTGTCTCGTTTGTCGTGTTTTGTGTCTCATTTCTGTCATTTTGTGTGTTTTTTTCACACTGATGTGACTTGTTATTGCCATTTTCTGTATTATTTGTTTTGTCTGGTTTTGTGTGTCCTCTGTCATTTTGCCTCATGCTTTTGTCATTTTGTGCTTTATTTGTGTTGTTCTGTGTCTAGTTTTGGTCGTTTTGTGTCTCACTTTTGTCTAATTTTTGTCGTTTTGTCTCTTATGTCTTGTTTTGTGTCTCATTTATGCCGTTTTGTGTTTTTCTCACACTGATGTAACTTGTTTTTGTCATTTTGTGTATTATTTGTGTTGTTTTGTCTTGTTTTGTTTGTCATTTTTGTCATTTGGCCTCATGTTTTTGCCATTTTGTATCTTGTTTGTGTTTTTTGTGTCAAACTTTTGTTGTTTTGCGTCTCACTTGTGTCATTTTGTGTCTTACTTGTGTCTAATTTTTGTCATTTTGCGTCTCATTTAGTTTTGTGTGGTTTTATCACATTGATGTGACTTGTTTTTGTCGTGTTGTGTGTTGTTTCGTGTCATTTTTGTCATTGTGCATCATGTTTGTGTCATTTTGTGTCTCACTTGTGTCTAATCTTTTGTCATTTTGTCTCATTTGTCTTGTTTATGTTGTTTTCTCTCAGTTTGTCTGTCTTTTTTCTTGCTTGTGTTGTTTTGTGTTGTTGTTTTGCAGTGTTTATATTTAATGAAACGTCTCGTGGTTCTGCTTCTTCTCGTCCAGTTTGTAGTTTCTGTCCTCGTTGTGGGAACCAGAGACGACTTCCTCCACACATCTGGACAAACATCATGCTTCCCTCTGATTGGCTCAGAACCAGCAGCGACCTCCGACCTCCAGGTCAGTTTCTAAAAACACTCGGCGTTTCAGAGTCGCTCACTCAGGACGAATGAAGAAAAACAGCGACTTCATCTCTGTTTTCATTTAAATCCCACTTTATGTTCTGTTTTTCACATTTTCATCTTAAACAAGCTTTAAGTTGTTCTTTTTCCTCAAACTTCCACAACTTCATTAGTCTCTGCATGATTTTTCCTGCTTTAAAGGTGCAGCAAATCTACAAAACTGTTCAGATCAATCAAAACTTCATGTTCAGGTTATCAGCAGCGAACTATTAGCAAAGAACTAAAAACATTTATTTTTGTGTTTTCGTTTTGTGCCTCCTATTTGTTGTTTTATCTCATTTTTTTTGTCTTGTTTGTGTCATTTTGTCTCATTTAGTTGTCATTTTGTGTCTCGCTTGTGTCGTTTAGTGTCCGATTTTTGTCACGTTGTGTCTCATTTAGTTATTTTGTGTCTCATGTTTGTAGTTTTATCTAATTTTTTGTTGTTTAGTATCTTGTTATGTCACTTTGTCTCATTTTTGTGTCTCGTTTTGTTGTTTTGCGTCCAGTTTTTGCCATGTTGTGTCTCCTCTTTCATACTTTTGCGTTTTATTTGTGCTTTTTTTTGGTCTTGTTTAGTGTCTCATGTTTGTGGTTTTGTGTCTGATTTGTCTCATTTTTCTGTCGTTTTTATTATTTTGTGCCTCATTTTTTGTCATTTTGTGTCTTGTTTTTGTTGGTTTGTATCTCGCTTGTGGTGTTTTGGGTTTTTTGTGTCTTGTTTGACTTGTTTAATATCTTGTTTGTCTCACGTTTGTTGTTTTGTCTAATTTTTTTGTTGTTTATCATCTTGTTTCTGTCATTTTGTCTTTTTTTTGCTGTTTTGTGACTTATTTATTCGCAAAAAATTTTTTTACAATCAAGGAAGTGTGCTGAAAGGTGGGGCAAAACGAACCAAAAAACCCCTTTATTTCACCCTGCAGGGCTCCTTGAATCTGTAAAACGATTGTCTGGACCCCTAAAGTTAAAATGCAAATCTCTCAACAAGTTGACTCCTGGATTGTTGTTTTTTTGATTGAAACCATTTGTTCTGCTGCAGTTCCTCAAATGTCCACTAGAGGCTGCTTCCAAACCTGAGGCCATCCTCGTAGACGTTCATGTTAAAATGTCTAACTTTCCTGCAGAAATAAATACATTTACAGCTCGGTAGAGACACATTTTTGGAGTCTATAGTGAGGAAAGAAAAGAAATCAAATGTATGGATATATTCTAGGTGCAGAAAAGATGGTGATGAGCAAAAACAACGACTTTATTCGTGTCTTACAAATTAAAATCAGCACCATAAAGCAAAAAAAAAAAACAATTTTCAGATGCCTTCGCCAGTGTTAAACCACAAGAAAAAGATTCCAAACAACTTTTTTCAGCATTGTTATAATATTTTTTAATCTCTGATACAGATAAACTCAACTACGAATGGCATTTTTTCAACTCATCTGGTGAAAATTGCGGAATTTATTCAAAACAGTTTTTTCTACCATCGTGCTGCTCTGTAATTCATTCCTGCTGTTTGAGGCTGTTCAGAAACAGAAACTCTGCCTCTTTATGCTCCGATCTGTGTGTTACTTTGCAGCGTTTTCAGGAAGGAGTGTGTTTTGCTTCACACGTTTCAGAGCGAGGCTTTTCTTCTCCCTGCGGTGGCATTTATAACGGCTTTAATTGCTCTTTTGTCTGCGTGCTGCAGCCCTAATGACTCCAGACTGCAAACACAAAAACACACCCATGGGAGCTGCTGCAAACACATTTTCCTAATAGCTTTTACTCTGCTGTCATGCGGAGGGCGCTGGGCTTTAATTATTTAAGTATATATTATTCTGGCCTGGCAGCCTCCCTCTCTATCAGCTTGTAAATCTGGCGATGGAGCAGAGCGGCGCTAACGTAGCCGACAGACTCACCGGCAGCACAAGTTAAAGAGTGAAAGGATGGAGGTGGAGGGAAAAGCAAAAAGGACAGGAGCTCCTGAAACTGTGTGAATTTATCCAGATACAGTTTACATCCACTTCTAAACACCATGTAGATCATGGTAGTGTTTAGTTACAAAAGACTCCTACAACTGCTAATTTTCTACAATGTAATCATTAAAACACATGAATCTTTGTTGCAAAAAACAATCATTCATTTTGGTTCTTTCATAGATTTATTACAGGTTTTCTGGAAATATTATACATCCATCAACTTGAATAATAAGTTGTAGTGATGTCGAAAGTTGTGTTAATCAAATTTTCTTAGTTTCATGGCCTCTTAATGTCTCAGAGTGATTACGTTTGACTACAGCTGCTGACTCCTCTGATCCAGTTTAAATAGAACCCATTAGATTCACTCATTAAACTCAAACACTACAGTGGGAAAGTCTGAGGAGCTCAGCAAAGATCTGAAAAAGCAAATCATGACTTGAACAAGTCAGAATGTCACTTGGAGCCATTTGAAAGCGGCTTCAGATCCAGAATCATCTGTTTGTCAGTATAAAGTTCATGGTCCAGTTGTGTTACTGCCACCATCAGGAAGAAAACACAAACTATCACCTGCTGCTGAGAGACCATTGGTCAGGATGGTCAAGAGTCAACCAAGAATCATCAGAAAGCAGGTCTGAATGAATGAGAAGCTGCTGGAACACAGCTGTCAGTGTCCACAGGGTTTTATATCAACATGAGCTGAGAGGATCCATGAAGAAGGAAGTTCTTCCTCTAGAAGCAGAACCTTAAAGCTCCATTCAAGTCTGCTGTTGATCACATGGACAAAGAAAAGACCTTCTGTGGTCAGATGGAAGAATAACTGAAGATGAGGCCTTTAACCCCAAGAACACCAAACCTACCATCAAGCATGGTGGTGGCAGTATCATGCTCTGTGGAACTGGAGCTTTACACAAAGTAAAATACATTCATAAATGTTAATATTCAGTTCGATTTGTCAATTTTCTCTTGAGTTTGGTTCTTTTGGTTTCAAGCTTCTGGTTTATCTTCAACTCCTCTGGACTGAATTGGTTCAGATCAACTAAATTTGTCGTCTTTCTGACTCAGACTTGGTTCTTCGGATTCTTGATGGGTTCAAGTCAGGACTTTGGGGAGACCAGTCTAGAACCTTCATTCCAGCCTGATGGAACCATGTCTTTACCACGTCTGATGTGTGTTTGGGCTCATTGTCTTGTTGAAACATCCATCTATGTCCAAGATCAACCTTCTGCTCATGGTTTTAGGTTTTCCTGAAGAATGTGGAGGTGATCCTCTTTCTTCATTATTCCATTTACTTTGTGTAAAGCTCCAGTTCCACAGAGCATGATACTACCACCACGCTTGATGGTAGGTTTGATGTTCTTGGGGTTAAAAGAGATCCACCGAAGACAGTCTGAAACCAGTCCTCATCCAGGACCAGGTCCAGAGTAAAATAAATCCTAAACCAACTTTAAATCACATCCAAAACCAGGAGAACCAAGACTGAAACCAAACATAAACCAGTCTCAAGAAAGTCCACAACCAGTCCAACATCCAGTCTGAAACCAGTCCAGAAGCTCTTCTAGGAAGCCCCAGAGCATGATACTGCCACCGCCATGCTGGATGGTAGGGTTAGTGTTCTTGGGGTTAAAGGCCTCACCTTCTCTCCTCTCTTGAGTCTAATGAGTGGATCTAATGGGTTCTATTTAAACTGGCTGAGAGGAGTCACCAACTGTAGTCAAACTTAATCTCTCATGAGAAGTTAAAAGGACACAGCACAAGAAAGTTTGATGAACATAGCTTCCTACATCACCAAAAGTGGCAATTCAAGTTTCTGTATGTACATTTTTAACCAAGCAGACTTTGTCATATTTTAAGAAGACTTTCAATAAAACTACTGAAGAACCAAAATGCAGGATTGTTGGTTTTTTTTTTGTGACAAAGACATAAAGAGCTGTCGGAGTCTTTGGAAACTGAAGACTACCGTGATCTTTTGCTTCGAGCCACTGAAGTTCAAGGACACGAAACAGGACTGAGAGATCGAGACGGAGTGAAACAAGTGCATGTCTGCAGAGAGGCAGCTGTAGAAACAGAGCTGGACTAAAGCCCAGAGAGGAGGGAGGGCCGCGGAATAACAGCGGAGGACGACGGAGGAAAACATTGGCTGGACTTGCAGGAATAAAAGAGGACAGACAGACGGGAGGAAGACGACCTGGTGGGCCGACCCGGTGGTCCTCGTCTGCTCGTCCTCCTCTCATCATTCACTCATTCCTCCGTCCTCCCATCTGGTTTTGGCTTCTCCGAGTATTTCCAGTCTCTTAAAGGAGAAGTTCAGAAGCATCAAGTTAAAACCCAACACTTCTAGCTAAACTTTCACACTGATAATAAAGTTTTTTGGCCTTCAAAAACTTCAATTTGCTCTTTTCAAGCTTTGAATTTGAATGATAAAGTGGAACATACTACAGTACTAGCAAATATATGTTTATCTTAACTTTACGTTTAAGTTCTATAATTTTACATTAATTGTACTGTTTTATGTGAAGCGTATGTCTAATTTAAAACACATTAAAAAATATAGACAATAATACAGTTAAATGAGACAATTTTTGCATTTTTGTTGTTTTTTGTTATATGTACATATGGTCAATAATATTTGTAAGAACTCACTTTTTTTGGCTTTTCTACATTTAATTAAGCCTTTTTTTGGACAGAATTTACAAAAAATCCTCTTTTGTGTCAAAGGCAAACCAGATTTTTACAGTGACGTCAATTTAGATAAAATTTAAAATATGAAATAAGTGATCACACGATGCTGCCACCACCGTGCTTCACCCCATGATGCTGCCACCACTGTGCTTCACCTCATGATGCTGCCACCACTGTGCTTCACCTCATGATGCTGCCACCACCAGGCTTCACATCATGATGCTGCCACCACTGTGCTTCACATCATGATGCTGCCACCACCATGCTTCACATCATGATGCTGCCACCACCATGCTTCACATCATGATGCTGCCTCCACCATGCTTCACATCATGATGCTGCCACCACCGTGCTTCATATCATGATGCTGCCACCACCATGCTTCACATCATGATGCTGCCACCACCGTGCTTCACCCCATGATGCTGCCACCACCATGCTTCACATCATGATGCTGCCTCCACCATGCTTCACATCATGATGCTGCCACCACCGTGCTTCACCCCATGATGCTGCCACCACCGTGCTTCACCCCATGATGCTGCCACCACCATGCTTCGCAGTGTTGATGGTGTGTTTGTGATGATGTCTAGTGTTTAGTGTCCACCAAACATATTATCTGATGGACAAAATCTTCATTCTGGTCTCCTCAGACCAAAGAACCTTCTTCCAGTTGACTTCAGAGTCTCCACATGTCTTCTGGTGAACTCTAGTCCAGAGCCTAACTCACTAAAGGAAAAGGAGAACTCAAAAACCCAGAATTTTGACTCTGAAATGATTTTAGCATTAGCATAATTTGAGAGCTTATTGGCTTACCCGACATCCACATCAGTGCAACCTGAGAAAATGAATGAGAATTTCTGGAAACTGATATTTTAGCTCAGTTCGGCAGCAGAGGACCCAGGGGAGGAGATCTCTGTAGGAAATAAGGAGTTCACTTCTGTCTCATCTGTCTGTGTTCATTCATTTGTGTGATGAGTCAGTCTGTGTCATGGCAGATAGCAATGTTCAAGGTCTAGCATCTCCAGGAATAAAACTCCCACAGCCAGGACATTTGGTGAGGACTCAGACACAATAGTTTCCAGTAAGTCTAAATGATCCAATTCTAAAAATGAGGAAAAAAAAGTGCAGAATTGTCAAGGTCCTCTAAATGTATATACATGTGGATGGATCCATATTTCTACTAAAATCCAGTCTTTGGTCCACATTTCACCAACTTTTGAGGCTCTAACATCAGTAGAATCTGATGTGTGGAAAGTTTGACCAGACAAGGTTCCAGTTTTTGGATATTTTGACACATAACAATGCTAATATTATTCCACATGGGCAATTTTGGGTCAATTTGGACAATTCTCATCTTATTTTAAACAAATATGTCAGAAATTTGTATGCTTATTTTGCACAAATCTGGACCATCGACCAAAGACTGTATTTTAGTAGAAATATGGATCCATCCATATATGTACACTTACAGGAACTTTATGGAGACACAATACCACAATTGGTTGCACCTATTTCCATTGTCAAGGACCAATAATTCATAATTTGTTCTCTGCTGGAGCCATTTCATGACTTCTATCAGTTGGAGCCTGTTCTGTCTGTGTCCTCACCACATTTCATGGGTGTGTGAGTTAGATTTCTGGAGCTGTTGAACCCTTAAAACACCTGAAAACATGAAGTTCAGCTGCAGTGGATCCATGAAACCATCCAGAGATGCTAATAAACCGGAGAGAGAGACCGAAGGCAGAGCCGATCCTCCCACCGCCGAGGAGGAGGATGCAGCCAGAGAACACCTTACCTCCCTCCTTCCCTCCCTCCCTCCCTCCCTTCCTCACTCTCTGCCTCTTCACTCCACGGCGACGGCAGCAACACAACGCTGCTGCTACACACCGACACACACACTGAGCGGCATCCTCAGCTCGGACCCAGACGGCCCTTGGACTGCTGCAGGCGAGGTGAGTGCTTTCTGCTGCTGCTGCTGGGACTTCTGCTGTGTTTTTGTGTCTGCATAGTTTGGCCTTTTTTTGGGGGGGGGCTTGTGTGTTAGTGTGTGTTAGTGTGTATGTGTGTGTTTACGAGGCAACACCAGAGCCAATGTGTTTTGCACCAGACCAAAACAAACCCACAAAATAATGCTGACTCCCTCTCAGAGCAGTGTGTGTTTGGTTGTGTGTGTTTTTGTGCAGGCATGCATGTGTGTGTGTGTGTGTGTGTTGCTGGAGAGGCCCGAGTCTGTCTGGAAACTTGTCAGCTGTTGTGTGTGTTGTGTGTCTGTGTGTAAACCGGTGAGGTAGAGGCCAACGTTCGTGCCAGTGCTACTTGTCAAACTGCACATTCTGGCCTCACGCTGCTGCAGAGTTACAGGAATAAAAGAATAATCTGCCGTCCAGTTTCACTTTCAGTGCTTACAAAACTTTCTGCTAATAGTTTACAAAAGTACCATCTGCCTGTGCAAAAGGATCCTGGAGCTCAGATGAAACACATTTCTGCTCCTTATTGAAGTTAGGAGGGTGAAAGTGTTTGGTAGAGGCTCATTTTTATCGTCAATTAAACACCTAAAAGCTGTGATTTGGTGGTTTTTAGTTACAAAAATGTCCAGATGTGAAAATTCTATCAACTTTTTTAACCCCAGAACACTAAAATCCACTTTGAAAGTCATGTTTCCTTCTAAAAATGACCAAAATCCCACAAATTATCAGCCCAAAGCTCTAAAAACTGATAGAATTAACTCTAGAAATGTCACCGAACCTCAGATTAACATCACCAAACTTCATCAAAATCACTTTATTCTACATGTCTCCTTTAAAATTCACCAAAATTGTGTTCCTTTTCAATGAGCTAGACTGTTACCCCTCTGAATTATGTTATCTTCTAAAAAAAATCATCAAAATTACACAAGTTATCATCTAGAAACTAAAAACACAAAGAAACGTCAGATTTTCATCTTTCCAGCAGCCCTTAAACTCAGGAAACTGAACTAAATCTGAGCTTAAAATCGTCAGATTTCATCAGAATCACTTTATTCTATGCTTTTAATTTAAAATTCAGCCAGAAATTCCTCCTCACGTTATCCTCTAAAAAATCTACAAAATTACACAACTTGCTACGAATTGAGGGATAAATTCAGCTTGATGACACTCTTTCTACAGTTATATCTACAGTATGTGGAGACAGAAGGAAAACAAAATGAGACACAAAACAACAAACAAAAAAGCCACAAAGTGAAGACAAAGAGATAAAACTGTGCCAAAGACACATTAAATGACCAAAACGAGACACAAAATGACAAAAACAAGAGAAAATAAGACGCATAATGACAAAAATAAGACACTAGATGACAAAATGAGACACAAAACTACACAAACTAGACAAAAAATGTCACAAAATTACATAGACTTGACAAAAATTAGATAAACAAGAGGAAATAGGAAACATAATGACTGAAATAAGATACTAAATGAAAAAAACAAGAGAAAACATAAACAAGGCATGACAAAAACATGACAGAAAGGAGACATAACTGTCCCAAAGAGACACTAAAAGACACAAACGGAGACGTGAAGAGAGACTGAGACGAAAATCAAAGCTACAGGATCAATAAAACAGTGAACAGAGCAGCAAGTTGTTGGAGATCCATTCAGCATGGTGAAACATCTTTCTACAGATGATGAGCAGAGTAGAGAGGAAAAGACTGGAGAGGATGGAAGTGTTTAAATACTCAGCATGTCTTCAATGAGTCAAAATTTGTTAAAAAAAAAAAAAATAATAGTAATAATAATAAAAAACTGAAAAAAATTAACTAAAATGGCTGAAAATATGACCATAATTTCCAAATGTCTGTCCTCAAGGACTCGAAATTTGCACAAAATGACTCAATGTTGGTTTTCAGTGGCTCCAAATTGTACAAAATTATCTTAAATTTGACCTAAATGGCTCAATTATTGTCCAGAATGACTACTAATGACATCCTGGATCAATAAAACAAATGCAAAATGGTTACATATCTGCAGTATGTGGAGCCTCCATTTGTTTGTAGTGTTGGTAACGCTTCAGGAGAATGTCAGACACGTCAATTACAGATTTTTTTTAGTTTTCGTAAAATAAAAGTGACTCTAAATGTTTCGTAACTGAAAAATCTGTCCGAAAGGAGTCAAAAATTAACCAAAACAACTAAAAGTTTGTCCGAAAAGAGTCAAAAGTTGACAAAAATGATCCAACATTTGTCTTCAATGACTCAAAAATTGTCTGAAACGACTTCAAATTTGACCTAAATAAATCAAGTTTGTCCAACAGGACTCAAAAACCATCCACAATGACTTCATATTGGACCAAATGATCATTTCCAGCTAATTATTCAGGTGGAATATTTAATGTTCATGTCTAATATCCCTCATTACCTCGGTATAACTGGCAGCATTAATTATTAATGTCCTATTCCAGTCTTATTCTGGCTGCTTCTTATTTATCGTTCTTATGTCTTGTTGCTTTTCTACTTTTTAGACACTGAATTTCTTACGTTGTGTTAATTTGTTTTATTTCTTAACAATTTCCTTCCAGTTTAACAAAGTTTTATCTTTAAAAACATAAGAAATAGATTCACAAACCCCTTCTAGACAGGGCTAAATGGAATCCAGGTTCATGTACGAAACAACTCAGAACTCCAGACGTGTTGAGTCCACGTATCATCGACAAAACCGGACTTTCTGAAGAGATATCTTCTAAGAAAACTCAGAGTCGGTCTGAGAATGTGAGCGGAGGTCGTTCCAGTTTATTCAACTCTCGAGGCCTAAACGAAGCTCACACTTGAACTCCGACCCGTTTATTGACTCTCTGTTCAGAGCCGACGTTCCCAGAAACAAGAGCCGGAGTCCCAGGATCGGATTCACTCAGAGACGAAGGAAAAAGACAAAAAAAGACTCAAGAAGAGACACAAAGCTGCAACGCAAACTTTTATCTGTTTACACAGAAAGTCTGAAACGGTTTTATTTACAAACAAACGTCAACGATTAAATTACCAACTATTTCCATCATCATTGAGTCGGTTTACGGTCATTTTTGAAGTAAGAAAAGTCGTCCTAACTTCTTAAATGTGAATAATTTTCTCAGTTTTCTGGCAGATAATTGATTAAGTGAGAAAATAATCCACTGAAACCAACAACTTCTGCTGCATAAACAGACAGAACTCAGAAAAAGTGTTTTACAGCATGACAAAGTTATATTGGATAAATTAGAAAAAGACGGAAGCCAACAATGGAAGGCGCCACATAGTGATGATATTTCACTCCATTTTTACAGCCTCCTCAAACTTTTCCTCTCTGCTCTGCTCATCATCAGTAGAAAGATGTTTCTCCATGCTGAATGTATCTCCAACAACCTGCTGCTCTGTTCACTGTTTCTGAGCCATGCTGCATTTATTTGATTCATCCAGTAGGTTTTAGCTGATCTTTTGCGTCCCTGTTTAGTCGTTTTATGTCTTGTTTTTGTTGTTTTGTTCCTTGCCTTTCTTGTTTTGTGTCCAGTTTGTGTCTCGGTTCTGTCATTCCGTGTCTCTTTTTGGTCATTCTGTCTCCACATACTGCAGATATTTATCTATTTCCATGCTTCCAATCTCTCCAGACTTTTTCTCTCCACTCTGTTCATCATCTGTAGAAAGATGTTCAGGTGAACAATTTTCATGTCATAAAGGACAAATGTTGAATCAATTTGACCAGTTTTTGAAAAATTTTGGGTGTATGTTGAGTAATCTTATTCATATTTTGAGCCCTTTTGGACAAACAATTTGTATTTTTTATTAATTGCTGCAGACAAATGTTGAGTCATTTTGGCCAAATTCAGTTATTTCTCTGTGTTTTAACCTTTTCACATGGAATTTCATCGCATTAAAGTAACATTGTTAGGGCAAGGTTTGGAGGCAGAGGTATTCCTCGCAACTACAGTTGAATTAAAACGACAAATGCAAAAAAAATAAAAAACAATGTTCCAGGAGCACGTATAAAAACACACCTTTTAGTGATAGCAGACTGGAAAAGCATGCATTTGTTGTATCTCTTTTGGCGTCTCTTGCAAAACTGCAGCTCCCGTTTTTTATATTTAAATGAATAGGTTGATCTACACAACAGGAAGAGCCCAAATAATTGTCCATCTGCCTTCTAGCTGAATCTTTGGTGCTTCATTTCACTACATTCTGCCCCACTTACACCCGTGATATTCGTGTTATAGGTTAGACTCGCCGGTGTCCAGGTCGGACAATTTTGAATTGTTTTGGTCAAATTTTAAGTTATCTCAGTCACATTTAGCGTCATTTCGGACAATTTTGAGTCACTGAAGACAACTGTTGAATTATTTTGGTCACTTTTGGAGTCATTTTTGACACGTTTTGAGTCTAAAAGGACGTGTTTAGTCATTTATGGCAATTTTGAGTCATTTTACACTATTCTGAGTTGTTTTGGTCAAATTTCAAGTTATTTCAGTCAAATTTAGCATCGCTGAAGACAAATGATGAGTCACTTTTGTGAGATTTTCAGTCATTTAGACAAATTTTGAGGTATTTTAAAAAACTTTTAAGTTGTTTTGGTCACTTTGTGAGTCCCTTTAGTTAATTTTTGAGTCATCTTTTAATATTTTTTGCCAATTTTGGAATGATAATTGAGAAATATTGAGTCATTTTCATGAGATTTTGAGCTACTTTAGATAATTTTTTAGTCACTGGAAAACTTTGGAGTCCTTCTGGTCACTTTTCCAGTCATTGTGGTCAAATTTTGAGTCATTTTGGACAATTTTCAAGTCATAAAGGACAAATGTTGAGTCATTTTAGGCAAATTTTGATTAATTTTGACCAATTTCTGAAAACTTTTGGATGTATATTGAATAATTTTACTCATATTTTAGGTATTTTTGGACGAACTACTTGTATTTTTGTCAAATAGACAAACGTTCAGTCATTTTGGCCGATTTCACTTATTTCTATGCATTTGTTGCGTCTTTTTTTGACTTTCTAAAAGTCTCTCTTGCAAAGCTGCAGCTCCCATTTTTGATTTTTATTTTAATAGTTTGATCTACACACCGTGAAGAGCCCAAATAATTCTCCCTCAGCCTTCTAATTGAATCTTACTTGCATCATTTTTTCACCCCACTCTGCCCCATTTAAACCCGTGATCTTGGTGTTACAGCAGAGTCTGGCTGGTGTCCAGTGTCAGATAATAAACGTCCAGTGTTGGTCTGATATATTCAACCGTCTGTCTGTCTGCTGAGGCTGCCAGCGCTACGAAAACAAGACGAGAGGCGAGGGGCCCCAGGGGTCCGTCAGGGTGGGACCGGGATGAGGGAAGATGAGGGGACGGTGTTTACGTTCGTCCTCCGATCCTCCCTTCCTGGCTGGGAAGTGACAGCAGAGTGAAGGAGGGAAGAGGAAGACGCTGTCTGGAGGCCGACTGGGAGTGTAGAGAGAATGACGTGGCGGTGCACGAGTTCAGGTGTGCTTCTCTGTTGGTGAAAAGTCATACAATATGGCAGTCTTGAGTTTCCAATGACTCCTAGGACTCGGCATCATCAAGACACAGTCTAGAACCTTCATTCCAGTCTGATGGAACCATTTCTTTACCACGTCTGATGTGTGTTTGGGCTCATTGTCTTGTTGAAACATCCAACTGTGTCCAAGATCATCCTTCTGCTGATGGTTTTAGGTTTTCCTGAAGAATGTGGAGGTAAATCTCCTTCTTCATTATTTCATTTACTTTTTGTGAAGCTCCAGTTCCACAGAGCATGATACTACCACCACCATGCTTGATGGTAGGTTTGGTGTTCTTGGGGTTAAAAAAAAAAGTCGAAGACCCACCCAAGACCATCTGAAACCAGTCCAGAAGCACTTCTAGGAAGCCCCAGAGCATGATACTGCCACCTCCATGCTTGATGGCAGGTTTGGTGTTCTTGGGGTTAAAAAAAAGACCCACCCAAGACCATCTGAAACCAGTCCTCATCCAGGACCAGCTCCAGAGTAAAATAAATCCTAAACCAACTTTAAATCACATCCAAAACCAGGAGAACCAAGACTGAAACCAAACATAAACCAGTCCCAAGAAAGTCCAGAACCAGTCCAACATCCAGTCTGAAACCAGTCCAGAAGCTCTTCTAGGAAGCCCCAGAGCATGATACTGCCACCTCCATGCTGGATGGTAGGGTTGGTGTTCTTGGGGTTAAAAACCTCACCTACAGTTTTTGTTCCATCTGACCACAGAACTTTCCTCCAGACGTTTTTTTTTTTTTTTTTAAGTGATTCTGGCAGTAACACAACTGGACCATGAACTTTATTCTGACAAACAGATGATTTTGGACATGAAGCTGCTTTGAAATGGCTCCAAGTGACTTTCTGACTTGTTCTCGTCGATGATTTTCTTTTTCAGATCTTTGCTGAGCTCTTCAGAGGTTCCCACTGTAGTGTTTGAGTCTAAATAATATCCTCTGGAATGAATAAAGTAGATCTTATCTTACCTTATGTTATCTTTTCCACTGTAGTGTTTGAGGCTGATGAGTTGATCTAATGGGTTCTATTTAAACTGGATCAGAGGAGTCAGCAGCTGTAGTCAAATCGTAATCACACGGAAAAGTAAGAGGCCATGAAAGTAAGGAAATTTGAACAACACAACTTTCTACATCACCAAAACTAGTAATCCAAGTTGCTGTATGTATATTTTTGACCCAACAGATTTTTGATTTCCAGAAGACCTTTAGTAAATCTGTGAAGGAACTGAAATTCAGAATTGTTTTATACAACAACAACAACTTGTGTTTCAGAGAGTCATGAGACACTCATGATAAACATGGTCTTTATAGGTTTAGTTTTTTCCATCTGTGAGGACTGAAATGTGTTTTTGTGGATTTCACAGTAAAGTCAGACTTTCTCCAACCAGAGGCCATTTGAGGGCGATGGTGTGCTTTTATTTTGAAATCTGAAAGCATGTGAGCAGCAGCAGCAGAGTGTAGTAGTGTAGTTCAGAGCGTCTGCATACCTGCACGTGCACACGCCTGGAGCTGGAGCGTGCACGGGGTGACGGCGGCTGGCGGAGCTCCAGCTGTGTCTGGAGGGATAATCAAGTCCAGGTGCTGCTTTAAGACACCTGTCACCGATATTTAGAGCCAGAGGAACCAGACTGCAGCCGCCAGACGAGCTGTTTGCTTATTTTAACTCCACTCTGAGCTCTTTCCTAGAAACTCTCCATGAACGTATACACGAGTGAGCTGCTCCCACGGCTGCTGATTCACAGTTTTACTGCAAACTTAGCCCAGAAAGTAGAATTTAACTCTTCTGCATTCCACAAATTTAACCCTCGTGTCGTCCTACGGGTCGAAATTGACCCGTTTTAAAGTTTGAAAATGTGGGGAGGAAAAATATTTTCACAGTGAAACTTCTGATGTCCACATTTTCAACATTTTGGGGAATAAAAGAAATGTTAAAAATGTTTCTTAAGAACATTCACATAAAAACCAACCGAAATCCAGCAAATTTCACTGCATTTTGGTTGATTTTTATGTGAATGTTCTTAAGAAAATATTCGATGTTTTACTGATATATATGTGAGCACTTTTTAGATATTTTTATCTAGCACTGTTAATATTCAGGTTTTAAACACTTTCATATATTAATATCCAGGGTTTTGACAGTTTTGTGCATTAATATGCAAATTTGTAATAGTTTTTTTTGTAAATTTGCAGGTTTATAACAGTTTTGTGTGTTAACATCAAGATTTTAGACATTTTTGTACATTAATATCCAAGTTTTTGACACTTCTGTGCATGAATATGTAGGTTTATACCAATTTTTGTGTAAATTTCCATATTTTTGACACTTTTGTGTATTAATGTCATGCTTTTTGACACTTTTGAGCATAACTATCCAGGTTTTTTACACCTTTACTCCAAATTATTGACACTTTTCTGCATTCATATTTAGGTTGTTAGCAGTTTTGTGCATTAATATCCAGGTTTTTGTACTGTTTTTGCATTATTTTGGTTCGATTTGGAGGCATTTTGAACATATATAATGTTATTTAGGTCAGATTGTATGTAATTTTGGACATATAATGTAATGTTGGTTAAATTTAGAGACAAGTTGGACTGTTTTCAACTCATTTAAGACAAATATTGAGCCATTTTTGTTTTAATTTGAGTCTTTTTAAACAAACATTTTAGGGAGTCATTTTTGAACAATTTTTGAGGAACATCAGACCAATGTTGAGTCTCTTGGTCAGCTAGTGAGTCATTTAGGACAATTTTGAGTCATTGTGGTCAAATCGTGAGTTTCTGTGGACAGACTTTTAGTCATTTTAGTGAAATTTGGAGTCTTTTGAACAAATTTTTGGTAATTTTCATCAAATTATGAATCATTTTGTACAGTTTTTTGCATTATTTTGGTCAGATTTGGAGTAGTTTTGGACATATATAACATTTTGAATGCAGTTTTCCCAAGAAATCCTGATGCAACTTGTCTAAATAACATCCTAAACAATCAAAACTCCAAATGTAGCAGCTTTTTGTGGCTCGTAGGTTTGATTCTCTGATGGTGTTGCAGTAGCAGCTGTGTTCCTTTAACGCATCTGAGTCATTAGAGCGTCTGCAGAGTCCTCGGCCTCCCTCCTCCTGCTCATGTTTGTCTTTACATCCAGACTCGTACGTTTCCGTCTGAGCAGCCAAACAAAGGCCGACCTGTGCAGAGTCCTGGAAACTCGGCCCGGTCCTTCCAGCTCGTTGTTTAGCTCCGACGTGGGCCTCCGTAACGTCCAACTCCCGTCTCCGACACCTGAAGCCTCTCAGCAGCCCGTCGGCGTCGCCTCCACCTGCCAGCACATCCAACCACCTGCAGAAGAAAAAAAACCTGCGTTCGTCTGGACTGTTTGGAAGTCATCCTTCAGCTTCGCTCAATAAACACACCTCTAATGTCATTAAGGCTGTAATGGAAGAACGACCGGAGGAATCACCAGCTAACAAGTTTCAACTCACTGCAGAGATGTTTTGGAATGAATGAACCAAAAGTCTTGTTACATTTTTCCTCACTGGGACTCATTTATCACTGCAATGTAAAGTCCTGCAGCTCTATGGAAACACAACAAGAAGTAGAAGAAGACAAAGAAGGAGAAGAAGATGAAGAATTAGAAGATGAAGAAGAAGTAGAAGGAGAATAAGAACATGAAGAAGAAGAAGATGGAGAAGAAGAAAGTAGAAGAAAGAGAAGATGGAGATGAAGAAGAAGAAAGAAGATACAAAGAAGAAGATGGAGAAGAAGAAAGAAGAAGATAAAGAAGATGGAGATGAAGAAGAAAAAAGAAGACGAAGAAGAAGTCTGGTCCTGTTCCAGCCGTTGCTCAGCTTAATGGTCCAGTTTCTCCAGCAGACGTTCTCCAGCTGGTGGAGAACTTATTGCTGGGTTTATTTGGGCAATCATCATCTTTTATCTCCACAGTAAATCTCTGTTTTATCAGGAACATCCTGGAGTGTTTCAAACCAGGAGACTCCATGAAGATGGGATTCAGAGAACAATGGATTAGAGGTCCATGGCCTCAACACTTGGACATCTGGTCTGGTGTTCCCTTCTGACCTGGATGGACTTTTTGGTCCCAACACTGGAGGAAACTAGAGACTCTACATTCTGCGGATATTTAGGAAAGTTTAAACAAATTCTGGACAAGTTTTGAATTGTTTAAGAAAGGTTTGGAGTCATTTTTGACAAGTTTTTGTCATTTTGGAGAAGTTTTAAGACATTTTGGACATGTTTCAAATTGCTTAGTGCAGGATTTGAGTAATTTTGGACAGTTTTTTGTCATTTTGGACACATTTCTGTCATGTTTGGATCAAGTTGTTTTTTGTTATTTTGGACTAATTTGAGTCAAGTTTCAAGACTAGTGTTGAGGTATTGGTGTCGTTTTAGGGAAGTTTCAAGACATTTTGGATAAATGTTGAGGCATTTTGGGTCGTGTTAGAGAAGTTTCAAGATGTTTTAGGTCAGCATTGAGGCATTTTGGGTCACTTTAGGGAAGTTTTAAGACATTTTGGACAAGTTTTGAATAGTTTCAGAAAGGTTTTAGGTAATTTTTGACAAGTTTTTTTTTCATTTTGGACAAGTTTTGAGTTATTTTAGAGAAGTTTGTTGATGTTTTAGGTAAGCGTTGAGGCATTTTGGGTAATTTTAGGGAAGTTTTAACACATTTTGGACAAGTTTTGAGTCTTTTTGGAGATGTTCCAAGATGTTTTTGGCATGTTTTACATCATTTTGGTCGAATTTTGAGTAATTGTAGACATTTTTGAAGTCATTGTTGAAGAAAGGTTTTGAGTCATCAAGTTTTTGTCATTTTGGACGTGTTGAGGCATTTTGGAGAAGTTTCAAGACATTTTAAATAAGGATTGAAGCATTTTAGGTCATATTAGAGCAGTTTTAAGACATTTTGGACATATTTTATATTGCTTAGGAAAGGTTTTGAGTAATTTTTGCCAAGTGTTGAGGCATTTTGTGTAATTTTGGAGAAATTTTAAGCCATTTTGGACAAGTTTTGAATCTTTTTGGAGACGTTTCAAGATGTTTTTGACACGTTTTACATGGTTTTGGTCGAATTTTGAGTCATTGTAGGCATTTTTTGATTCATTTAAGAGAAATTTTAAGTCATTTTGGTTAAAATTTGAGTGATTGTGATCAAAATTTGAGACCGTTTGGTTAAATTTTAAGTTATTTTTGTCACAATTTTTTTCACAAACTCTGGCATTTTGAGTCATTTTTGGCAGTTTGGCACTGATGAAACATTTGACTTTCTCTGGAAACACTGCCTGAAGGTCAACCTAAAAACTCTCAGAATATATCACTATTTTAAGCTCAGATTTGGTGGATTTTCCTGACAAAACAGCTGGTAACACGTAATTACCTCAAGGGCCTCATCTGAAAGTTGGAAATTTGATAGTTCGGTCTGTAATAAATGTTGTAATTTTGCTATTTTTTAAAAGATGATCTAAGTGCCCTATTAGTTGAGCACATTCTTGTTGTGTTTTTGAACTTTACCAATAACAAATGATAATCTTCCCTACCTCCTTAACTCTTTGCTTTATGTCCATTATCCTTCGACTTTTTGTAATTGCTTCTAAGCGCTCTTAAAACACCGTTTTAATGTTACGCTGCTTCCACACAATTTCTTTTTAGAACACTTAGAACACTTAGAACTTCTGATTCTGCTAAGACACCTAAAAACAGGAACTTTTGGAAGCTCAACGATTGGGTTTTAGACTGGACGGGCAGAAAATGATACTTTGGAAACGATGAAGCCGATGCTCGCTCTTTAATCGTGGATCAGCCCTAAAACTCCCTCCAGGTATCCCCACTAAACAACCACAGATGTTCTCGGAGGCCACGGCTTTCACTGCAGAGTCGGAGAGGAAATATTGCAACCGCAAATGAGCTCGCATGGCGTTAAGAAAAAAAAAAAGGAAAAGAAACTCCGGGCTCTTCTGTGGGTTTGGAAGCTGAGAGAAGCTGAAAAAAAACACCCACACGTCTCGCCAATAAGCTTTTATCCTCTGATGTCGAAGTGCCCGACCACAAGATGTCATTAGCGGTGGAGATGTTTCCCTTCAGCCTCTGTTAAAGACTCATCGGATGGAATCAGGAAGGTTTCAGGTCTTTATTAAAACTGGTGAATGAAGCCGAACGCCACTGATTTCTGGTTCTTAAGACGCTAGAATGAAGGATTTATTCCATTTAAAACCAAACAAATCTGACAAAAGGTCTTTCCAGATCTCCTCAGATCAGCTGGTTCTTCATCTACAGTAATTTAGTTTATTTACTGAAGCCATACAAAGGTTTGCCTTCATATTATGAATATTTTCACAGTTACAGGCCCTTGAAGTTCATTGAGGTGGATCCACATTTCTGGTTTTGTGTCATTTTGTACAAGTTTCAAGACATGTTGCTTAAGTTTTATATTGTTTACAAGTTTAGAGTTGTCTTGGAGAAGTTTCAAGATATCGTCGACATGTTTTAAACGGTTTTGGACACAAATTGAGTTATTTTGAAGAGGCTTTTGGCATTTTCACAACTTTGGGACACATTTCTAGACATTTTGGACAACTCCTGAGGTCATTTTAGTGAGTATGTCTGTGAAGAGTCTCAGTCATCGTCATGGTTATCGTAGGATCTTCAGTAAAAATCAGCTGGAATTCTCTTGTCGGTTCTTGAAGATGTTTCACCTTCAACCAAGCGTCTCTTGGGTGGAACTGAAGACGCCTCTTGGATGAAGGTGAAACGTCTTCAACAGAAATCCAGCTGATTCTTACAAAAGCTCCTATGATGGTCATTTTACTTATTTTTTGAGTCATTTTCAACCATTTTTGACTCAATTTAGACTTCTTTTTTAAAAAGAATTTTGAAAAGGTTTTTAGGTGTTTCAGACAACTTTATCACCATTTTTGTTTTTTTGGTTTTTTTTAATCATTGTGGGAAGCTTTTGAGAAAATCTGGACAAGTTGGAGGTATTTTGGTAAATTTTTACTTCATTGTGAACAAACACAACAGAACCACATCCAGGATACCAATGATTGGTTCTATGACTCCGACATTAAACTGCTGCAGTTTTACTGTTCAAACTATGATACATCCCATAATACTGATTACATAAAACCAAATTTAGTCTTTAGACTGTGACACCTGGATGATGTAAAACTGATCTGTTTGGTCATTTTGTGACTCTTGTTGTTTATGTCTGATTTTTGTTGTTTTTTGCTTGTCTTTGTCATTTTTTGTCTCATATCTGTCATTTTTTGTCAGTTTTTGTTTTTCGTTTGTGTCTTGTTTTTGGCGTTTCGTGTCTCATTTGTCTTTTTTCGTGTGATTTTTGTCTCAGTTGTTCTTGTTTTGTGTTTCCTATATTTGCTTTGTGTCTAGATTTATCTATTTTGTGTCATGTTTTTCTTGTTTTGTGTTGTTTTTCTGTTGTTTATTGAGACGTTTCAATCGCTTTGCGTGTCTTTGGGACAGTTTTAGTCTTTTGGTGTCAGAGAAAATGAACAAAAAACAGATTTAGTGTTTAGATTGTGACACCTGGATGGATGTAAAACTGATTAGTTTGATCATTTTTTGACTCTTGTTATTTTTTGTAATTTTTTGTTGTTTTTTGCTCATTTTTGTCATTTTTTGTCAGTTTTCAGTTGTTTTGTGTCTTTGGGTGTCTTTTTTTTCTCATTGTTATCATTTTATTTGTCATTTTTGTCATTTTGTACCTCTTTCTGTTTTGTGTCTTATTTTTCTTGTTTTCTATCTGGTTTTTATCATTTCATGTCTCATTTTCTGTATTTCTGTGTTTCCTTTTTTTGCTTTGTGTCTAGATTCATGCATTTTGTGTTTAGACTGTGACGCTTGGATGGATGTAAAACTGATCTTTCTTTCTTTCTTTCTTTCTTTCTTTCTTTCTTTCTTTCTTTCTTTCTTTCTTTCTTTCTTTCTTTCTTTCTTTCTTTCTTTCTTTCTTTCTTTCTTTCTTTCTTTCTTTCTTTCTTCAGGATGAGGCTGTGGTCGTGGCAGCAGTGTGGGGAGGTCGCTGTGGTTCTTCTGGGCTTCCTGACGTTGGTGGTTTCTGTGGGGAATCTGTCCACCAGAGGACTGCAGGTACAAACCGTCAGGAAAACACTGCATTCACATGAAGTCATTTTAGAACACGTGACTTCTGATTCTGCCACTCCGGCGTTTTAAGACACCTAAGAACGGGAACTTTTGGAAGCTCAAAGATTTGGTTTTAGACTGGACGGGCAGAACATGATACTTTCAGAAACGATGAAGCCGATGCTTGCGTTTTGTCATTTTGGACAAGTTTCCAGACATTTTGGACAAGTGCTGAGGCAATTGGGGTCATATTGGAGAAGTTTGAAGATATTTTTGACGTGTTTTAAATGGTTTTGGATGTGTTTTGAGTCATTTTGAAGAGGTTTGGTGTTGTTTCAGACAAGTTTCAAGACACTTTGGAGAAGTTTTGAGGCATTTTGGGTCATTTTTGAGAAGTTTTAAGACATCTTGGACAAGTGTTGGACCATTTTGATTGATTTTGGACAAATTTCAATTTGAGACAAATTTCTTGAAAGTGTTGAAGCATTAGTGTCATTTTAGGGAAGTTTTTGTCATTTTGGAATAATTTTAAATTGTTTCAAGAAAGGTTTTGAATAAGTTTTTGTCATTTTGGACAAGTTTCAAGATGTTTTACATAAGTGTTGAAACATTTGGGGTCATTCTAGAGAAGTTTCAAGATATTTTGGACATGTTTTAAATAATTTTGGATGCGTTTTGAGTCATTTTGGAGAAGTTTTGAGACATGTTGGGCAATTTTTGAGCCATTTTGAGTGATTTTGGAGAAATTTCCAGATTCCAGACATTTTAAGTAGTTTAATGCAAGATTTAAGTAATTTTGTCCAAGTTTTTTGTCATTTTAGACAAATTTTCAAATTTTACCCATTTTTGACAATTTTCAAGACATTTTAAATGAATGTTGAGGCATTTTAGGTCATTTTTGAGAAGTTTTGAGATGTTTTGGATAAGTGTCGAGGAATTTTGGGTCATTTAAGGGAAGTTTTTGTCATTTTGGACAAATTTTAAGACATTTTTAAGAAGTGTTAAGGCAACTGGGGTTATTTTGAAGATCTTTCGAGATATTTTTGACATGTTTTAAATCGTTTTGGATGCATTTTGAGTCATTTTGAAGCGATTGAAAGAGAAGTGTTGAGGCATTTTGGGTCATTTTGGAGAAATTTTAAGACATCTTGGTCGAGTTTTGGACCATTTTGATTCATTTTTTTACACATTTCAATTTGAGACAAATTTCAGGACAAGCATTGAAGCATTGTGGTCACTCTAGGGAAGATTTTGTCATTTTGGAGTAATTCTGAATTGTTTAAAAACGATTTTGAGTAATTTTTTTGCCAAATTTTTGTCATTTTGGACAAGTTTCAAGACATTTTGGACAAGTGTTGAGGCATTTTGGGTCCTTTTGGAGAAGTTTCAAGACATTTTGGACACATTTTGAGCCATTCTGTCTTTTACCTGCAGGATGTAGTATTTCTCAACTGCTGTATCTTTTCAGAACAAGACTTGAGTTTTTCTTTCACTCCTCTGTCCATCTATCTGACTGTCACTTACGCCGTCTGTCTGGTATTTACGGCGTCTCTCGCAGCTGCTCTGTCTCTACACCTTTACAAGGAGCTCAGCAAAACATTCCAGCCGTCGCTCTGATGAATCTGGGAGAATAAAAGAGCTAAAGCTGCTAATGCACACCAGGAATGTGTGAAACGTCTTCTCAGGCTTCAGAGCTCCAACACAAAACGCCGTGACGCTCATTTACTGTGACGCTGCAGCAGCATTTTATTACAACCTGCTGCTGCTGAAACACCACAACTTACAGTACAACAAAGACTGGAAGGCAGGTGGTAAAACCAGCAGCATCTTTGCTAACTCTGCGGCTTTCCACAGATGCTATGAAGGTTCTGGATCTTATATTGGCGTGAATCATAGAAAAGGAAAAATTCTTTGTTTATGTTATTTTGTGAACAGGTAATTTCAGGTCAATTGAGTTATTTTATTCCTATGTTATGTCATTTTGAGCAATTTTTGAAAAAAATTAAGGTAAATGTTGAGTCATTTTGGACAAAATTTTAGCTATTTTGGTCAAATGTTGAGCCATCTTGCTTATATTTTGAGTTCTCTTGGATAAACAATGAGCTATTTTTGTCAAACTTAAGTCATTCTGGACAATTTTTGAGTCCTTTGAACAAACCTTTAGCTATTTTTTGTCAAATTAGTTGCTTTGAATGATTTCTGAGCTCCTTTTTCAGACAAATGTTGCAAAATCTAACCCCTCTTATTGCTATTTCAAGATTTGCTTGTTTTTCTCAATAGAACCAAGCGTCACATGTAAATTTGAAAAGTTTTACAATTTCCAATTGATAGAGGGTGTCATTTTTTTAAATTTTTGAATGGTAACATACCTTTCAGACCTGCCTTTACAACTCCAGCATCTGTACACATCTTCATATGCAAGCATTTGTGTTTGTGTACAGGAGGAGGGCGTGGCCTCCAACAGTCTGGAGGAGGAGCTGGAGGTGACCACGTACTGGTGGGGGGAGTGGGCCAAGTGGACGGCCTGCACTCGGACCTGTGGAGGTGGAGTCATGTCTCAGGAGAGACACTGTCTGAAACAGAGGTCAGTCAGTCCTCATAGACGTAGACTGTAGGTAAAGATGGACACCATGACAGCTCCTCAAAAATTAGCAAAAAATAGACACGACATTGATACCACATCTCTAACCTCCTCTTAACTGATAATCAGATTCATCAGCAGTACAAGATGGTGGCGACGATTTATGAGATTGTTTGGTTTCACTTCAGTTAGCGACACGTCCTCCATCTTTGTACAGAGTCTCTAGTCTGTTTCCATGACATTAGTGAGGGAGGCCACCAAGACTCCTATGACTCCTCTGAAGGAGTTCCAAACTTCAGCAACTGAGATGTGAGAGACTGTTCATCCAACAACTGTTGTCTGTTCTTCACCAGTCAAAGCTTTATGGAGACAAAGAGAAAGACTCTGATGGAAAAAGCTCAAATTAAATCTGGACTAGAGTTCACCAGAAGACATGTGGAGACTCTGAAGACACCTGGAAGAAGGTTCTTTGGTCTGAGGAGACCAGGATGGAGCTTTATGTCCATCAGACTAGATGATGTGTTTGATGGACACCAAACACTGGACATCAATACAAACACAGCATCCCCACGATGAAGCATGGTGGTGGCAGCATCATGATGTAAAGCATGGTGGTGGCAGCATCATGATGTGAAGCATGGTGGTGGCAGCATCATGATGTGGAGCATGGTGGTGGCAGCATCATGAGGTGAAGCATGGTGGAGGCAGCATCATGACGTGAAGCACGGTGGTGAATACTACCTTGGAGGAATCATAGGTGTCTTGGTGGCCTCCCTCTCTTGTCTCTTTTAGGGAAACTAGCCTCACTCAGCCTACAACTGCTAATTGTATAACCGTTAACACAACCATAACTTGTGTCTGTGTGCAAATATTTAATGATTTTTGTTACTGGGAGGTCAGAAATCACAGACGCACACATTTATATAACATCCATTTTCTTCTTGAACAAGTATAGGTATATATTTATTAATTACATGGAAACAGTAACTTTTCAGTAAAATTGATTGATCAACACGATTCCATTCAAGTCCGTTTTTAAGATTCATCTCGTAGCAGATTTTGGGTGAACTAGTTTCACACTGATCATTTCTTTCATTTCTGTCCAATGTTTAACTTGTTGTCATTTCTCCATGTGTTTGTTTTCTGTCCAAAGAAAGAAAGTTGCTGCCGGGAAGGACAACATGACCTGCACAGGAACTGCTAAGAAATATCATCTCTGCAACACTAAGGTGAGTCACGGACTTTCTCATCCCGTTATCGGTATTAAAACAAACCCTCCGGCTGGAGGACGGCGGTCGTGTCGAGGAGCTTCCAACCGTGATGAGTGTAGATGTCTGAAAGTGAAGCCGGGTGGAGCTCCGACTGATCAGAAACCATCCCTGCTCAAATAAATGCTGGGAAAAGGAGTTTATTTGTGTAGCTTACTGTAAAAGCCGAGTGTTAATAAGTGTGAATCGGACCTCTTTAACTGGTTCTGCAGGAATGTCCGGCCACTGGGAAGAGCTTCAGAGAGGAGCAGTGCTGGTCCTTCAACTCACAGCTTTACAATGGGAGGAACTACCAGTGGAAACCTCTCTATCCGGGTAAAAACACCAATAAAACCCCCGTTTACATCATCAGATAATGTGCTGTTGTAATGTGTCGGCTGGTTGAAGTAAATCAATAACTGTTTGTAAACAGAACATGGTTTAAGGTTGTGTTTCGGGTTATGAAAGTAGTAGTTATAGTCTGAGTAAGTCTGTACGGAAAGGGAAAGAAACCTGGGAGTCTTCCTCAGGAGTTACAAACTAGTATTCACCACCATGTGGTTCCCATCATGATGCTGCCACCACCGTGCTTCACGTCATGATGCTGCCACCACTATGCTTCACATCATGATGCTGCCTCCACCGTGCTTCACAGTGGGGATGACAGTAGAAGTTTAATCAAAATCCTATACAGCTCTAAGTAGCAACCCCAAAGAAATAAACACTATGGCTGAAAGACATGTTTTGAGTAAAAACACAACAAAATTAGAAAAATTGAAAGTACAACACAATAAAATACGAAGTCAATGTGTCAAACTACTTGTGGTCTACTTGTAAAAATTTTAAAATGTCTGAAGTCTCAGTTGTTCAATATGTTCCACAAATTTAACAAATAGCTCGATTGCCACTTTTTCCATCTAGACACTACAACTTCGAAGAGTTAAGGAACTAAACTTCTCATTTAGGTTCTTGAAGACGTTTCACTTCCAATCCGAGTGGTGCTTTCAGTTCTGATGTTATGTAGTTAAAATCAGAAGCTCTCAGTGGCTATAAAACAATAATTTGGAGTGGTTTTCTCCATCTTTTCTCCAGACGACTATGTCCACATCTCCAGTAACCCCTGCGACCTCCACTGCACCACCGCCGACGGCCAGAGGCAGCTGATGGTGACGGCCAGAGACGGAACTTCCTGCAAGTACAGCAGCTACCGAGGCGTCTGCGTGGATGGTAAGTGTGAGGTGAGTCCAGCTTCTTCTTTACTTCACACCTGCTTCACTTCCAGAAGGTCTAGTCATGGAGAAGCTTCATCTTCACGTCGTAGATCTCAGATTTACTGTAATTTTACCAAAATACTGCAAACTGAGGCTCGCTATGGGCATAGACGCTGGTTTCTGGCTTGATTGTGGTTTTTACTTTCAGGTTCACACACCTTTCTTTGCTTTTTCTTTTTTACAACTTTGTCTTCTGATCTTGTCATTACATAAGCATCTTGGAACAACACAATCTGACTTTTCTCATCCATGATGACAACAAATTTTGGACCACTAAGCCAATAAATAAATAGATAGATAGATTAAACCTTTATTGATCCCACAGCAGGGAAATTTACAATGTAACAGCAGCAGCAAATAGAACAGAATAAAAAGGAGAGCAGCACACAATGCACACAGTGCATAGATATAAATATTTGGATATAAATAATGCTGCCTCCACCATGCTTCACATCATGATGCTGCCTCCACCATGCTTCACATCATAATGCTGCCTCCACCGTGCTTCACATCATGATGCTGCCACCACCATGCTTCACATCATGATGCTGCCACCACCATGCTTCACATGATGCTGCCACCACCATGCTTCACATCATGATGCTGCCTCCACCGTGCTTCACATCATGATGCTGCCACCACCATGCTTCACATGATGCTGCCACCACCATGCTTCACATCATGATGCTGCCTCCACCGTGCTTCACATCATGATGCTGCCACCTCCATGCTTCACATCATGATGCTGCCACCTCCATGCTTCACATCATGATGCTGCCACCACCATGCTTCACATGATGCTGCCACCACCATGCTTCATCATGATGCTGCCTCCACCATGCTTCACATCATGATGCTGCCACCACCGTGCTTCACATCATGATGCTGCCACCACCATGCTTCACATGATGCTGCCACCACCATGCTTCACATCATGATGCTGCCTCCACCGTGCTTCACATCATGATGCTGCCACCACCATGCTTCACATGATGCTGCCACCACCGTGCTCCACATCATGATGCTGCCACCACCATGCTTCACATGATGCTGCCACCACCATGCTTCACATCATGATGCTGCCACCACCGTGCTTCACATCATGATGCTGCCACCACCGTGCTTCACATCATGATGCTGCCACCACCGTGCTTCACATCATGATGCTGCCACCACCATGCTTCACATCATGATGCTGCCACCACCGTACTTCACATCATGATGCTGCCACCACCATGCTTCACATCATGATGCTGCCACCACCATGCTTCATATCATGATGCTGCCACCACCATGCTTCACATCATGATGCTGCCTCCACCGTGCTTCACATCATGATGCTGCCACCTCCATGCTTCACATCATGATGCTGCCACCACCGTGCTTCACATCATGATGCTGCCACCACTGTGCTTCATGTTATGATGCTGCCTCCACCATACTTCACATCATGATGCTGCCTCCACCATGCCACCACCTTTTACAATTGATTTTCTTACAGTTGATGCCGAACATGTAAATGATAAACATTCAGGAATGCACAGATTTTCTTCAAGATGATTCATTTACGTCTCAACGAATCCTCTTCAATCACCTTCCACAATGCTTTAACATCCTGACAGTATGTTATTCAGGTAATTTAACATATTTTAGAACTTCATTTGATTTTGTCCTCTCAGCCAATCGGATGCGACGGCGTTCTGTTCTCGTCCAACACTCTGGATAAATGTGGAGTCTGTCAAGGCGACGGCAGCAGCTGCAGCAGAGTCACCGGAAACTTCAGGAGAGGAGCCACGACTCTGGGTGAGCCTCAGTCTAATATAAAAATAACCGGAAACAACTTTTATATTTGGGATAAATACAGACATTTAGTGAAGAGTGAGTTGTCTAGGACATGTCAGATCAGCTGTATCGGTTAGAAAAAGTAGAAAATCTAGAAAAGATAAAGGGTTCTTCCATCTCAAAGCATCTCTGATTTGCTTAAAACTGTATTTTTAATCACAAACTATACATTTTAAATGGTATCTGTGAAGGTTGAATTTGATTTATTAAATATTTTTCAAAATTAAAACCATTTGAAATCTGCCCGTCGACCCACTTTCAGCAGATTTCTTCCCACGTTGAAATTTGAGGCTGTTTGAACAACAATATTTCAGGAACTATTAAAGATAGAAACCTGAAATTTTCATCGTGTTGTTGATTCAGACTCACCAATATTGGACAAGTAGATCAAATAGTCTCTGATTATGGGTGAGTTGAAATATGATTTTTATTTTTTTTTGAAGTTGTCATGAAAAGTATGGAAGCAAATCAGACTCTGATTTATATCAAATATCACTCGACTAGTGATATTTTCTGAACCACATGTAGCTGCAGGCCACAATAATACAAAACTAAACATATGGAATGCTTTTAATAAGAAATGTTGGGTTCTAAAAATGTAAAATAGTCATTTTTTATTTTTAATGTGAGCCCAAAGATGAGACTTTTCATGATGGCTTCAGTTTAAAAAAAAAAAACAACAATTTAGGTCACCTATATTTAGAGATTATTTGATCTACTTGTCCAACACTACAGATTATGAATTAATAACATGATGAGAAATAACAGTGAAAATTTCTGGTTTTTATGTTAAAGAATTCCTGAGACATTGTTGTTCAAACATAGACTGAAATTTTAAAATGCGTAAAAAGCCTCCCGAATGTGGGTCGACGAGCGATTTTTAAAAATGTTTCATCTTGAAAAATATTGAAGATATCAACCGAGAATTTCACAAATATCTCAACAAATATCTATATTTTAAGCGGTAAATATTTCAAGCAAATTAGAGCTGGTCGAGCAGAAATATTTCTTAAAGTTTGATGATTTGAGATCTAATGATGGAATAAATTTTGCTTCTTTAAGGTTATTCTTTCATCACTCAAATCCCCGAAGGATCCTGGGACATCCAGATCATCGAGAGGAAGAAATCGGCCGACGTTTTAGGTACGCTAATCTTCCTCACACAGACAAATCACAATAATGTTTCTAAAGAACATAATTACTTCTAAATAAAGAGCAGAATTTGCAGCATGCTGTAATTTGCTTCCTCCTGCAGCTGTGACCGACCAGGCCGGGAACTTCTTCTTCAACGGCGCCTACAAGGTGGACAGTCCTCAGAACTTCCACGCAGCAGGAACCGTCTTCAAATACCGCCGACCCATGGACGTCTACGAGACCGGCATCGAGTACATCGTCGCCAAGGGCCCCATCGACCAGGCCATCAACATCCTGGTAAACCTCCACCTTCTGACTGCGAGGTGCTGCAAATGTGGAAAGAGTTGTACAAAGTCTTCAGAGGGGGAATTATGACAGTAGTTTGAAAGACAGGTTATCTTTTTAAAAAAAAAATAAATAAATAAATAAATAAATGGCAAAATTACACATTTCATTAGAGTCCGAAACTTTAAAAACAGGAAAAATGACAAAATCTGATGTTGATATTGTCATTTTACAGGTCTCATTTAAGAAATAATTCTCAAAAGAATAACCCATTTGTACCACACTGTGTTTAAAATAAAAATAAGAAGAATAAAAAATCTGAAAGCCATGACTGACTGAGCTGTGACCAGCAGTCGTGAGACACAAATTTAGAGAATTTTCAGGTTGAACTGCAGCCAGGTCTTAAAATTTGACCAGCATAACTAAAAGTTTGTCCAAAGGGACTCAAAATTTGTCTTTAATGATTTAAAATTGTCCAAAATTACTCAATTTGACCATAAAGAATCAGATTTAGACTAAAATTTCTTCAATGACAACAAAATTGTCCAAAAATTTCTTAAAATTTGGCCAAAATTCCTCAATGTTTGTCCCAACGAGAGCCCAGAAAATTGTCCAAAGTAACTAAATTGATCAAAATAGCTAAAGGTTGGTCTAAAATGATATAACATTTTGACCAGTTTACAGAGGAGCAAGTTGTTGGAGATCCATTCAGCATGGTGAAACATCTTTCCACAGATGATGAGCACAGTAGAGAGAAAAACTCTCTAGAAGAAACATGGAAATAGTTAATTATCTGTAGGATGTAAAGAAGAAATGACCAGAAAGAGACACAAGATAATGAAAACAAGACACAAAATGACCACAATTAGACAGAAACAATAAAAAAAGGAGCTACAAAATGACAAAACTGTCCCAAAGATGCAAAAAGAATGACAAAAACGAGATGCAAAATGACACAACTGAGACAAAATGACAATAAAATAAATGCAGCATGGCTCAGAAACTGTGAACAGAGGAGCAAGTTGTTGGAGATACATTCAACATGGAGAAACATCTTTCTACTGATGATGAGGAGAGTACAGAGGAAAAGTCTGGAGAGGCTGGAAACATAGAAATAGTTGAATATCTGTAATATGTGGAGACAAAACAATTGGAAAGGGACACAAAATAACCAAAATTAGATGGAAAACAGCAACAAAAAGGAGCTACAAAGTGAACACAAAGTGACAAAACGGTCCCAAAGATGCATAAAATGACCAAAATGAGACAAATGAGACAAAATGATAATTTGAGACACCTTGGATTATACAAAGCAGTCATTTTGTTGCTAGTGTCAACAACCTACAGTAGTTTAAAGTAAGTAGTAGTACAGTCCGATCTCTGAGCTTTCTAAGAGAAATGGATATACGCTTTGATTTTCAACATCGCTTCGCTAAAAGCCATCAGAGTCACTGAAACTTTGCAATATCTATTGCTACGGTCTCGACAATCTTTGTTGACTTAATGTAGAATAAGAGGACGGTCTAGAATTGAAGACTACTGGTAATTCTCACAAGGCATTCTGTGGGTGTAGCTGTGGAGGCTACCTACAACAGCAAACATCTACATTTGAAATCAGCTCAGACTGTTTTTGGTTTGTTTATTCTCCTCTGTAAACTCTGTCTTGACCCAGGTGTGGAACCAGAACGGTCGGACTCCCTACATCACCTACGAGTATACCGTCCTCAGAGACTCCCTGCCTCCCGTCCCGCCTCCTCCCGTCTACACCGGCTCGGACTCCTCGGCCGGTGAGGTTTCCGTAGAAGTGGGAGGTTTGCTGGCTCCCAACGGCAGCGTTTACGACCAGACGTCTCCCGGAGATCCCCTGGACGCCGGAGGCAACGATGGACCGAAGGGACAAGAAACCAATGAGGTGTACGAGGAGACGGCGGCCATCGACTGCGACCAGGACGGAGCAGCAGCACCAAAGTTCACAGGTAGGGGGAGCTGTTTGTAGCAGACATTACAGTCAATATACAACATGTGCATCTGGTTTGAAGTCCTCATTAACAGTAGCCTCTTTGTGCATCGATACTCTGCTCCCAGTGCTCCTGCAACACTCCCTGGAAGTGTAAACTCTCCCTTTTAGTTAACTCTGTCTTTATTAACCCTCGTGTCGTCCTGTGGGTCAAAATTGACCCGTTTTAAAGTTTAAAAATGTGGAAAAAAACATTTTTTCACAGTGAAAATTTCCGCATTTTCAACATTTTTGGGATGGAAAAAAAAGAAATGTTAAAAATGTTTCTTAAAAACATTCATGCAAAAAATCAACCAAAATTGATTTTTATGTGATGATCTTAAAGAAAATATTAGAACTTTTACTGATATATATGGAATCACTTTAGATATTTTTAGGATTTTTTTGGAAGATTTTTACTCATTTTTTCAAAAACATTTACAAGAATTTTCTTGCCAAATTTGGGGGATTTTTTAAAATAAAACTTTTAGGGGAAACTTTTCAGGAATTATTGGAATTTTCTTCCTGAAGGTTTTGCAAATTTTCAGAAATTTGGGGAATTTTTTTGCTGAATTGTTGGATTTTTTTCAGACAAGGAAACAGTATTGTTTGGTGCCTGTAAATGAAGACAACAGGAGGGTTAAAGCTTAAAATGAGAGTTTCTGCAGGACCTTTGAATGAATGAAGATCAGGAGGAGGAAGGTTTTATCTGTAGGGTGACGTCAGCCTCTCAGCCTCCATCAGGGTGTAATGGCCTCGGCAGTCAGCTGAGAGCCGCAGGAAGTTCCATTACTGCTCATGTCGGCCGTGCGGGCGTTTTTTAAAAGGAGAAAACACCAGCGAAGTCTGAATTTTTCATCCCGCCGCTGATCCTCTTTCCGTATGTGCAGCATGAATAATGCAGAGCTCCAAAAGGCCACATATCCTCCACACATAGTGCAGGAACGAGGCTCAGATCTGACCTATTTCATCTCATCGGCCGATAAGAAACACCTTCTGATTTATTCCTCGTCTTACTTTCTCCGCCTGCAGGCAGGATGATCTCATCCTGTTACATATTTACGGGTGATGAGGGAGAAAAAAATGCAAAAATGCAGGTTTACAGTAACGTAGAACAAATGGCACCACAACGCTGCAGCACTAGAATCCTGCAAAAATCAGCAGTTATCTCGGTCACCATTATTTAAACACTGTATCAATTTACGTGTAAAAAAAGAGAAAAACTGGTTGATATTCTTGTTTGTTTTGCTCTTATTGCTATTGTATTATTGCATGTATTCGTATCTGATATGGTTCTTTTTAGATGTTTTTTAAAATAAATAATCCTTTTTTAAGTCATATTTGCTGTTCTAGAAAGTTGTTCAACTGTTTTGTCTCTTAATGTCTTGTTTTTGCCGTTTTGTGCCTCTTTCTGGTTGTTTTGTCTCCACATGCTTCAGATTTTTATCTAGAAAACAGCTCAGAAGTCTTTCAGTCAGAGGAGAAACTGTAAATTAAGTTTTCAAATTCAAGCTACAACAATTTTTTGGAATATGGAAAAAGTTGTATGACGTCTCTAGAGGAGGAATTATCACAGTAGTTTGAAAGACAGATTATCTTTGAAAAAAATGGCAAAATTACACATTTCATTAGAGTCAGAAACTTTAAAAACAGGAAAAATTGCTGCATCTTTGGCTTTCTGATTGTCCATGAACGTATCATGTGTGACTTGTGGTTCTGTCGGGAAAAATGACAAAATCTAATGCTGATATTGTATTTTTTAATCAATATTGTCATTTTACAGGTCTCATTTAAAACATAATTCCCCAAAGAATAACCCATTTGTACCAGACTGTGTTTAAAATAATATTAAGAAGACTAGAAAGTCTGAAAAGCCATGACTGACTGAGCTGTGACCAGCAGTCGTGAGACAAAAATTTAGTGAATTTTCAGGTTGAACTGCAGCCAGGTCTTAAAATTTGACCAGAATAACTAAAAGTTTGTCCAAAGGGACTCAAAATTTAATGATTTGAAATTGTCCAAAATTAATAAATTTGACCAAAAGAACTCAGATTTAAACTAAAATGATTCAAGAAATGTTTTCAATGACTACAAAATTGTCCAAAATGTCTTAAAATTTGGCCAAAATTCCTCACCATTTGTCTCAGTGAGACCCCAGAAATTGTCCAAAGTAACTAAACTGATCAAAAATAGCTAAAAGTTTGTCTAAAATGACTCCTATTTTGACCAGTATACAGAGGAGCAAGTTGTTGGAGATACATTCAGCATGGTGAAACATCGTTCCACAGATGAGGAGCAAAGCGTTTCACATCGTTCTTCTCCACTGCAGGAAACAGCAGCCATCCAGGCAGCACTGCCAAACCTGCCCCTGATGGTGGCGCTCTGGATCCAGGCCCGGACTCCCAGAACCTCATCTGGAGGGTTCTGCTGGACGGCCGGATCGGTCCGGACGAGCTGCTCATCAACATCTCCACCAACCAGCTGCTGACGGAGGGCGACGGTCTGTTCTCGTCCGAGGTGGGCCCGGCGGAGTTGGGCAGCCTGGAGCCAGGAGGTCCGTTTGACCTGAACCAGACCATGGCCTTCACGCTGGGAAACAAACGCAACGACAGCGGAGACAACGTCAACCAGAACAAGACGGTGCAGGGCGGAGGAAGGACCTCGGGCCGGTCCAACAGAACCAGGTATAACAGAACCAGGTATAACGGAACCAGGTATAACAGAACCAGGTATAATGACAGAACCAGATAGTCCAACAGAACCAGGTATAACAGAACCAGGTATAACAGAACCAGGTATAATGACAGAACCAGGTAGTCCAACAGAACCAGGTATAACAGAACCAGGTATAATGACAGAACCAGGTAGTCCAACAGAACCAGGTATAACAGAACCAGGTATAATGACAGAACCAGGTAGTCCAACAGAACCAGGTATAACAGAACCAGGTATAACGGAACCAGGTATAACAGAACCAGGTATAACAGAACCAGGTATGACAGAACCAGGTATAACGGAACCAGGTATAACAGAACCAGGTATGACAGAACCAGATAGTCCAACAGAACCAGGTATAACAGAACCAGGTATAATGACAGAACCAGGTAGTCCAACAGAACCAGGTATAACAGAACCAGGTATAACGGAACCAGGTATAACAGAACCAGGTATGACAGAACCAGATAGTCCAACAGAACCAGGTATAACAGAAGCAGGTATAATGACAGAACCAGATAGTCCAACAGAACCAGGTATAACAGAACCAGGTATAACAGAACCAGGTATAATGACAGAACCAGGTAGAAAAAGTAACAGGTAGTCCAGAAGTATCAGAATTCTTGACGGAATCGGTACAGTTGAGCTAAGTTTGACTTCCGTCTTCATCACAGTCCACTGGTTCAAGCATGGAGGTGGCAGGATCATGTCACAGAGCATGATACTGCCACCTCCATGCTGGATGGTAGGTTTGGTGTTCTTGGGGTTAAAGGCCTCACTTTCTCTCCTCCAAACATATTTCTGCTCAGTTTTTCTTCCATCTGACTACAGAACTTTCCTCCAGAAGGTCTTTTCTTTAAGTGATTTTGGCATCAACACAACTGGACCATGAACTTTATTCTGACAAACAGATGATTTTGCATCTGAAGCTGCTTTGAAATGGCTCGAAGTGACTTTCTGACTTGTTCAAGTCAGTGATTTGCTTTTTCAGATCTTTGCTGAGCTCCTCAGACTTTCCCACTGTAGTGTTTGAGTCTAGTGAGTGGATCTAATGGGTTCTATTTAAACTGGATCAGAGGAGTCAGCAGCTGTAGTCAATTAGAATCACTCAGGAGAAGTTAAGAGGCCACGAAACTAAGAAAATCTAATTAACACAACTTTCTACACATCAAAACTGATCATTCAAGTTGCTGTATGCAGATTTCATCATATTTCAAAAAAACCTTTCATAAATCTACAAAAGAACCCAAATCCATGTTTTTTTTCTGTGTGACAAAGAGTTATGGGAGTCACTGGAAACTCATGACTGTCATGTCTTTACAAGCAGATGTAAACTTTTATTGCCGTCAGACAGACAGGTAGATAAACAGACAGACAGCTGGACCTTGGCAGGTTTTTACATTCATCATATTCATAATAATTCACGTCGCTGCTCTGCTTTCTGTCCAAACACCACTGGAGTCGCTCTGCGGCCAGAAACAGCCGTAAAACATCAGACAGACAGGAATAATTGCAGCGTCCTCGGGGGAAACATGGTGTGCAGGATTCAGATATAACTCAGAGCGTCTGCAGCGTCTGGCCCAGGCAGCGACCGGCGTTATGACAGGAATGTGGACCACTTTTATGTGACGAAATAAAAACCACAGAGCGTCTGCCGTTGATCAGCCGTCACACCGTCCTCACATGTCCTCAGAAGGTGGCTGCAGGAATAAAAACGTAGTCCTGTGTTTGTGTTTCAGGGGGAATCAGAGACTTTACCAGAAGAACCTGAAGCTGAGCGCTGCAGACATGTACCGCTGGAAGCTGTCGTCTCAGGAGCCCTGCAGCATGACCTGCTCCATCGGTAGCTCCTCAGAACCTGGAAACAGCAAGCTGTCGCACACATTCTCCCTGCTGGGTTTAATTACTGACAATATCTCATGAAAATCACACGAAATAAACTGATGACATACCACAAAAATATCAGGCCAAAGTATTCTCTGCAAGATCTAATACTTAATAGAACATTTCATTTTTTACTTTTTTAAATGGCATGTTAGTATTTTTTGTGTTTTTTGCATCTGTCTACAATAAAAAAAAAAAAATTTCATTATATGAAACAAAATACATAAGATTTAAAAAAAAAATTTTTTTAACTGTTCATTTATAGATTTTCTGTTTTGTCAAAAAAAAGAAAACAAACAAAAAACAAATAGCATCTTGTAAAATCATGTATGTAAAAAAAATCTGATAAATTACACATTAAAATATTGAGTCATCAGTTAAAAATAATGTCAAATAATGTGTATTTAAATTTTTTTGTATTAATTATTTTACAATGTTGGGTTGTCTTTATTTTTAATGATTTTTTTTACTGTATTTATTTCTCCTCCTAACTTTCCAGGAGTGTCCAAGTCGTTCGTCTCCTGTGTTCGGTATGACGGCGTCGAGGTTCATGACATGTACTGTGATGCTCTGACCCGACCAGAACCCGTCCACGACTTCTGCATCGGGAGGGAATGTCAGCCGAGGTAAACAGCAGAAAACACACCACAACTAAAAGGACATTTCAGTGAAGCAGAAGCAGTTATTTCTGCTGTAATATCTGACAGAACCTTCATCTCAACTCATATTTTTACCATATATTATCATTTAATACTTACGTCATTTTACTGATGTAATGATGATGTAAAGTCATTGAAAATGATACTTAACATGCATTTTTGATACACTTTCAGAACATTTTTGTGCAAGAATAATCACAAAAATATATATGAAGTGATAAAATGTGAAGTATTTAATGCAGAATGCAAAATGTCTCGTGAGTGTTTTCCAAATATATACTATATTATCAGAAAGAAAACTTTAAAAAAACTTTATTTTTGAACTATTTTGCACAGAATAAAAATAGTTAATCTGTTGATTATTTTCTTTATTAATTTATTGATTCATTCATTGTTTGTAAAAATATTAAAAATAGTGAGAAATGCAAGTGACTATATATATATATATATATATATATATATATATATATTATATATATATATATATATATATATATATATATGAAGCTGTCAGATGATTGTGATGCAGAAAAAGTGGCAGGAAAAGAAAACATTCAACTACCCCAGATTTGCACTTCAGGACTGCATCTAAGGTCAGAGTATTTCCACTTCCTCTGATATTTTCTGAAAGATTACATGTTTTACAAACCCTCCGGTGGGATAGCGTTACTTTTAAACCGACAATTCAGTAAGAAAGTATGGTTTTACCTTGCTGACATGTTTTGACGCTGACGTGTCCTTTTTCATCACGTATCCGATCTCACAGATCTGTCAGAATCTATCAGATCGACACCTCCCATGGGGTTTGGGTTCAGATTCATGTAGATTTATGAGTATTTGAGGTGAATGTTCTAACCCGGCTGATGTTTCAGGTGAATGTTGTGGTGTTTCAGGTGAATGTTGTGGTGTTTCAGGTGAATGTTGTGGTGTTTCAGGTGAATGTTGTGGTGTTTCAGGTGAATGTTGTGGTGTTTCAGGTGAATGTTGTGGTGTTTCAGGTGAATGTTCTAACCCGGCTGGTGTTTCAGGTGGGAGGCCAGCAGCTGGAGCGAGTGTTCTCGGACCTGCGGTGAAGGTTTCCAGTTCCGTCAGGTGCGCTGCTGGAAGATGTTGTCTCCGGGCCTGGACAGCTCGGTGTACAGCGACCTCTGCACCATGGCCGACCTGGAGAGACCCATGGAGAGACGAGCCTGCAAGAGTCCAGCCTGCGGTCCACAGTGGGAGGTGGCCGAGTGGACCGAGGTACCACGAACCTCACGGGTCTTTATACCACCAACCCCCAGTCTTTAGCTGATGCTTAAACCTCATGAGTATACCTGTCTATACTGCTGATACACAAACCTGTCTCTCTTGTCGTCTCCGTTTTGTGTCATTTCTTGTCTTGTTTGTGTCTTTTTGTGTCTCTTTGGGACAGTTATGTCTCCTTTTTGTCATGTTGTGTCTTGTTTTTGTTTTGTCTAGTTTTAGTTTTGTCTTATTTTTGTCATTTAGCATCTTATTTTTTCTTGTATTTATCATTTTGTGTCTCATGTGGATCATTTAATATGTCATTGGGATAGTTGTTTCTCTTTGTGTTCACTTTGTGTCTTGATATTTGTTGTTTTGTGTCCCATTTGTGTTGTTTTACCTCTTTTTTATTGTCTAATTTTCTCTTATTTAGCGTCTAGTTTTGCGTCTTGTTTTGGTCGTTTTATGCATCTGGGACGGTTTTGTCTCTTTGTGTTCACGCTGTGTCTCATTTTGTTGTTTTCTGTCTTGTCTTTGTGATTTTGTGTCTCATTCTTGTCACTTTGTTTTTGTTCGTCAATTTTGTCTTGTTTGTGTCTTTGTGTCTCTCTTTGGGACAGTTATGTCTCCTCTGTCGCGTTGTGTCTTGTTTTTGTTGTGTCTTGTTTTTGTCATTACGTGTCTTATTTTCTCATGTATTTGTCATTTTCTGTCTCATTTTGGTCAGTTTTTTGCATCTTTGGGACAGTTTTGTCTCTTTGTGTTCACTTTGTGTCTTGATTTTTGTTGTTTTGTGTCTCATTTGTGTTGCTTTGTCTCTTTTTGTCATTTTCTGTCTTGTTTGTGTCATTTTGCGTCTCGGTGCGACAGTTATGTCTCCTTTCTGTCATGTTTTGTCTCAATTTTGTCAATTAGCGTCTTATTTTTGACGTTTTGTGTCTCATTTTGATCATTTGAAGTGTCTTTGGGACAGTTTTGTCTCTTTGTGTGCACTTTGTGTCTCATTTTTCTTGTTTTCTGTTGTTTTGTGTCTATTTTGTTTGTCTTTTTGTTGTTTCGTGCCTCACTTCTTGTTGTTGTTTGTGATCATTTTGTCTCCACATACTACAGTTATTTAACTGTTTCCTCTCTGCTCTGTGTAAACACTGCCTGCAGTTCAACCAAACATTCACACATTTTCCTTTTAAACATGTGATTGTTGATCATGGCTTCTTGATCTCAGAATTTGTGGTTTTCACAAAATCTGGTGCGTTTTTAGCCATTTTTTTCAATGAAACACGTAGAATAAAAATGATTAAAAGTCACAATTTTCAGCTTAGGTTTGATAATTTTTCCCAACAGAACCACGTATCAAACATGACGAGTTCGAGGACTGTCAGAAGGTTGAATATCTGCAGATTTTTTCAGTTTTTGCGGTTTCTGACTCTTACAAATGGTGTAATTTTGATGATTTTTTTAAACAGATGAGATGCTTTTTAAACCCAGCGGCGGGTTTTGGGGTTGAGATTCTGGTAGATGTTTGAATCAAACGTCCTCCATCGTACAGATCTTTTCTCTCAGCGCAGACGTCTCCTTCAGGTTCAGCTTTAACATCTGTCGGCTGCAGTCTCGTGGTCTGTTTGCGGTCGCTGATGGATTCTGCAGAAACGCTCGGTTTGTACAACGCAGAAAAATGTTTGAAATGCAGCTTCCTCCTCTCAGCTGCTCGTCAGTGAATCAGCGGCTCAAAGGGAGTCTGGAGGCAGATTTAAGGTTTCTGGTGGATTTTACAGAAACTCTCTGGAGCTCAACACCCACAGTCAACTGTGATGTTAGAAAAACACAAGCAGAGTCGCAGAAAAACTAAGTTCTGGAAAATGTTTTTGGGTGAATTTGGAGAATTTAACGTTTTCAGCCCTGGAATTGGAGTTTTTTCAGTCTCTATAAAACACCTCTGAAGCCGTATTAAAGGTTCAATATCTCCATAAATATAACTCCCACAGACATTAAACACTCCTGACGACACAAACACAATAGCTTCCAGTAGATCTGGAGACAGGTTCGTAATTATTGGCTCTTTAAAATGGCAAAAGTATTTAGACCTCTAACATCAGTAGAATTTGATGTGTTGAAAGTTTGACCAGATGAGGTTCCGGTTTTTCACCATTTTGACACACGATGCTAATATTGATCTTTATGGACAGTTTTTGTGTTATTTACACTGATTTTAAGTTAGTTTGGACCATTTTTTCAACAGTTTTAAGTAAATTTTGAGTCATTTGTGTCATTTTGTCTGTTCTGTTGTCTTCATTTATGGGCCCCAAAAAATATTGTTTCCTTGTCTGAAAAAAATCCAAAAATCCAGAAAAAAAATTCCACAAATTTGTGAAAATTTGCAAAACCTTCAGGAAGAAAATTCCAATAATTAAAAGTTTCCCTTAAAAGTTTTATTTTAAAAAAATCCCCCAAATTTGGCAAGAAGATTGTTGTAAATATTTTCAAAAAATTTATAAAAATCTTTCAGCGAAATCCTAAAAATATCTAAAATCAGTAAAGCTTCTAATATTTTCTTTAAGAACATTTGTTTTTTGTGAATGTTCTTAAAGAAAACATTTTTGTAACTTTCTTTTTTTCCACCAAAAAATGTTCAAAAATTTCCCCCAAATTTTGAAAATGTGGAAATTTTCACTGTAAAAATCTATTTTTTTCCCACATTTTCGAACTTTAAAACGGGTCAGTTTGACCCGCAGGACGACGGGAGGATTAAAGCCATTTAACACATTTCTTGTTGAGTAATTTGGACCAAATCTTTAATTATTGGTCCTCAAAAATGGCTGATTCTATGCTATTTATGATCATTTTTGAGGAGTTTTGGACAGATTTTGTGTATTTTTAGGCAGCCTTTTAAGTTATTTTCTACTGTTTTGGAACAGATTTGGACAAATCTTGAGTAAGTTTTGGACCATTTATCAGTCACATTATTTTGGATAATTTTTGATTAATTTTGGGACAAATGTTGAACTACTGACCCTCGATAATGGAGCCCAGTTTTGGGTTTTTTTTTTGTTTTTTTTGCTATTCTGACATGCTAAAATGGTGCAGACACCTTCATAGGAGCCCAAAAACTGGTGTTGTTAATTAATTGTAATTAAAAATGTGTCCTCATGTGGAGTCATTTTATGATTTTGATCTACTGGAAACTATTCTTTCTGTGTTTTCACCAAATTTCATGGCTGTGAGAGTTTAATTTCTGGAGATATTGAACCCTTAAAATGGCTCGACGGGTAAAAAATGCTAAAATTTCCAGGTCTGAAAACATGAAATTCTCAAAATTCAACCAATATATATACAAAAAAGCCAACTTTTGGTTGGTAAAATGACTGATGTTTGAGGTCAACCTTCCATTAAATCACCTTCTTTCACTCTTTTCTAAGTCATATTTGAAGTCACATCGATCTGAGTGGAGACTAGAAGCTTCTCTGTGCAGCAGCAAACAGTGAATATATTTATAATAAATATTCTGATTGTGTCTCTGCAGTGTCCAGCTAAATGTGGCCGTAAAGCTCAGGTGAGTCGAGACGTTCGCTGCTCCGACGAGACCCGACCATGTGACCCCATGACCAAACCGGCCAACATGAAGAACTGCAGCGGGCCGCCCTGCGAACGCCACTGGACCGTCTCCGAGTGGGGCCCGGTGAGTGGATCTACCACTGCAAATATCACATTTCACTACACTTCGAGCTTGCTGTGGACACTTTCTCTGTCATTTGGAGGAATTTATGAGAAATTCTGGACAATATTTGCATAATCTGGGTCAATCTTTAGGAGTTTGGGTCCATTTTTGAGTCATTTGTGTCAAATCTTGACTAATTTGGCTCAATTTTATGTAATTTGTGACACATTTTGGATTATTGCCCCCTCAGAATTTATTTTTTTTTGCTATTTTGGATCAATTCTTGAGTGAATGGGTCATTTTTGAGTGATTTTGGATCATTTTTGTGTAATTTTGGATAATTTCTGAGTACTTTGGGTCAAATCTTGAGTGATTTGGTCAATCATTGTATAATTTAGGACATTTTTGAGTAATATGGGTCAGTTTTTGAGTAATTTGATCAACTTTTTGAGAAATTTGGATAATTTTTTTGAGAGATTGGAACAATTTGTGAGTGATTCGGGTCAATTCTTGAGTAATTTGGTCATTTTTGACTAATTTGAGACATTTTTTGTGTAATCTGGGTCAGTTTTTTTGAATAGTTTGGTCCATTTTTGAGTAATTTACCTCAATTTTTATGTAATATGTGACACATTTTGAATTATTGCCCCCTAAAAACATTTTCTTTTCTTTTGCTATTTTGGGTCAATGTTGGAGTGATTTCGGATATTTCTTGTGTAATTTTAGACCATTTCTGGAAACTTTGGGTCAAATCTTGAATGATTTGGTCAATTGTTGTGTAATTTAGGCCATTTTTGAGTAATATGGGACAATTTTAAAGTAATTTGATCAATTTTGAAGTAATTTGATCAATGTTCGAGTAATTTGGTCAACTTTTTTGTAATTTGGGTATTTTTTTGAGCTATTTGGAACAATTTGTGAATGATTTTGGTAAATCCTTAAGTAATTTTGGTTAATCTTAGAGTAATTTGGTCATTTTGTTTGTGATTTTGGACAATTTTTGTGTAAGTTTGGACAATTTTTTAGTAATATGGTAAAAATTTTGTGTAATTGAGGACATTTTTGGGTAATGTGAATCAGTTTGTGAGTAATTTGGGACATATGGAACAATTTGTGAGTGATTTGGGTTAATTCTTGTGTAATTTGGTCAGTTTAGGCTAATTCTGGATGTTTTTTGTGTAGTCTGGGTCAATTTTTGAATAGTTTGAGTCCATTTTTGAGTAATTTTGGTCCCTTTCTATGTAGGTTTGGCCTATTTTGTGTAATTTAGGAAAATATTTGGGTAATTTGGGTCAATTTGTGCGTAGTTTGGTGAATTTTTGAGTAAATTACTCAATTTTTGAGGCCGAATTTTGTGTAATTTGGTCAATTTTTAAGTAGTATTGAAATATATAATAAAATTCGAAAATATTGAGTCAAGTCTTGAATAATTTTGGACAATTCTTGGGTAATTTGGATAAATTTTTGCATATTTTGGGTCAATTTGTGGTTGATTTGGTTAATCCTTTAGTAATTTGGGTACATTTTTGACTAATTTGGGTCAGTTTCTGAGTAATTGTGGACGATTTTTGAGTAATTTGGGTAAATTTTTGAGTATTTGAGAAATATTGCCCCTTCAAAATGTTTTATTTTTGTGATTTTGACCTGTGCAAATGGTGGCGTAGACTCATTAATAGAGCACTAAAGCTGGTGTTTATCGGGGTTTATATATTTCTTATTTATCTCCTGATTCTGATTCTCTTGCAGACAAAACAGGATGTTCTGATTTGTGTCTGAGTCGGTCATTTTACGCTTTTTCCACATTTTTCTCATCATTTTTATGGCCGTTGGTCGTCTGTCGCAGATGTTTCTGCTCCAGAAAGAATGTAAGAGTGTGAATTTATGGTTTTACTGACAAGTTTAGTTGCTGATGTTCCGTTTAGAGTCTGGAAACTTGAAGGTTTAATTTACAACCACAGCGTCCAGCTTGGAAAAACACGGACAAGTTTATAAAAAAGTTCTTTTCATGCAGTAAAATGAAATTCTCTGTGATATTTATGAGTATTTTGAGGATCACCAACACTGAGCTCATGTAACTTTATATTTCTGTTGTGATCAGTTTATTTTTACAGATGTTTTGGAGGAAATCAGTTTAACAACGAATAAATAAACTCCTTATATCTGCTTTTAATTTATCTGTTGGTTTGAGTAGTGGAAATAAAGAAACAGAGATACTCACGGATGTAAATATCAACGCAGATGATTTTAGTTTTATTTGTGTGAGTTTATTTAGGTTTTAGATTTGTGCTTCTGTGCATTAACCCCCTTTAGTGGGCATATTTTTTTTGATGTTTTCATACCTTTTATTATTATATATTTCTATTTTATGCTGTTACTTATTGTTTCCTATTATTTATTTTTTGCTCTACACTTTATTGTTATAGATATGAATTGTATTTTTGTTGCATATTGCAATATATTTAATCTAAAAATGTTATTTTTTGTATTACAGTGTTGTTAATTTTGTCGTAGTTTTTCTGTTTGGTGACATTTTGCTTATTGGAGTAATTTATTTTATTTTTTTATTTTTTTCAGGCCTGCATTTTTTTGTTATAATTTTTTTGTGCAAAATTTTTATTGTTAGATATATTATTTTTTATGTATTTCATTTTTAAAACCTTTTTTGTATGTTTTTTGTGTTACTCTTGTTAAAATTTATTTTAGTTATTTTTTTTCACTTTTTACATTTTTTTTGGCAGTTCAAACATAAAATATCAGACACACATAATGGATGTAAGAAACTAAAAAGCAAACAAGGATAATATTATTTTTTCCTGTTTATTTTATTCTTTATTGTATTTTCTTCCCTTCAGTGTTTAATTTTTGCAGTACTCTTTTATGATATATATCTATAGTTTATTTACATTTTTAGTTTGTACATTTTTTGCACTACGCTTTATTCTAGAGATATTGTTTTTTTATTGCTTATTACAATATCCATTTTTTAAATTTTATTTTTTATATTACAATGTTGTTAATTTTGTAGGAATATTTCTGTTTGCTTGCTTTATTTTGCTTACTGGATTTTTTTAAATTTTATTTTATTTGTTATGTTCGTTCTGTGTTTTTAGGGACTACTCATATTTTTGCAATTTTTTGGTTATTGCATCTTTTGAAAGAAAACATATTTTTAAATAGCTGCTGTACTACATTTTTATTATTAGATATTGCTATTATTCATTCTTTATGTATTTCATTTTTAAAACTTTTTTTCTTTGTATGTTTTTTTCAGATTTATTTTTATTTTTTTTCGTTTTTTTTTATGGCAGTTCAAACATAAAATACCAGACACACATAATGGATGTAAGAAACTAAAAACCGAATCAGGATAAGGTTTGTTTTACTCTTTATTCTATTCTTTTGTGAATATATATTTTTTAATTTTTGTCTCACACACACACATATATATATATATATATCATGCATGTGTCACGCATGAATCATGTGACACAACGAATCAATAATGAAATTCGCTGCCAACGCTTTAATGATTGATTGTTATTGATTTCATCGACTCGTTTCAGCCGTACTTGAATCATCTGTAATATTTCGTTTCTTAGTTCTTGTCTTGTTTTGCTGTGAAGCTGTTTTATAAATAAACTGACTGGTTTCCTCTGTGTTCCTGCAGTGCTCGGGGTCCTGTGGTCAGGGGAAGATGCTCCGTCATGTTTACTGTAAAGCTCCAGAAGGTCGAGTGGTTCCAGAGAACCAGTGTCCCGCTGAGGACAAGCCTCTGTCCGTCCATCCCTGTGGGGAGAGAGACTGTCCTCCTCACTGGCTCAGCCAAGACTGGGAGCGGGTGAGACATGAAACGTCCTCCTCACAGAACACCAGCACGGCTTTTACGTCTTCTTCTCTGCTTTCTGGCTCTTCTCTGTCTTTTTGCATCTTGTTTTTGTCATTTTCTGTCTAGTTTTTGTTATTTTTGTGTTTTTCTAGGAGAGTTTTGTCTCCTTGTGGTCTCATTTTTGTATGTTTTGTCTTGTTTTTGTCATTTTCTGTCTCTTTTTTGCCAGTTTCTTCCTAGTTTTTGTTATTTTCTGTCTTTGTGGGACAATTTTGTCTCTTTGTGGTTATTTTCTGTCTTGGTTTTGTCATTTTCTGTCTCTTTGTGATCTCATTTCTGTAGTTTTTTGTCTTTTTTTATCATTTTCTGTCTCTTTTTTGCCATTGTCTGTCTAGTTTCTGTAATTTTGTGTCTTTCTGGGACAGTTTTGTCTCTTTGTGGTTATTTTCTGTCTCTTTTCTGTCATTTTTCATCTTCTTTTTGCAATTTTCTGTCTAGTTTTTGTTATTTTGTGTCTTTCTAGCAGAATTTTGTCTCTTTGTAGGCTCATTTCTGTAGTTTTTTGTCTTGTTTTTGTCATTTTGTGTCTAGTTTTCGGAATTTTATGTCTTTGTGGGACAGTTTTGTCTCTTTGTGGCTATTTTCCGTCTCATTTGTTGCTGTTCTGTGTCTAGTTTATGGACTTTTCTGTCTATTTTCTGTCTTTTTGCGTCTTGTTTTTGCCATTTTTCTGTCTAGTTTTTGCCGTTGTATTTTAGTGTCTTTCTGGGACAATTTTGTGTCTTTGTGGCTATTTCTGTCTCTTTTCTGTCTTGCTTCTTGTTTTGCTCATTTTGTGTCTAGTTTTTGTTATTTTGTGTTTTTCTAGGAGAGTTTTGTCTCTTTGTGGTTATTTTCTGTCTTGGTTTTTGCTGTTCTGTGTCTAGTTTGTGGACTTTTCTGTCTATTTTCTGTCTTTTTGCATCTTGTTTTTGCCATTTTCTGTCTAGTTTTTGTTATTTTGTGTTTTTCTAGGAGAGTTTTGTCTCCTTGTGGTCTCATTTTTGTAGTTTTTTTGCATCTTGTTTTTATCATTTTCTGTCTAGTTTTTGCCATTGTATTCTAGTGTCTTTCTGGGACAGTTTTGTCTCTTTGTGGTTATTTCTGTCTCTTTTCTGTCTTGCTTCTTGTCTTGCTCATTTTGTGTCTCTTAGAGACCGTTTTGTGTCTCTGTGGTCTCATTTCTGTCATTCTTTTGTCTAATTTTCCTCATTTTGTATCTTGTTTTCATAGTTTTCTGTCTCATTTTAGCCATTTTGCATCTCGTTTTTACCGTTTTCCGTCTAGTTTTTGTAATTTTTTCGTCTTTGTTTGTCTCTTCGTGGTTATTTTCTGTCTCGTTTTTGTCTTTCCAGTTTTGCAGAAGATCCTAATTCAGAAATATGAGGATTTGCTGCTTTCTGTCTAGAGACCATGTTGCGTTTTTCTGGAAGTTTGTTGGGTAAAAACGCAGCTTTGGTGCAGATTTAATGCCTCGGGATGTTTCCTTCCTGCAGTGCAACACGACTTGCGGCCGCGGAGTGAAGCGTAGGATCGTCCTCTGCGTCGGCATCACTGGAGGAAAGTTCCAGACCTTCGATGACGAGGCCTGTGGAGGTGGAGAGAAGCCCGAAGAGGAGAACACCTGCTTCGAACGGCCCTGCTTCAAGTGGTACACCACGCCCTGGTCCGAGGTCAGCCTAACCCTAACACCTGGACCTGGTTCTTCACACATCTGGACCAAAGTGAAGACCAGCTGCTGGACAATAAAAGCTGCTCTAACAATGATCTTTTTTGGGGTCATTTTGCTCCTTTAATGAGCAAAATGCAGTTACAGAAGCAAAACATCTGATAAAACACAACATAAAACCAGTAAAAGCAACGGAAACGCAAAACAAAACCAACTTACATTAAAAGTGTAAAACATAAAGCGCATGAAGATCAAATAAAATGATAATAAAACACAATAAAATAATTGTTTTAGCCATAATTAATCACACTGCACACTCAAAAATAGCTCAAAGGTTCTTCAAAGATGAATTTTTGGGGGTTTAGGGTTCCAGTTTGAACTTAATAATAATAATAATAATAATAATAATAATAATAATAAATATTTTTATTATTATGTATTTATATTATTTTATTATTATCAATATTATTATTATTACTACTTTAATTATTAGAATAATAACAATATTGTAGTTGTTCTTAAATAAAAAAACGTTTTTTTTAAATTTAATTGAAACAATAATGGACCCTGACATTAGTGTGGGAAGTCAAATATTTAAAATATACAAAATATAAATACAAAATAGTTTTTAAATATACAAAACCAGCCTCTAAAACTTGCATTTAGTCAACAAAATCACTGATTTTGTTCCAAAGAATTCCATAATTTAATGTCAAAATAAACAAAAAAAATCTAAAATAATGCCTTAAAATGTAATTTATTTTTACTTGACTACAATTAAACATGATAAATTCAACCCTTTTATTCATTCATCATAAAATAAATCATTATACACATAAAATAATTGTTAAAAATAAAGTATATAAATTAAAGTGTAAACTCAGACGTAAAAGTCGACACATAACTATAAAAAAATAATCCTGCAGGAACTTTTTCTCTGATTTCAGCTGTTAAAGGTTCCTTAAATATCCCTTCAGATTCTTATACTTCTAGCAGAGGAGGATCTTCATACAGATTACAGTAAATCGAAATAGTATTTTATATTATTTTAGCAGAGTTTTAATCCCTAATATGTGAATTACACCCCATAAAGAACAATAAGTTCCCAGCGTTGATGCAGAACAGATAAAGTGTCTGTGCAGCAGTAAAACCGATAAAGAAAGTTGTGTAACGTTGTGTAACGTTGTGTTTGTGTGTTTGTGTGTGGTCAGTGCACTAAGACTTGTGGCGTGGGCGTCCGGATGCGGGATGTGAAGTGTTACCAGGGCAGAGAGTTGGTCCGAGGCTGCGACCCGTTGACCAAACCGGTGTCCAAACAGACCTGCACCCTTCAGCCCTGCCCCACCGAGCCCCCCGGTAACACACACACACACACACACACACACACACACACACACACACACACTGATGAACTCACACACACACACACACACACACACTGATGGAACTACACACACACACACACACACACACACACACACACACACACACACAGACACACACACACACACACACAGAAACGCACACACACACACACACAGACACAGACACACACACACACACACACACAGACACAGACACACACACACACACACACACACACACACACACACACACACACACACACTGGTGGAGCTACACACACACACTGATGGAACTACACGTGTATATCACAATTTAAATAGCAGGATCATCTTGAAACATCTACAAAATGACCCCAAATGCCTCAACACTTTTCTAAAATGTCTTAAAACTTCTGCAAAATACCTCCAAACTTGTCCAAAATGTCTTAAAGCTTACCTAAAATTGACCCTAAGGCCTGAACATAGATCCAAAATGTCCCAAACTTCTACAGAATGAACAAAAATGCCTTAACACTTGTCCAAAATGTCTCGAAACGTGACCAAAATGTCTTTAAACATCCCTTAAATGACCCTAATGCCCCAACACTTGTGATGAAACTTGTCTCAAATTGAAATTTGTCCAAAATTTATCAAAATGGTTCAAAACGTCCCTAAAATGACCCTAATGCCTTAAACACTTCTCCAAAATAGCTCAAAATTTGACCTAAACTATTTAAATGTGTCAAAAATGTCTTGAAATTTGTCCAAAATGACCCCAAATGTTCTCAACATTTATCTAAAATGTCTTGAAACTTGTCCAAAAAAGTCCAAAATGCCTCAACCCTTATCCAAAATGTCTTGAAACGTCTCCAAAATGCCCCAAAAATGCCTCAGCACTTATCCAAAATGTCTTAAAACTTCCTGAAAACGAATCCCAATGCCTCAACACTTATCCAAAATCTCTTTTACCTCTTGAAACTTGTCCAAAATGACCTAAAATGCCTCAACCCTTATCTAAAAGGTCTTAAAACCTGTCACCAAACCTCTTCAAAAAGACACCAAATGTGTCAAAAATATGTTGAAACTTCTACAAAATAACTCACAACTTGACCTAAACAATTAAAACTTGTCCGAAATGTCTTGAAACTTGAACTTCCTGTCTGACTGTGGTTCTGGTCCAGATGAGAACTTTGCTAACTTCCTCTCTGGTTCTGGTCCAGATGAGAACTTTGCTAACTTCCTGTCTGACTGTGGTTCTACTGGTTGCGGTCCAGATGAGAACTTTGCTAACTTCCTGTCTGACTGTGGTTCTACTGGTTGCGGTCCAGATGAGAACTTTGCTAACTTCCTGTCTGACTGTGGTTCTACTGGTTGTGGTCCAGATGAGAACTTTGCTAACTTCCTGTCTGACTGTGGTTCTGCTGGTTTCGGTCCAGAGGAGAACTTTGCTAACTTCCTGTCTGATTCCTGCTAGTTGTGGTCCAGATGAGAAGTTTGCTAACTTCCTGTCTGACTGGTTCTGGACCAGATGAGAACTTTGCTAACTTCCTGTCTGACTGTGGTTGTGGTCCAGATGAGAACGTTGCTAACTTCCTGTCTGACTGTGGTTGTGGTCCAGATGAGAACTTTGCTAACTTCCTGTCTGACTGTGGTTGTGGTCCAGATGAGAACGTTGCTAACTTCCTGTCTGACTGTGGTTGTGGTCCAGATCAGAACGTTGCTAACTTCCTGTCTGACTGTGGTTGTGGTCCAGATGAGAACTTTGCTAACTTCCTGTCTGACTGGTTCTGGACCAGATGAGAACTTTGCTAACTACCTGTCTGACTGTGGTTGTGGTCCAGATGAGAACGTTGCTAACTTCCTGTCTGATTCCTGCTGGTTGTGGTCCAGATGAGAACTTTGCTAACTTCCTGTCTGACTGGTTCTGGACCAGATGAGAACTTTGCTAACTTCCTGTCTGACTGTGGTTGTGGTCCAGATGAGAACTTTGCTAACTTCCTGTCTGATTCCTGCTGGTTCCGGTCCAGATGAGAACTTTGCTAACTTCCTGTCTGATTCCTGCTGGTTCTGGACCAGATGAGGACTTTGCTAGCTTTCTGTCTGACTGTGGTTCTGCTGGTTCCGGTCCAGATGAGAACTTTGCTAACTTCCTGTCTGATTCCTGCTGGTTCTGGTCCAGATGAGAGCTGCCAGGACCGGCCCTCCACCAACTGCCTGCTGGCCCTGAAGGTAAACCTGTGCAGCCACTGGTACTACAGTAAGGCCTGCTGCCACTCCTGCAGAGCGGTCCGACCTCCAGCCTCCTAGTCCAGGAACCAGCTCCTCCACCGACTCCAGCCAAGGACACCTGGAGACACCTGGAAAGACCTGGACGCTTCTGGAAACACCTGGAGACGCCTGGAAACACCTGCTGGGAGGAACCAGACCAAGAGTCAACCTGGTTTAAGAAGCCGAACGTCCGTCATCAGTCCGATAGTTCAACCCTCTGAACCTCCGACCACTTCCTGTCTCATTTTTCCTCACTTTGACCTCATTTTTTCTTACATTCTTGTGTCATTTTTTCTTACTATGGTTTATTTTTTTGTCACTGTGGCCTCATTTCTCTTCACTCGGGCAAATTTTTCACAGATTTTTCTTCATAAACTGAAAAAACCTGCAGCAAACCTTGGAAAATGGAAGTCTACAACTTTACAACCTTCACAAACTGGACAAGACAGTTTTACTGCCTTTTTGCTTTTTAGGTCTCTTTCTAAGTTTTGTCTCTTTGTAGTTATTTACTCTCGTGTTTTTCATTTTTTGAAATTCTTTTTTCAGTTATTTTGCATCTCATTTGATTGTTTTGTGTGTCTTTTGGACATGTTTGTCTCCTTATGGTCATTTTGTATCTCATTTCTGTAGTTTTCTGCCCATTTTATGCTGTTTTGTATCTTGTTTTTTCAGTTTTCCTGATTGTTTTTGTCATTTTGCGCCATGTTTAGGTAGTTTTGTGTTTTATTTTTGTCACTTTCAGTCGTGTTTTTGTCATTTTGTGTCACTATATGACAGTTTTGTTTCCTGTTGTGTCTGTTGTTTCTCACGTTGGTTCTAGTTTTTCTCATGACAGATGACACTCTACAGTTGTCTCATCTTTGTCATTTTTGTCTCTTTTCTGTCGTGTTGCATCATGTTTTTATTCTTTTGTGTCTCACTTTTGTCATTTTATGACTGTTAGGGACAGTTTTGTTTCTTTGTGGTTCTTTTCTGTCTTGTTTTTGTCATTTTCTGGTTCAGTTTTGCAGGTTTGTCTCATTTTTGTCATTTCATGTCTTCACGGTTTGTGGAACTGTGGGTTTTTTGTTGTTTTATTTCTTGGTTATGAAGTTTTGTGTCTTGTTTTTGTCGTTTTCTTTCTCGTTTTGGGGTTCAGAGGGTTAAATGACGTCAAATGAAACACACACGCGCAAAAAAACAAAACAAAACTGTTTTGTTATTGTTTGTTTTCCAAACTCAAAATTTAATGTATTTCTGGTTTATTGGGGATAAATTAGAAGAAAGACAAACAGGATTTTTATTGTTTTGACAGTAAGTTGTCCACCATTTAAAGTTTGGAACAGCTGCTTCTCATGAAAAGACAATTTCTGACCCAACGGACTCTAAAATAGTAGAACATTAAAATCACCTGCAGCAGCTTCTAACCTCTGAAATAATTTTAAATAACCAAAGAAAAAACTGTTTAATTTGTGTTTTAACCCAATATTATGTCCAGACCTGCCCTTATTATTGTCATAACTCAGCTTAAACCTCATTATTTCCGCTCTTATTGATTTTTTATCGGTCGTTTGTTTCAGTTCTGGTTTGAATTCATCCTCGAACATCGCCTGGAGTCGGAGACAAAGCGGAGTCACCGGTTAGCAGGAAAAGATCGATTAAATTATTTCTCAACTGAATATAACTGCATGACTAGAATATTTAATACAGATACTGTTTATGGAATATTATTTAATTTTAGCGTGCGGCGCGGCCCAACAGGAAGCAGAAACGACCTGGAACAAGATCCTGTTTCCGCTTGGCGCCGTGCCGACGCTCCTGCAGGATATTTATTAGTCATAGCACATTTCCATTTAGCGCGACGCTCCTGATGCTGCCGACGGTTCCTCATCCGGTCAACTGATGCCAGATCTGCTCCGAGCGCAGACAGAAAGATTCCTGACACTTGAAGTATGGTTGAAGTGTATTCGTCTCATGTTTAACTCCGGCGTACTGTGTTTTTATATCACCGATACCTCTTTGTACAAAACTAAAGTATGGAGATTGTGTACTGTCGATAATAAACTGAAGCCTAAAGGTACTGACTTGTATTTCAATTAAATAACGGTTCAAATCAACGTGAAGTGTGTCTGTCGGTTTTATTTCAAGTATGTGCATGAGAATATTCAAAAATCAGCCTCATATGTTGGTAAATTTAAACATGAAGACAACATGGAAGCATCCTGTAACTCTACACATATAATAACACATATTCCTCTATGGACATCAGTTTTTGTCTACATGGACATTTTTGCATCAAAATAGCAAGAAAAACTGGATTGCATTTTCAAGGGGCAATCATTCAAAAGTGTCCCAAATAATTCAAAAATCATTCAAGATAACTTAAAGTAATTGTAGTTTTTTCTTCTGTTGGAAGTGAAGCTGAAGATGCTGAAATCAGTGAGGCTCATTTGATCCAAACCAGTCAAACCAAGCATCAGTTTATTAGCACTGTAAATGGGTCTCACACAGGCTGACCATCGACGCCCCCTGCTGGTCGCATCTCATCTGCTGCACTTCAGGTTCATAAAAACATCAACTACTGAAGCTGACTGGAAATGAAAATAACAATTTTCTTCTCTAAAATAAATAAAAGACTTGATTAAACCACCAAAGCATCAGGAACATCTTTAATCTGAGGCTCTATCCATTGACAGGACAGGCATTTTTTATATCTGGACATTTAATTAAATGAAGACTCCACTGAGGACTTGTTTTAAATCCAAAATGCGTGCAGATTTGTCTTGATCTTTGCCACAAATGACTTCAGAGTTTGCGATTATTGTCGGTATAAATACACCTGGAAATAAAGTGATTTTCCACTACAAGCATAGAAGAAACTGAGCATTTCCACAATAATTCCTAACTAAAACCTTTTTTGATGACGAGCTCCTGCTTTAGTCCCTTAACTAAAGGTCTACGAAGGAGATATTTATTGTCTTGAAGTCCAGATGCAAGTCTTCAGTTGGATTTCTGAAGATCGTTGGCTGTTTGCTTCGAAAACTGATCTTCTCCAAGTCTCAGTTCTCTTCAGACTGCATCAAGTTGTCCTCCAGGATTTCTCTAGACTTTTCTGCATTCATTTACCCTCTACCTTTACAAGCCTTCCAGGACCTGCTGCTGAGGAACATCATGATGCTGCCACCACTGTGCTTCACAGTGGGGATGGTGTGTTTGTGATGATGTTCAGTGTTTGGTGTCCATCAAATATGTCATCTAGTCTGATAGTCATAAATCTCCATCCTGGTCTCCTCAGACCAAAGAACCTTCTTCCAGGTGTCTTCAGAGTCTCCACATGTCTTCTGGTGAACTCTAGTCCAGATTTAATTTTTCCATCAGAGTCTTTCTCTTTGTCTCCATAAAGCTTTGACTGGTGAAGAACAGACAAATGTTTTTGGATGAACAGTCTCTAACATTTCAGCTGCTGAAGCTAGAACTCCTTCAGAGGAGTCATAGGAGTCTTGGTGGCCTCCCTCACTAGTCCATTTGTTGCGTAGTATCTCAGTTTTTGAGGACGTCCAGTTCTAGTCAGGTTTAGACATGTAAACTGGACTGGACTGGATTTTAGGTTTTCTTGAAGAACGTGGAGGTGATCCTCCTTCTTCATTATTCCATTTACTTTGTGTAAAGCTCCAGTTCCACAGAGCATGATACTACCACCACCATGCTTGGTGGTAGGTTTGGTGTTCTTGGGGTTAAAGGTCTCATCTTCAGTTTTTCTTCCATCTGACCACAGAACTTTCCTCCAGAAGACCTTTTCTTTGTCCATGTGATCAGCAGCAGACTTGAGTGGAGCTTTAAGGTTCTGCTTCTAGAGGAAGAACTTCCTTCTTCATGGATCCTCTCAGCTCATGTTGATATAAATCCCTGTGGACTCTGACAGCTGTGTTCCAGCAGCTTCTCATCCATTCAGACCTGCTTTCTGATGATTCTTGGTTGACTCTTGACCATCCTGACCAATGGTCTCTCAGCAGCAGGTGATAGTTTGTGTTTTCTTCCTGATGGTGGCAGTAACACAACTGGACCATGAACTTTATTCTGACAAACAGATGATTCTGCATCTGAAGCTGCTTTGAAATGGCTCCAAGTGACTTTCTGACTTGTTCAGGTCAATGATTTGCTTTTTCAGATCTTTTCTGAGCTCCACAGACTTTCCCACTGTAGAGTTTGAGTCTAATGAGTGAATCTAATGGGTTCTATTTAAATTGGATCAGAGGAGTCAGCAGCTGTAGTCAACTAGAATCATTCAGGAGAAGTTAAGAGGCCATGAAACTAAGAAAATTTGATTGACACAACTTTCTACATCATCAAAACCAAACATTAAAGTTGCTGTATGTATGTATGGAACCAAAATGTGTGATTGTTTTTGTGACCACTGACCATGTATATGATGGCTGCCATGATATACGTGGTCTTTGCAAGTATTTGTGAATTTGTTTACGACTGTATGTAATTCCGGGAGAATTGACTTAAATGCACAAATGTCAGACTGGAACCTCGCAGTTCATTTGTAATTTCAAAGGGCCGTTATCTGAACTGAACCCTTAGCTAAACGCTAACTGCTGCAGTAAAAATTTCATCTTTTAAAAAAGTATTTGTTCATCCTTAATACAACGTCTGAGGTTCAACACAGCTTTATTGTAAACACAGAGACAAACACTCATCTTCTGAGTGGACCTACCAGAATAAACTGAGCTTATGTCCTTTTATTTATTTATCTTAGCAGCGTACTATTTCATCACACGTTATCCTCAAGTTACAGTGTAAGTTTGCTCCGAGAAGTCTTCTACTGTACGTTTATTCAGTGACAAAAGGAAAACAAGTCCAGGAGTCGAGCTCTTTCTCTACCGATGTGAAGTGAAGTTTGTAAAATTTCATCTAAACGTGCCACAAGCTCACGCTGGAGCTAAACTCCTCCAATGTTACATGAAGTTCTGCCTGCAGGCAAGAAAACGTCTTTCAGAAATCACAGTCGTTGGATCGTTGAATGCTTCAGAAAAGCCCTTAAAAGTAACTGTAGTTCTCTCACATAGTCACAAATCATCAGATACAAAGGATAAAATCACAACACAACCCCGACGTGAGCTGATAAATGTACACAAGTGAACACAAACGTGGCTCAACCAGAAACTGTGCAGTGACTCATTTAGTCTTTAAGCACTTTTATCCATGTAAAACTTAAACATGTTCAAAACAAATTCACCCATATAATATCAGATGATCATGATCTGAGTGGTTCATTCATGTCCTGCTGAATTTCAGCTCCTTCAAATGAAACGTTTGTTTGAAATTAACAATATAGTAACTGAACAAAATTCTCAATATTGCAGATAAAATCTTCATTTTCTGTGAAATTCTAAATCTTGTCTCTCAAATAAGTAATAAAAAGAGGCAAGGTGCTGCTGAAAAATACATTTAAAGTCAAAGTTTTGTTTTTTTTAACAAGAGCGATAAAATTATACATTTTGGTCTCTGAAGTAACAAACCCAAGATTAGTAAATCCAATAAAATAAACCCCAGTTTTTACCTTGCATGCTCTGAGAAAGTGTCTTGTTTTTTTGCTTAAAATGCTTCAAAGCTAACGTTGGCGTACTGTTTTTTTAATTTTTAAAAATTTTTCATAACATACTGTCTACAAAGATGGACAATATGGCAGCTCTACGGAAATGAAACTAAAATATCCTGGAAACCGCTGCTGCCTTCTTGCACTGGTGATGTCGTTTGCAACCAGTGGCCAAACCTCATATTTTCTCTTTTTCCTTCCAGTACGTTGAGTATAACTACTACTAGGATTTGGTCATAATACTGCGCCTGAAGCTTTGACCGTCTTGCTTATAAATGCATCATCTGTCTGGGTTTTCTTGGAGAAAATAGTTCTGGTCTTCCTGGCACACTGCATTTGACGTACTACATATTGGGATGTAGAGTATTCTTCCGGTGTACTATATAGTCTAGTAGTGCAGGTATTGAAACCAAATGGCAACATCTGGGGCTGAAGAATTCAAAAGTGCCAAAGCTGCAGTTCCATAAATGTCCACTAGATGCTGGCTCTACAGACAAGTCAATCCCCATAGAAATCCATGTTCAAATGTCCAACTTCACAGCGGAAAAAAACATATTTACATCCTGGTACACAAAGCACTTTTGATCTCTACAGGTAACTCCACTGTTTAGGACAACTGTACTGGGCAGAATGTTGATATTCACTTGAATACAGTTTAGAATTTCTTAATTGTCTGAAAAAACGATGATCTCAAAATCAAGTTCAGGACACCTGCGTTACAGATATCTGGAATAAAAATCAGCCTAATGGTAAAATTTCAATTCTCCATCTTCAAAGGCAGTTATCAAATGTTAAAACAGCTCCTCAGATGCACAAATCTCCAAAACAGAATGAGAAAATGTCATAATACCAGCAATATCTGTCACATTTCACTGCAGTTTCTGTGTTCATAAAATATGTCACAAACCTTTAACCTTTTTAATATGTTGTTAAAAGAAGTGTGTTTCTGCAGCAACTACATTTTATAGTCACTGACATTAAAAAGATGCGAGACTCTGGAGAGATAAAAAAAGACTCAAATGAGAATCAAAAGACTTGAAAGAGGCTGAAAAACGACTTTAAACAGGCGCACGACTCTAAAGAAGCTAAAAAAAGACTCAAATGAGACTAAAAAAAGACTAGATAGACAAAAAAACTTGCAAAGAGGCTGAAACAAGATGTTAAAAAGATGTAAAACTCTCAAGAGATTAAAAAAGACTTAATTGAGACTAAAAAGACTTAAATGAGACGAGAAAAAGACCAAAAAGACATGAAAAAGAACTCAGAAGAGACTCAAAAGAGACATAAAAAAGACACAAGAATCCAGAAGGACTAAAAATTTTTCAAAGAAACTAAAAAAAGACTCAAAAGAGACTAAAAACAAGACTGAAATGAGACTAAAAAGAGACGAAAAACCTCAAAAGAGACTTAAAAGAGACTCGATATGGACTAAAAAAAAACCTCAAAATACACTAAAAGAGACTTTAAAAAGACACAAGGTTCTAAACACTCAAAAAGTTGACTAACCAAAACTAGCAGAGACAAAAAAAGATTCTAAAGAGACAAAGAATATTTAAAAGAGACTAAGAAGTGACTGTAGGCTGTAATCAGAGGTGCAGTGTTTCTCGTCATGCACAGGTGAGCTACCTGCTCAGGTGTTTTCACTTTGTTCGGCTGATTGGAGCTCGACTCTGTGTGGAGATAAAACCACTGAATTCAGGCCTGATGAGTGAAAACAGCTGCTGAGGTTCAGCAGGAAGCAGATAACGAACAGAAAACACAGTTTACATGGTGTTCAGTGTGAGGGAGATAAAGGTGGCAGCTACCAGACACTCTGTGCAGTTTAACATGTGAACATCCACCGATAGGTTGAAATCTGCATAAAGTGAAGATGTGTGGTTAATAAACCATCACAGGACCCACATATAGAGAAACTGCAGCACTGGAACAAAGTCCTGCTCTGCTGCGTTTAAAACTAGACCTGAAAAGTTAGTTTCTACTCAGAAGCTGCTGTTTCTACCTACAATTCATCTCCAGAAGTCTGATTCTGAGCTTCAAGAACAAGGCTGGTGTTGCTCTACTTTTAGGATGCTTTCACACCTACGTCTTTTAGTCCGCTTAAAGCGGCCTGGAGTCCGCAACACCTGCAAGTACGGTTCGTTTGGGCTGATGTGAAAGCATACCAGATTTTTTTGGTTCGGACTAACGAACCGCACCGAGACCACTTTCGGGAGGTGGTCTCGGTCCGCTTCTATGTGAACTCCAGTTCGGTTCGCTCCTGGTGAGAACACAAACCTGTCTCCATTCGGACCGGCTTGATGGCGCAGCAGACTTTTTGGTCTACAGAAGCTTCCGTAGCAACCTGCACAGGGAATTTACGCCAATCAGCGTACACCTACGTCATCGTAAACGCCTTGTTTTGTAAACAGCGCCGCCAAACGACTGGGGGGAGATTTAACATTAATTGGAGTAGGTTCGGCTGCGAAAACACTGGTGTGAATGCTAACTGAACCAGTTGAAAATAGCAACATTGTAACAACTTTTGGGTCCAAACGAACCACTCTAGCGAACAGGTGTGAAAGCACCCTTAGTTTCTCAACAAGTCCCATGAAAAGACCAAAACCAACAATATGTTTACAGAAATAACCTCCATCTGAAGCTGTGAAGAGGAACTGTGATGGATATTATGACTGAAAGAGACTCAAAGAAGACTTAAAGGACACTAATAAAGAGCCAAAGGAGTCTGAAAAGACTTGAAAGAGGCAACAAAAGACTCAAGTTGGACCAAATAAGAAAACAAACAAATCCCACAAAAAGACCAAAACCAACGATATGTTTACAGAAATACCATCTTAAGCTGTGAAGGACAACTTTGAAGGATAGTATGACTTGAAGAGACTCAAAAGGGACATAAAGGAAACTTAAAAAGACAAAGCACTACAAAAAGACTCAACTGAGGCTAAAAAGGCTATAAAAAGACGTAAATGAGACTAAAAAATGACTTGATACAGACTAAAAAAGACTCGAGACTGAAAAGAGACTTAAAAAAAATACCTAAAGGACTTTGAAAAGACTTGAAAGAGTCTAAAAAAAGACTTGAAATGATGTGAGACTCTAAAGAGACTAAAAAAGAAACAAACAAACCCCTTGAAAGGACCAAAACCAACAATGTGTTTACAGAAATAACATCCATCTGAAGCTGTGAAGAGGAACTTTGATGGATATTATGACTTCAAGAGACTCAAAAGGGACTTAAAAATTACACAAAAACAGACACAAACCCTAAAAAAGTAACAGAGACTAAAAAAAAAAAAAAAAAAAAAATCAAATGGGACTAAAAAGACTTGAAAAAAGCTGACAAAAGACTTTGAACAGATGCAAGACTCTAAAGAGACTAAAAAAGACTTGATAGAGACTAAAAAGACTTGAGACTCAAAAGAGACTAGATACAAGACCCTACAGAAACGAAAGAGAGACTAAGAGTCTAATAACTGACTAAAAAAAGACTTGAAAGAGGTTAAAATAGACTTAAAAGCAACTCAGAAAGACTAAGACTCAAAATAGACACAAACCCTATAAAAGTATGTAACAGAAACTAAAACACACATAAATGCGACTACAAAGATTTGACAGATGCAATAAAGGACTTAAAAGAGGTGCAAGACTTTAAACAGACTTGATAGAGACTAAAAAAGACTCAAATCTCAAAAGAGTCTTAAAAAAGGACCCTACAGAAACTATAAAAGACTTAAAGAGAGAAACAGAGGCTAAAAAGACTGAAAAGAAACTAACAAAGACTGAAAAAAGACTTCAAACAGACATAAAACGCTGAAGAATCAAAACACCTCAAATGATTCTATCCTTTGGACGCCATGTAGCCATTGAGACACTGCAAATCTCAGTTTTGAAGAGCAAAAATTTTTGTGATTTTTTTTTTTAACAAATCTGACAGTTGTTTCTTTCTTGCAACCCTTTTTGTCCAGCACAAGGCATCTTTTCATTGACTGAAATACAGTTTTGTTCCGTTTAATTTCTGATTTCTACTGATGTCAAACACCTGCTGCTCTGTTTCCAACCGGTTTTCAATCTCAGGGCGTCAAATTCTGCAGTTAGGGTTAGGGTTAGGGTTAGGGTTAGGGATTGGGTTAGGGGGTTAGGGTTAGGGTTAGGGGTTAGGGTTAGGGATTGGGTTAGGGGGTTAGGGGGTTAGGGCTAGGGTTAGGGGTTAGGGTTAGGGATTGGGTTAGGGGGTTAGGGGGTTAGGGTTAGGGTTAGGGTTAGGGGTTAGGGTTAGGGATTGGGTTAGGGGGTTAGGGCTGGGGTTAGGGTTAGGGATTGGGTTAGGGGGTTAGGGTTAGGGGTTAGGGGTTAGGGTTAGGGTTAGGGGTTAGGGTTAGGGATTGGGTTAGGGGGTTAGGGTTAGGGTTAGGGGTTAGGGTTAGGGGTTAGGGTTAGGGGTTGTGTTGAAGTTACCAGCGTCTCAGAGAAGTTTAAGCATCAAAACTTCTCAGTTAAGCCGAGAAAAGATCACAATCTGAACTAAAATACTATCTTTTACCACACTAATCACGTTACAAGTCAAACTGCGTGCTGGTGTAGAAAAACAAAACTGATTGGTCTACAAACACGACACCAAAGATTCCTGATGAAGTAATAAGAAACTGGAGAACGTTTGGAGGAACTACAGTCATTTTAAACTGCATTCAGTTCAAAAACAAATTTTAAAAAATCTCCTCAAACAGACGGACTCTGGAGAAAACGGTTCACTTGTTGGGACTACTTTCAGCGGCGGATTAATCCACAGTGTGTTGACTATAACGAAGAAACGGTGCGACAGTGATGTGACTTTTGGAGGTTTTTGAAGCCAGAAAGACGCTTATTGGCTCCATTTTTATAAATTATGGAGTCAAATCTTCAACTCTTTGTCTGGTGCGTCTAATCTTCGGCATTTTCTGATTAATTAAGCAGTTCTTGGTTTGTTTCCATCATATTTACAGATCTACATCAGACAGAAAGTTAGTCTTTTTAATTCCTGTTGGTGGAAAAAAAAAGAAGTGTTAAAAAATGTTCCTTTAAGAACATTTGGAAAAACACTTTCAATCCAATGTTCAAGGAACATTTTAAGGATATACGTTCCATTGAAGTTAAAACTGAACTAAAACAGAACGTTTTGACCTTTGTAGGATGTCTGGAGAACGTCGTCAGATCGTAAGAACAGAAGAACGTTCCCCAACTGATGTTCAAAAAATGTTTAGAATATAAACAAAGGTGGAACATTTTGGCCTGTGATGTTCTGAGGACGTTGCCTTTGAGAACATTCTTTTATACAACGAATAGAACATTCTCAATGCAAAATTAAAGAAATGTTTCAAGAACATTCTGGAACATAAACAAGACAGCAAACATCTCAAGAACTTTGTGGAACTTTCTCAGAATTCTTTTTCAGCTGTGAAAAGGTTCTTGACGTCAGTGAACCTTATTCCTGCTTAAATAAAGTTAATTGAAATGTTTTTGGAACATCAGAACACGTTATTTGTTGGTTTTGGTCCAAACGTCGGACTCAGAGCAACATCAGCCTCATTTCTGAAGCGTCTCATCGATGCTGGACGAACAAAATCTGTGTCAGATTCACCGAAAAGCTCTGATTCTAAACCGCCTCCTGATTAGCCACCTAGCTAGCTGGTTAGCAAACACAAAGTCGGAAACAGAAGACGATCAGTTCGAGTCCGTTCGGACGCTTCCTCTGCTCACTGAGTCGCTTTGAAGCCGCCGTCGCCGCCGCCAACATGGCCGCCTGCATTAAAGCTGCAGCGGTGCTCGTGGACGGATCCTCGGAGTCGGAGCGGCTCCACGAGGCTCCTAGACGTCGGTGCTGACGCTGTGGGTCACCACCTCCCGCATGGTGACGGAGCGGATCAGGTTGAGCTTGTGGTAGAAGCTGGCCAGGTCCACGGGCAGCTCCAGGTCCTGCTGCTGCACAGTCCTGTAGCTGACCCTGCGCCCGCCGTTGCACAGCCTCTCGGGGTGCTGCAGGTAGAAAGGCAGCGAGCAGCGGGCGCAGGACGGGCAGAAGGCGTGCGAGCGCAGGCACCTGCGGGGCGGCGGCGGCGGCGTGGGCGAGTAGCTGGCCGGCCCGTTGGCCTCCGTCAGGAAGGTGGGAGGGTACGTCTCCGCCTCGTCGCTGAAGCGGTCCGGCGTGGGAGGCGTGGGAGGGGCCGACAGAGCCAGGGGGCGGGACGGCGACATGGTAGCGAGTTCCGGTTCCTCCTCTTCCCCCTTCTCAGACTCCTCCCTCTTACAGCAGTAGTACTGGACACACAGAAATACACACAGTAACACACACACACAGTAATACACACAGAAATACACACAGTAATACACACAGAAGTACACACAGTAACACACACACAGTAACACACACAGAAATACACGCAGTAATACACACAGAAGGACACACAGTAACACACACACAGTAATACACACACAGTAACACACGTAGTAATCAGTTCCTCCAGGATTTCACAGCGTTTTTCCAGATTGTTTTGTCCTAAAATGCCTGAATTCACGGCAGCTTTTCTAGAAAATTGAGATGTAAGTTGCGATGTTTGAAGCGTATTTGTTGCGATGAAATTGTGGGAGACAGTGGCAATTGTTAAAAAGTCGCATTTTTTTCAGCTTTTAGAACATATTTCAACATTGTAATTGACAATATTTATTCAGAAATTAATTCTTTCAAACTCCAACCCATTTATACAAAATCTGGTACACCATGGTGGGAAATCAGCAGCAGCCAGATACTGGTTTAACATGAAGTAGTTGGTAGATTGAAGGCACACAATGATCATTTACTATGGAATGAATCACATTCCTTGGTGGAATAATGAATCTAACTTCCCTTCATTCTTTCAGAGCTCCAACAGATCTGGATGCTACAGTTTCCATCACAGTGATTTATCTGGTCTGTGGTCTGCTAGTTTCAGACGTTCTCCTGATGTGTTTCATGGTAGAAAAGTGTTTATTAGTCGATTTTAAATTTTTTTTTGTATTCCACCGCTATATTGCACAGGTGTAAAACTGTTTACTTCTGCTTTGGTGAAGAACATCAGGGAATTTATTGTTTTTCAGTCCTCAGCAGTAATTTTTGTTGGTAAATGAGAGACATTAGAATGGGACATGTCTGTCTTCAAACCATAAACAGGAAGTGAATTCGGTGATGTACGTGCTTTACGTTTGCTATGATTGGTGGAACTCATGGGAGGCGGGCCAGAATTGCGAAACAGTTGCGGTGATTGGACAAAATTGCAAGGTCATGCAGAATTTGCAGAGATTGGCTGAATTCATGCGATCGCAACATCGTAAATTCATGGAGGGACTGAATAATTCTGGACACAGAAGAGCCAAAGGTCAGAGCTGAATCAGTCATTACATCCTGTGTTCCCCATGTTTAAGTCTGTCCAAATGTGTAGTTACAGCTGTTAGATAGTGACCCAAGGTATCCCACAATGCACCAGGAAGAGTAGCGTACATCCAAACGTCACTACCCAAGAAATACGTAGCATCAGGCATTGCGTTGAAGGAGACCAGAGAAACAACTTAGGAAAGGTGGCATTTCCATAGATTTCTATCTTAAAGATGCATTTTCTAACATTAAGAGGTATTTTCTACAGAACACATCATTTTTTTATGTGTTCCTTGTAGAAATTACAAAAAGCACGAGTGTTAAGAAGTATGTTTGAACATTAAGACATATTTTATAGTGTTAGGACATATTTGATGCACTGATTAGAAAACTCCACCTGTCGACTGACTTTGATATCTTTTAATGTGGTGAAGATTTCTATGTACAACGTGCTTCTGAATGAAACACGTTGTGTGGTGACGAGTTCAAAGAGTCGTACCTGCAACCTACATAAACACAACACAGCAACGATGGTCAGTAAGATGACTGTAGCCAGAATTCCTCCTGCGATGACCACTGTCCCGGCTGACATTCGAAATCCTCTCCATCAACAGCCTGCAGCGACGAAGAAGAGGAAGAAGGAAGGAGGAAGGAGAGGAAGAAGGACGAAGGAGAGGAAGAAGGAGAGGAAGAAGGAGGAAGGAGAGGAAGAAGGAGGAAGGAGAGGAAGGAGAGGAAGAAGGAGGAAGGAGAGGAAGGAGAGGAAGAAGGAGGAAGGAGAGGAAGGAGAGGAAGAAGGAGGAAGGAGAGGAAGGAGAGGAAGAAGGAGGAAGGAGAGGAAGAAGGATGAAGGAGAGGAAGAAGGACGAAGGAGAGGAAGGAGAGGAAGAAGGAGGAAGGAGAGGAAGAAGGAGGAAGGAGAGGAAGAAGGATGAAGGAGAGGAAGAAGGAGAGGAAGAAGGAGGAAGGAGAGGAAGAAGGAAGGAGGAAGGAGAGAAGCAGGAGATAAAGACGCTGTCAGAAAATACTGCAAAAATCAAAGACAAATTGTAACAGGAGTTTGTTGCTACACCAATGGGACACAAAATGACAAAAACAAGACACAAAACAAAAACCCAACGCAAAAGACGACAAAAAACAGACACAAAACACAAACATGACACAAAGCAACGCAAACAAGACACAAAACAAAATGAACGAAACACAAAACAACACAAATGAGACACAAAACAACACAAACATTACACAAAACAACACAAATGAGTCACGAAACAACACAAACATAACACAAAACAACACAAACATGACACAAAACAATATAAACATGACACAAAACAACACAAACGAGACACAAAACAATACAAACGAGACAAAACAACACAAGCAAGACACAAAGCAACACAAACATGACACAAAACAACACAAATGAGAAAAAACAACACATATAAGACACAAAGCAACACAAATGAGACCCAAAATGAAAAAATAGTCACAAAACGACAAAAAAAAACAAAAATCACAACTGCAACACTGTAAAAATGCTGCAAAACAACAACGCTGTATTTTAGTGTAATTTTACAGGCAGTTTTGTTCCAGTGTAGATCATCATGACAGGAGGAGGAAGAAGGTCAGAGAGGAGAAGATAAAAGAGGAAGATGAGACAACAGTGAAGAAGAGGAGGAAGAGATGGATGGAGGCTGGAAGACAGACGATGAAGATTTTACAGCTTTAAAACTTGGCTGCCAGCTTCCATTATCCATGAATCCTGCTGATCTCGTCCATTTTCAGCCGTAAATTAAACACAGACGTTTTCTGTCCGTTTGGCTGCTGCTTCCTTCCTCAACCTGGAAGATTTTATTAGCTAGTAAATTAAATTTGGATGTTTTTGGGAAACCCTTTCTGGCAGAGAGTTCAGCTTCACATAAAGGATGGAAAAATGGTCGTAAAGCATCTTTAAAGCTCACTAATTAGCAAGATAAAGCTGGTTTCTTCAATCCTGTACAAAAAACTAAACATAAAGGACTTCAAAGGTGTAAAACTTTCTGGTCCTGCAGACAGAAGTTGATGTCTGAGATTAACAGAAGTCCTGCATCGTTTCATGATGTTTCTGATTGGTTGGCGGCTTCAAAATGTGAGAATCTGGGGTCCGTTTCACAAAGGGAGGTAACTCAAACCAGAGACAGAGGGGTAACTCTACCCTGTTTCACAAAGAGGGGTAACTGAAACCAGAGACAGAGGGGTAACTCTAGCCTGTTTCACAAAGAGGGGTAACTCAAACCAGAGACAGAGGGGTAACTCTAGCCTGTTTCACAAAGAGGGGTAACTGAAACCAGAGACAGAGGGGTAACTCTAGCCTGTTTCACAAAGAGGGGTAACTCAAACCAGAGACAGAGGGGTAACTCTAGCCTGTTTCACAAAGAGGGGTAACTGAAACTCTCGGTCAGTTACCGTAGTAACAGACTCTATGAATCTAACCTGGTCGGGACCAGGTTTGTTTCAGTAAACCTTGAGTTTCTCTCCGTCTCTGCCCTCTTTCAGTCACACACTGTTTGATTTCATTCATTCATTCAGTCAGTCAGTCATTCATTCATTCATTCATTCATTCATTCATACATCAGGTGAGTTTTGGCGTAGTCTAGTTCTGCCGTCTATAAATGTCATGTCCTTTTATGAACGATCCAGTGGATGAAGGAGCAGCATTACTGCACAGTAAACTTCAGTAAAGCAACTGTATTCAGGACGGTCAGAAAAGTGTGTCTGGCCCTGAAATGACTTTTACCATCTTTGTGGTTTTCTGGACATAAACCTGTCAGAGCCATCAAGGAGGAGTTCCACAGGGTTGCAGGTGAATGATGTAGAGATCTGTTAAATTAATTCTAAATCATATTCTGTTAATGACATTGTGCTGCAACCTCAGACTGGGATTAGTCATTTTAATTTCTTTTAGGATTAGAGGTGGTGCTGGGCCTCCTCCCTTTTTACAGGCATCTGACTGTTTATTTGTTTCCAAAATAACAAAGACAAAATGTTCACTAAGTTTGATCCGGATGTTCTATTGATGTTCTATTGAGGGCCAAGTTATTTGCCCCCCCCCCCGGCCATTAATAGTCAAGTGTACCTTTCTGAGCCACAACTGACATCAGCCTCTTAGAGAAGTTCTTTACAAGGTTGGCACACGTCTCTTGAAGGATTTTGGCCCATTCTTCCGATGCAAATTGTTCCATCTGGCTTCCGAGCATGGACATTCACAGATTCTCAGTGGGACTGAGATAAAGGATCTTGGTTCTGCTGTCCTTTAATAAGTGTTGGACCAATTTTGACGTATGCTTTGGGTCATTGTCTTGTTGGACAACCCAGCGATGACCTGAGCCTAGACACAGGTTTCTTCATATTATCCCTCAAAACGTCAGCATGATTTTCTTTTCTCATGATGCTGCCACCACCATGTTTAACTGTGGGAACGGTGTTCCAAGGGTTCCTTTCTTTGCCAAACATGAGCAACATCCATGTGCCCAAACAGTTCCAGTTTAGTCTCATCAGACCAAAGGACAGACTTCCACAACTCGTCTTTCCGATGGCCCTGAAGAGCTCTCACAACTTCTAATTTTCTCCTCAGCTGTACATTGATTCTACATCAACTGATGCATTAACGAACGCTTTGAGCTCCACAGACGAGTTCTTTAAAAGCTGAAAATCCAAACAAGCCTCCAGGGAGCGGTTAGCATCTCATCGGCTAACCGAATCCCATTAAACACTTTCCATCTTTAACCGGAAGAAGTTCGTCTGAGTTCAGCTCCCAAAGCAACCCGACGATTGAACTAGCAGCACAAACTCATTACATTACATCATTACATCGTAACACGCATTAAAGAGGAAGAAAGAGGAGAGAAAACCGTCCTTAACTAAAGAAATAAAGTGTTTAAGCTGTTTGTAGCATCGACAAAAGGTGTTCAAGACAAGATTTCTGCACTGAAAGGAAGAAATAAGTCAAGAAAAAGGTGTCATGACTGAGGAAGAGTCAGAGTCTGATTATAATCTGATTCAGATTACATAAAACAGACTTTATGCATTTTATTATTCACGTTCCTTCATGTTTAATGCAGGAAATCTGGTCCCAGTCCAGAATTAAGTACGCATTAGTGACCGGAGAGGAAAATTAGAACGCTAAAGGGACTCTGGAGGATTACAAGTGTCAACGGATGGAAACCGAACGAGTCAAACAGAGCAGTGAAACCACTCATCCCTGATTGTAAATTATTCTCCTCATGTTTTATAAATCAGCGTTTAAAAAATGTGCACCGATGAATAGTAAAAGCAGCGACGGCCCGGCGAGGGTTGGAGGGAGTCTGGGAGCTTTAAGCTTCATAAAAACACAGAAACTCCCTCTGAACATCTGACGAAACGCATCAGATCAGAAACCCACCAGCTGGAGTCCTGCTGCTCTCCAACACTTGTCCCGTCTAATGAACCAAAACCACCCAAACGCAGCTCTCATGATCAGTAGCAACTGAACATCTGTAATAACAGGTGAAATCAGAAGCTTGTCGGTGCTGTTGTGACATCCAGGAAATGTAGAAAAATAAGGTTTTGCTAAAGTTTTACAACAAAAATTAAGCTAACTGAGTCTGAAGTGACTTAATTTTCCATGCAAAGGTGAGTTAAGTTGTTTCTGCTGTTAAATTTAATGGAATCAGCATCTTCTTGGACTGAAGTTGGAATACTCATGTTTCTGTGGAACTATCAAGAGAATCTGAACAAACATTTCAATTTTTGGTAATTATTTTTTTCAGAAAGCTAATTTAAATCTAGCTTGTTTTCATTAATTGCTTTGGAGTGAATAAAAAAGACTGAGTAGTGACCTCAGAAGAAGCTAGATGCTGCCACCACTGTGCTTCATGTGATGATGCTGCCACCACCATGCTTCACTTCATGATGCTGCCACCACCATGCTTCACATCATGATGCTGCCACCACCGTGCTTCACATCATGATGCTGCCACCACCATGCTTCACATCATGATGCTGCCACCACCATGCTTCACATCATGATGCTGCCACCACCATGCTTCATATCATGATGCTGCCACCATGCTTCATCATGATGCTGCCACCTCCATGCTTCATCATGATGCTGCCACCTCCATGCTTCATCATGATGCTGCCACCACCGTGCTTCACATCATGATGCTGCCACCACCATGCTTCACATCATGATGCTGCCACCACCATGCTTCACATCATGATGCTGCCACCACCATGCTTCACATCATGATGCTGCCACCACCATGCTTCACATCATGATGCTGCCACCATGCTTCATATCATGATGCTGCCACCACCATGCTTCACTACATGATGCTGCCACCACCATGCTTCACATCATGATGCTGCCACCATGCTTCATACCATGATGCTGCCACCACCATGCTTTACATCATGATGCTGCCACCACCGTGCTCCACATTATGATGCTGCCACCATGCTTCACAGTGGGAATGGTGTGTTTGTGATGATGTCAAACCTATCATCTAGTCTGATGGTCATAAAGCTCCATCCTGGTCTCCTCAGACCAAAGAACCTTCTTCCAGGTGTCTTCAGAGTCTCCACATGTCTTCTGGTGAACTCTAGTCCAGATTTAATTGGAGCTTTTTCCAACAGAGTCTTTCTCTTTGTCTCCATAAAGCTTTGACTGGTGAAGAACAGACAACAGTTGTTGTATTAACAGTCTCTAACATCTCAACTGCTGAAGCTTGGAACTCCTTCAGAGGAGTCATAGATGTCTTGGTGGCCTCCCTCACTAGTCTCTTTCTAGTAACTCCTTCAGATGAGTCAGGCGTTAGGCTAAAGAGGAAAGTCTATGACCTGACTGAGGTGGAAACCTCAGACCAAATGCTCTCAGCTGCTCATCATCATCATTGTCAAGTCATCACTGGTTAATTACACTGGGTTTCCATAGCGACCCTAGAGACCAGAGAGTCATTTACACCTACACAGCCATTCATCAAACATAAATAAACCAACAGACACACTGAAAGGCCAACATCCATCCATCCATCTATCTATCATCCATCCATTTATCCATCCATCTATCATCCATCCATTTATCCATCCATCCATCCATCCATTCATTATCATTCATCCATCCATCATCCATCCCTCATCCATCCATTGTCCATCCATCCATTCATCCATCCGTCATCCATCCATTATCCATCCCTCCATCCATCATCCATTGTCCATCCATCCATTCAACCATCCATCCATCATCTATCATCCATCCATCCATCATCCATCCATTATCCATTCATTCATCCATCCATCCATCAACCATCCATCCATCCATTATCCATTCATCCATCCATCCATCCATCCATTCATTATCCATCCATTGTCCATCCATCCATCCATCCATCCATCCATCCATCCATCCATCCATCCATCCATCCATCCATCCATCCATTAATGTTCAATGAAGGATATTTATGTGCATAAAAACAAGGAAATTACCTTTAAAAAGAAGTGGTAATACTGCAGCAAATTATTAGTTGAACTTCAGTGTATAATTTTGTGTTAAAAAAATCTTGTAAGAACTGATTTATTATTAAACAAATAATCATAATAATTACAATATTAAACTGGTAATTTTAGACCAATTCTTGTATATTATTATAATATTTACATGCAACTTTGGCCTGAAATCGTGTGTATATGTCATACCTTGCTTTTTAATGTTATTCTACATTAGACATGCAAATTCAGAGTCTGGTTTAATATCTTATTGAATCATTGGTAAAAAAAAATTCTGTGATTTTGCAGCCATTTTAACAGTGTAGCTTGAAACAAAGCAGGAAAAATCTGTTTTCTGCAGTTGACTGAAGAGAAATCTGAACATATATTGATTTTTAATGGAAAAAAGGTAACATTTGCTCATTAAACCTGCAGATAACTTCGTCTAAATCACCAGGTGGAGGGAACACAAAGCACTGAGCAGATAAATGACATTTAGAGGTGAAGCTTAAGGTCAGATTTATTCATTCCTTCCCTGCTGATGGAGGTTACATAACGCAGGACAACAGAGGTTCCTGATGACTTTTTCGTTTAATTTGCACACAATTAACCTTGTTATTCCGAAAAGAAATCAGTTTTAGTTACACAGAGAGTTTAAATTACACATTTACTGATATCCTGGATGTTATTTCGTGTCAGAAAACTCAATTCAAAAACCAAAACCAACAATGAATTGAGCTAAATGTGGAATAAACTTCTGTTTGAGTCACATTTTCAGACCCGTATCCTTTAACCCTTCAGACTCCTTTTACCCAAATTAGGAATCAGGAATATTATATTATAGGTGATCCATAAATAGATTCAGGGTGAAATTGGAGATAAAATTGTGAAAACCGAAGTCATATCCTCAGTTTTTACATTAGATTTTTAGCCCAGACATCAGTAAATAAACTCAGTGTCTCCTCATCAGTGTTTAAATGAACAGAAAAGGTAATTAAATGAATGACTTAAACATGAAAATCTCAATCAATTAAGCATTTTTCGTCAAAATGTGCCAACTCTTACCAGAATATCATTTATGGGCACTTTCAAAGCAATTTTATACATCAGAGTTTTTTATAAAACATTAATTAATCTGTTATTCATGTCTTGTTTCCAGAGATTAAATGTGGAAGAGTTTATGGTGCAACTTTTACGCACAATTGCATTCGTTTGCAGGGAAAGATTGGATTCCAATCCTGATTTTTGTGCGTAAAAATGGCAAAAAAACGATTTACAAATTAAGAATCCTGCAAGACATTTGTTTAAACTTAGTAATAATTTACATTTCTAACTACAATTTAGTGGAATTTACTTTTAAAAGTCTCCATTGAGGGTTGAGCAGCTCAGGACACGGTTTGGTGATGTTTTGGCACATTTTACGCATTCCAAAAGCGCATTTTTCATGGGTTTTCGTGCTGCCACTCCTCCTAGCAGCGCAGTAACCCCAGGTTCGTCTGTAAAATCTGAAATCTTACCCATCACATTAGGATCTGGATCGTCTCATGGCGTCTCCCCGCGGCACCTCCACTTCGAGGCGCCCCGGTTTTGCGGGCAGACGTGACGGACGGAAGGTCGAGTTTCAGCTGGAAGAGGTGGAACCAAAACCTGTAACTCTCAGCTGAGTGCAGTTTTTTTCTTCTTCTTTTAAAATCTTACATCCACAGGTTCATGGAATGGAAAAGAACCACAGATCTGAGTCGGTGTGAAGGAAAATTTCTTCACAGTCTGAGATTCGCTCGAAGCCCAAAATGTATAAACGAGAAAAAAGAGAAACGTTTCCTCTTTTCCTTTCTTCTGCTAATTTCCCATCAGTCAAAACGCATCTTTTCTCCTACAGAGCACGTTAAAGCTGCAAAATTGGTCTGTGATTCTATTAAATCCTTCTTGGAAATCCTTCCGGGTCCGCAGGTTCTCGCTCTTTTCGCCGTATCCAAACAGAACCCGGACGAAGCGGCTGATCCGGGAAGACTTCAGGAGGACGAGCTGCGAGGAGAACAGCTCACCGGTAATTGGCGGATGCGTATTTGTCCAAACCGGCACTGAGTTGCAGCTCATTCAGTCCCGATGCTGCGCTGGACGGACGGATCGTGCGTCACAGCAGCGCGCAATGCAAAGATACCAAAGACGCACTGGAGCTGTCACCTTCATGGATCAAACTGAAATATTCCAGATAGCAGTGGAATAACCTGACCAATTTCAGGGAAGCAAGAACCAAAAGTATCCAAATGTATTTATTTTAAATATTCTGTTAAACCTTATTGGTCTCTTGGGGAGAATTTTAAAGTTAATATTTCCAGTGTTTTTGAAGGTGACTGAGTTTGCAGTCACCTTGCATCAGTCAGCTCCAGTCATCACACACTGTAAAAGGAAAATTCAACAGTTTTTATCTGTAATATTATGAACAATTTACTGTTACTTTCCCCCATTTTGTTAAATTATGTGTAGCATCTAGTAGACGTTTTAGAAAACAGAAGGAATTGACATTTACTGTAACCCTAAAAAACAGGCCATCATTATTTGAAGCATGATGGTGGCAGCATCATGAGGTGAAGCATGGTGGTGGCAGCATCATGATGAAGCATGATGGAGGCAGCATCATGATGTGAAGCATGATGGTGGCGGCATCATGATGTGAAGCATGGTGGAGGCAGCATCATGATGAAGCATGATGGTGGCAGCATCATGATGAAGCATGGTGGAGGCAGCATCATGATGAAGCATGGTGGTGGCAGCATCATGATGTGAAGCATGGTGGTGGCAGCATCATGATGAAGCATGGTGGTGGCAGCATCATGATGAAGCATGGTGGAGGCAGCATCATGATGAAGCATGGTGGTGGCAGCATCATGATGTGAAGCATGGTGGAGGCAGCATCATGATGAAGCATGGTGGTGGCAGCATCATGATATGAAGCATGGTGGTGGCAGCATCATGATATGAAGCATGGTGGTGGAAGCATCATGGTCACTTATTTTACATTTAAGATTTTTTAATTATTTGACATCATTTTGTAAAAATCTGTTTTCACTTTAACATGAAAGAGTCTTTTTTGGGGGTAATTCTTGTCCAAAACACATTTGAGTGTCAGAAAGTCATGAATTTAGACCAAAACATTGATTGTTTTCTCTAATGAATCGGTAGAACCAGTTCTGGTTGCTGCTGTGGTCGTCTCGGTTCTTCCTCCGATCCTTCGCTGCACTTTGAGTTTTAGAGCTGCAGAGAAAGAAAAGATTTTATTGTGTGAATTATTTAGAAGCTAAAGCAGGCTGAGATTCCAGCGTATTGTACCGACAGCAGCCTGTAATATTAATGCAGTGGAGATGTTAGAGGTTATTTCTCCTCCTTCATCCCCGAGGAAGCTGCAGCAAAAACACCAGAGTTTTGGGTCAAAGCTGGACTCTGCAGAACTTTGCAGCTTTTACTGGACATTTTTAGCCAAAGGACGGATGTCAGAGTCATCGGCCGAGACGTTTCTACGTGAACTTTTGTCCCGTTGAGTTCATCTGTGAAATCCAGAGGAGGCCAGATGTTCTTAACAGATTGGGTTTACAGTTTACAGCCACTTTTACATACAAATGTCAGCAAATTTAACGCAAACTTTTGAAATCTCGCTGAAAATGAAAGAGAAAATGCAAATTAAACTTGTTTCCATCACCTGCTTTGACCAGAAGATGGCGCTACAGGTGATTTGGATGGAACTAGAAGCAAAACAAAACCAACTGCTTGCTAATCGCTAAAAATCTTTGCTTGTTTATGACACACAAAACAGAAAACATCAGGATTGTGGGTCAAAATACGACAAGTAATAATACAAAAACTGCAAAATCCAGATTTTGTAGGATGTTGGGTATATTCATCAATAATACAGAAAGATACAAATAAGTGAGATAAAAAAAACACAACACAAAATGACTGTAAAACAGACAAAAACAACTAAAAACACACCAAATAATACACAAAACAAGACACAAAGGGAACACAAAGAGGGAAAACTGTCTCAAAGATGCAGAAAATGACCAAAAGGAGACATGAAAATTAGTCAGTAAATATATAAAATGAGGCAAAAATGAGACACAAAATGACCACAAAGTGACATAAAAGTACACAAAATGGTAAAAAAAATTTACAAAATGACACAAGTGAGCTAAAGAACGACAAAAACACAATACAAAATGGCAATTAAAAACAACAAAAAATGGCAAACAAGAAACCCAAAATGACCAAAACAAGAAAAACAAGACACAAAATTGCACTATTGTTTTGACTATTAGAGGAAATAAAGGTTCACTAAAGCTACATCCAGACCAGCTCTGTTCTCTAAACACCAACAGGAAGTGGAGGTCGTCGCTCAGATCGATTCTCCCTCGGATGGATTCGTTTACAGTCTGTGTTTACCTGGATGAGGTCAGCAGATCCATCAGATCAGTTACTGACCTCAGACCAGCTGATTCCTCATCTACAGGAACTTTATTATTTAAAGTTCTACCTTCATACTGTGAATGTTTCCAGAGTCTCAGACCCTCAAAGGTCCAGATTTATCACTTTTTAATGGCCTTTTTCCATCATTTCTGATCCTCAGAACTTCATCAGTCCAGCAGATAAACAGACATCTTCACTTTTTCTGTCTTCGGACTCATTTTGAGTCATTTTTGACATAAGTGAGGAATTTAGCATAATTTCTGTGTGATTTTGGGAAACTTTATCCAACGTTTTGGGCAATTTCTGAGTCATTTTAAACTGTTGCATAATTTTGAACTTGATGAAGTTCTGAGGATCAAAATTGATGGAAAAGTTCATTACAAAGCGATAAATCTGGACCTTTGAGGGCCTGAAACTTTGAAAATATTCACAGCATGAAGGCAAAACTTTGATTAAATGAACTAAAGTTAATGCAGATGAAGAATCTGATGATTCTGCGGAGGTTTGTTGGAACTTTTGTCAGACTTTATTGGTTTTATGTAGAAAAATCAGACAGTTCCATGAAGTCACGTCGACTAGAGTTTAGTTTCAGATCAACTGATGTGGAATTTAAACATCCCTCAGAGTCGAAGCAGTTTTATTCTGTCAAAACAAACCGGTGTCGATGTTCTGGATCCTGTCAGCTGAGCTCTGATCCTCTGGGAATCAAACGTGTTCGTGTCCTGCAGGATTTGTTCCAGTCGGCTTCCTGCAGAATCCTTAATGTGACGCCGAACCACCACAATCCTTCTTCTCTCCCTGGTTTCTGTCAGAACATCAGCAAAGCGACGATGTTTCCTCCGACTGCACAGGAAGTCTGTTTACTGCTGCAACCAGCTGAACAACAAACAACAACACATCAACGATTAATGATTATTGACCAGGAAACAGGCGGCAGAGGGCCAGAAGAAACATAGGTTTAAAAAAGAGAGGAAATGGAGAAAATGTCTTTGAGAAAAATAGAAAAAAATATTTACATGACATCCATTTTAAATGTATAAAGTTCAGAAACAATAAAATTATCTCATTGTTATTTATTGTTAATTATTGTTTCATTTTTAAATAGATTTAGATAGTTTTTTAACAGACACAAAATAACAACCAACCTATCTATAGACACAACATACCCACAAAAAGCCACAAAATATCTACAAAGAAACACAAAATGACCTTAAAGAGACACAAAATAACTACAAAATGACTCAAAATATCCTTAAGGAGACACAAAATGACACAGAATTACAATAAAAAGATACAAAATTATCACAAAAAGACACAAATAGCTACAAAAAGACACATAATAACCTTAAAGAGACACAAGATGACCACAAAAGACACACAATGACCGCAGAGCTTCACGACTGAACGTGTTTGTGTGGAAGTATTTGACGTCCAGAGACCAGCTGCAGGGTGTTCCTCAGGTTGTGACACCAGAACTTCAGCTCCTTGCTTCATGCTAAGCTAAGTTAGCGTGTGGAGCTTCAGGCCAGATCAGCTGCTGTTTAGTCTGCACGTCTCCTCCAGATGTGGCTCTGGTTCCAGCTGTTAACGGAGCTCATCCAGTTAGCCTCGGGTTACCGGCCGTGATGTCAGCACGCCGTCCGTCTGCGTCATCCCACCGCCGGCTCTGATCCGGAGACCAAACACAGGAAGCAGCGTCTTGTCTTCGGCTTCCAGCGGTTCAAGGTGTGAGAGGAGACTTTAAAAACACACACCGGCCTGTTAGCGTTCAGCTGACGGGTCACTTTTCATCCATCTGATTGCTGATAATTTCCTGTTGAAAGAAGTAAACACTAAAACATTTACTACTCAAAATGAGATGCAATGGTAATTAACACAAAAAACAACACAAAAAGACCAAAAATAGGGAGAGACACTATCACCACAACGACACACAAAATGACAACAAAAGAGATGCAAAATAACTACAAAGAGATACAGATGACCACAAAGAGACACAAAATTACTAGAAAAAGACACAAAACAACCACAAAGAGACACAAAATTATTACAAACAGACACAAAGTGACTTCAAAGGACACAAAACAACCACAAAGAGACACAAAATGACAACAAATACACACAAAATGACAACAAAAAGGCACAAAATAACAACAAAAAGACACAAAATAATTACAGATAAAAAGTGACTTCAAAAAGACACAAAATAACAGAGACACAGAATGACTAGAAAAGACACAAAACAACCACAAAGACACACAAAATGACAACAGAGACACAAAATAACAACAAAAAGACACAAAATGTCCTTAACGAGACACAAAATCACAAAATAAGAGACACAGTGACCTCAAATAGACACACATTTAACAACAAAAACAACACATTCAGACATTAAAGGAAAACAACAAATGACCACAGATTCTCAACAACAGTCAGCTGCTTCTACATTTTATGGTTTAAATCGTTCCAACAACGGCTGCTTGTGTGACATATTTAATATTCCTCACACAGAGACATGTGAAACTCTAAACTAAACACAGAGACGCTTTCTGGTTGTGTTTGTCCAGAACTTTAGTTTCCTGCTGCAGAAGAAGAAGAAGAAACCAACAGAGGTATTAATAATAAAACACAAAGATCTCTGTTTGATGCTCTGACCACTTTTAGAGGAGAAGAAACCTTTTTTCTACCGGATTCAGTGAAGCGCAGTGATAGGGCTTTTACTGGAGCCTGACAGCGCCTCAACGTCCTCGTATCCCTACGCTGTCCTAGTGTCCCTACACCGTCCTCGTATCCCTACACTGTCCTAGTGTCCCTACACCGTCCTCGTATCCCTACACTGTCCTAGTGTCCCTACACCGTCCTCGTGTCCCTACGCTGTCCTCGTATCCCTATGCCATCCTCGTATCCCTACGTCGTCCTTTTATTCCTACACCATCCTTGTGTCCCTATGTCGTCTTCATATCCCTACTTCGTTCATGTGTCCCTACGCTGCCCTCATGTCTCTACGCCGTCCTCGTATCCCTACACCGTCCTCGTGTCCCTTCGTCGTCCTCGTGTGCCTATATCGTCTTTATTTTCTTAAGCCGTCCTCGTACTCCTACGCCGTCCGCGTGTCCCAACGCCGTCTGCATGTCCCAAAGTCATCCACATGTCCCTACACCATCCTCATGTCTCCATGCTGTCCTCATATCCCTACACCGTCTTCATGTCCCTATGCCATCTTTGTGTCCCTACAACATTCTCGCGTCCCTATACCGTCCTCCTGCCCCTACGCCGCCCTTGTATTCCTACACCATCTTTGTGTCCCTACGTCGTCTTCATACCCCTACTCCGTCCATGTGTCCCTACGCCACCCTCATGTCTCTATGCCATCCTCGTGTCCCTACACCATCCTCATGTCCCTATGTCGTCCTTGCATCCCTATGCCGTCCTCGAGTCGCTACGCCATCTTCATATCCCTATGTCCTCCTTGTATCCCTATGTCCTCCTCGTATCCTTACACCGTCCTCGTGTGCCTACACTGTCCTCATATCCCTACCTCGTCTTTATATCCCTACACCGTCCTCGAGTCGCTACGCCGTCCTCGTACGCCTACACCGTCCTCCTGCCCCTACACCGTCCTTGTATTCCTACACCATCCTTATGTCCCTACGTCGTCTTCATATCCCTACTCCGTCCATGTGTCCCTACGCCGCCCTCATGTCTCTACACCATCCTCATGTCCCTATGTCGTCCTCGTATCCCTACGCCGTCCTCGAGTTGCTACGCCATCTTCATATCCCTATGTCCTCCTTGTATCCCTACATCCTCCTCGTATCCCTACACTGTCCTCGTGTGCCTACGCTGTCCTCGTATCCCTACCTCGTCTTTATATCCCTACGCCGTCCTCGTATCCCTATGCCGTCCTTGTGTCCCCACAATGTCTTTGTATCTCTACGTCGTCCTTGTGTCCCTACACCATCTTAATATCCCTATGCCATCCTTGTGTCTGTCCCTATGCCGTCCTCGTGTGCCTACATAGTCCTCGTGTTTAGATGGCATCTTTGTATCCCCATACCATCCTCATGTCTCTACACTCTCCTTGTGTCCCTGTGCTGTCCTCATGTCTGAACACCGTCCTTGTTTCCCCTCTCCGTCCTTGCGTCCCTACGCTGTCCGTGTGTCCCTACAGCGTCCTCATATATGTATGTTGTCTTTGTGTCACTACACCATCCTGGTGTCCCTACGCCATCCTAGTGTCCCTACACCGTCCTCATGTCCATACAGCATCCTCATGTCCCTATGCTGTCCTCGTGTCCCTATGCTGTCCTCGTGTCCCTATGCTGTCCTCGTTTCTCCAGCGTTTCTTGGTTCGGCTTTAATGACTTCAGCTGCTTCAACGACAGCAAACACGCCGCAGGGAAACTTATTCTCAAGTTCAGATGATTTTTAATTATCTGCGGAACACTGAAGGTGAAATGAGTCTTCGGGAGCTTATTGTACGAAGTGTGACAGCATTTTAAAAGTCTGCAGGAAAAAACGAAGGTTAAAAAGTTTGTCAGAGTTGGGGTCGGGCTGTTAAATATGCAGATGAGGTGAAGAAACAGCAGCATGTGATCACTTTAACAAACCAGCCAGAAAAGTGTCAGCTGCATGAAAATAAAGGTCAGAGGAAGCAGAATATACGACCTGCATCAGAACAGTCAGGTGTTTACATTCACACAGATGAAGATACAGGAAGTTCAGATGCACAGTTTGGAAGGATGGATGGGAAATCAGTCAAATGATGGTCGAAAAGGTGCTTTGTGTTCAAAAAAATGTTGACAGAGGCAAAAATACCTGCAGAGAGATGAGAAATGACTACAAAAAGATGGAAAAAACTCTAAAAGAAGACAAAAAGATGTGCTATGATAACAAAACACTAAAAATAACAAAAAGACACACAAAATACCTACAACCCACTACAAAGTGACAATAATGACAAAAGACAAATGCCAACCAAAGACAAACAAAAAAACAGACCCCAGAGTGACAAAAGCACGGTGGCGGCAGCATCATGATGTGAAGCATGGTGGTGGCAGCATCATGATGTGAAGCATGGTGGTGGCAGCATCATTGATGTGAAGCATGGTGGTGGCAGCATCATGATGTGAAGCATGGTGGTGACAGCATCATGACATGAAGCATGGTGGTGGCAGCATCATGATGTGAAGCACGGTGGTGGCAGCATCATGATGTGAAGCACGGTGGTGGCAGCATCATGATGTGAAGCACGGTGGTGGCAGCATCATGATGTGAAGCATGGTGGTGGCAGCATCATGATGTGAAGCATGGTGGTGGCAGCATCATGATGTGAAGCATGGTGGTGGCAGCATCATGATGTGAAGCACGGTGGTGGCAGCATCATGATGTGGAGCATGGTGGTGGCAGCATAATGCCGCATTACAAAACGTAGGAACATCAGCAGAAAAATAAAAAACAAACACACATAAGAACTGTCATATATTGCAAAGACTCCTCTAAATGTAGAGAATAACAATATTGTGCAGGTTTTTCCATATGTTAAAATAAAGTGTATCATACAGCGTTCAAAATGCTCTAAATGTTCATAATGAACAGCAGAGATTTCAGTCTGTGCAGCAGCTTCATGTCTGTAAATCAAACCAGCGACCTCCCTCTGACTCATCCTGACCGGACGTTTAGAACAACAAAGTTTAGCTTTTCCTCTTCCTGCAGTGACTTCCAGCTGTCATCCCCAATGCGTCCCAACGAGCCGATGAATATTCATCAGCGGCGATTAGCATATTGTTGTGGATATTAGCATAGCCGGTGACATGAACATGAGCGGCTGAATCAGACAGAGTGGGCAGATGGGCCCTGAGGGGACAGCAGGTCAGCATTCATTACGCTCAGGAAGCTGACGGGTCACGGAAGAAGCAGGATGGAGGCAGCAGAGGAGAACGTTTATTACAGACGGAGGAACCCACAAACCAGAACCGTTCTGGGACTTTACAGGCATTCATGAGACTTTGGTGGAGAGATTTAAGCACTAGAACCTTGTTTTCTGCTGCTTTCATCTAAGCTGGCAGAGAATGTTCCCACAACACTGGCTAACATTAACTACAAGTTATAACTATTTTAATATGAAAATATTTTAATGAAATAAGAAGAAAGACGGTTTTAAGAAAAAGTTCATTTCAGTTTATATGATGTTTTATTGTCAACATTCAGTCACTGAATATGGCTTAAAGTTAAATCTATCATGAAGAGGTGGAAAGAGAATGTGTGAATCTTCCCTAAATCCTTAACAAATGAGCAAACAAGACGAGTGAGGGAGGCCACCAAGACAGCCATGACTCCTCTGAAGGAAAAAACATTCATAAAATTCTGTAGAAAAGCCTCCAAAACTGCAGAAAAATGAAACAGAAATCCGGTCACCTTTGCTGCCAGATCTTATATTTATTTACTTGTCTTTTCTTGTTTTTTTATGGCACTCTATTTTATCTATTGTCTTCACTGCTATGTTTTCAGTTTTTATATGATTTGTGTTTTATTCGTACGGTATCCAACCCCAGTGAAGTTTCCTCCTCTTCTGTGTCTGCACAATAAAACCAAAGATCGCATCACTTTAACGGGACTAACGGCTCTTAACGGACCCGTTACTGCTCAGCTGGAAACTTGTGGCCCTCCGGCGCCTCCTCCAGGTGCAACGAGGCTCCCGAATGGAAATGTGCTCGGAGATAAAGTCGATGCATTTTTCATGGCAAACACAGAAGCTTCTCAGCTCCGATACGACAACCAAAGCTCAGCGGGGCGTGGATGGGATCCAGGAAACGGAATGTTATGAAGAAGGTGATGCAACGAGGAAAACCTCAGAAAAATACAAAAATAAAGACATGAGCATGCAGAAGTGGACAGAAAATAAATACATTTACCCGTATATCCATGCACTTTCACTGCACTACTCTTCTAACACTCGTAACAAGTGCACAAATAAAAATTTCAAAAAAGCTATAAAATCATAAAAAAAGACAACAAAAATATAAGAGAAGACAATAAAATATTTCAGAAATAAAATGATCACATATAAATATCAGAAACAAAACATTAAAAGGTGAAAAAATCTGAAAAAAAACATAAAAACCTATAAAAATGTTTGAAATGAATTAAAATATCGGAGATGACTAAATATTAAAAGATAATAAAAATTAGAAAAGAAAACATAAGTAAACGCAACACAACTAAATAAATACACACCACAATAAACAAAAATGACGCAAAAAAAGAACAAACAAAAACAAACAATTAAAAAACCAAATAAAGAATTAAAACCACTGTTGCTGGAATATATATATATATATATATATATATATATATATATATATATATATATATATATATATATATATATATATATATATATATATATATATATATATATATAATATATAAATAAAATAAAAAAACTCATTTTTTATTATTTACTTATATTTTTTTCAATTTATAATTTAATAGATTAAAAAAATAGATTATACTAAATAGATAATCCTGTTACATTAAAGTTACCATAATTTTTTTTTTCAGAAATTAAATGAAATTAGTGACAACAGAAAAATAATGTTAGATTCTGTGAGTTTACATGGATTTGTTTTTGTTTGTTTTTGATAAATGACAGATTTTTCTGTATAATGACATCAGTTTTCACTATAAAAGTGCAGAATGCGTGTGTTTGTAATATCCATAAAGGTTGGTCATCTGTAAATAAATATGGTGTTTATGGTTGATAATTAATACAGTCAGTATGACTTTAGTCCAGCTGGGTTTTCTCTGGTTCTGGTTCTGGTTCTGGTTCGGTCACCTCCATCCAGCTTCTTCTGCATCTTCACATCTGTTCTGGAAACACACGTCTTTCTTCCTGCGCTGACCGTTGGATCACAGTCAGCACAGAAATAAAGCTCAGGTGTGCTGTTCTGCTGCGACCTCTGACCTCCAGCTGCACACAGATCCACTTTAGCTGCTAAATAATGAATGGGACTCCAGTATGTGGACGCAGCCACTGTACGGCCCAATAAACACACAGAAATGTCTGTGAGAGGAAATAAGGTTTGTCTACATGTTAAATTAGCGTGTTGCTTCCAACATATGAGCTTCACATGACCAACAATGAAGAAACAATCAATGCAGAATCACAACACGGATGATACTGGGAGAAGGTTTAACTGTGAGTTCAGCAGTGATCACGCTTTAACAGACAGACTACAGGCTGGATAATGTTGGATAAAAGATGCAGCAATGACTAAAATAACAACATTAAATAAAATAGAACATTTATCTATCAAGTAGAAACGAATAACTAGAACATGTAAATAAAGGAAATTGTTTCACATAAATATATGTACTATCAATTTACAATAATATATTTATTACTTATTTTATATACATATATAATGCTTTATTTTATTCATTTCATATTTGATCTTGTCATATATATATAGAATAAATATAAAATATATATAATGTAATATATTATGCTTATATTTAGAGAGCAATATGTAGGTAGCAATGAATAATAAATTAAAAAGATTAAATTTAAATTACAATAAAAATTCTAATTAAAAAAATATATACAATGAAAAATGTAATTTACTGATCATATGTACATTTTATTTCATTTGATTTAGATTATTTGATAAAATATAAATAAAAACTTAGAATTATTATATATTACAAATAAAATGATCCATATCATATTTAAAATGTAGTACTCTCATATATATATATATATATATATATATATATATATATATATATATATATATATATATATATATAGTTTCCACAATACGAAAATACATCGATAATAATTTTGCATTAAAATGATCTGTACTGTAAATTAAACTGTAATAAATGTTTAATGTTGTAAAATTATAAAAGTTTATATAATAATAATATTTAAAAAGTAATAGAAGCATGAAATGAATTTGGAATTTGAAAATGTTAATTCATTCATATATATAAAAGAAATTTACTTTATTTGCTTTAAATTCAGAGAGCATACTTTTACTGTTTACACAATACAAAAGTACATAAAGTGCTTTTGTTGAATTGCCTATACTGTAAATCAAACCATTTTAAATGTTTTTTAAAATATCTTTAATTTTAACAATATTTAAAATGATTTGTTGAAGAAGTTGTAAAGGAATCTAAATATGTGCAGCACGATGTAGTTCCAGGCTGTTTCCGGTCAGAAGTGACTTCTTCTCATTCAAACATCCTGATAAGTGGTCCGGCTGTAACGAGCTGCTGGCCGATCGCCGTCACCCTCAGCTCAGGCATCAATAAACCGCTCGCTCAGCCGAAACCAGCCTCCAAGGACGCAGCAAAGTGCAGGACGGCTGAAAAGCTGACGACCTTCTGCTGGACGTCCTGCTGACCCAGTCTGCAAACTGAGCTGCAGCAACGCTCCAGTTTCTCTGGACGGTCTACCTCTGACAGTCACCTGTTCATTAAAATACATTTCACTGGTTCAACCCAACCTTCTGCTGCTGTGTTGGAGTCTTGGTGGCCTCCTTCTCTAGTATCTTTCTAGTAACTCCTTCCGATGAGTCATAGGTGTCTTGGTGGCCTCTCTCACTTGTCTCTTTCTTCTTGTTTGTGCAAATGCCAGCCATGTGGCCTCCTGCTTGCAGATTTTTACTAATCTCTGAGAAAAACCTGCTAAAAAATCCGGTCAGACAGAGCAGAGGGTGCTTTTATTCCACGAGCCCCTTTTTCCTGCCAGTTCAACACACTTAAAACCAACAGGATACAATACAAGAATGTAATTTTATGCATTTTCTTTTGTCTTCTGCCTCATATGCATATGATAAAACGTGATAAAATCCTCAAAGACAACTGTTTCTTTGGCAGTAACTATTGTAGATATTTCCACAGCGTCTTGATACTCTGGAATGAACTTCCTGTCAATGTTTTACCACGATTTTTTGACAGTTTTCCTACTTTTCGTGCACTAGGTGACTTTGAAACTGAGAAAATTATCCATTCTTGCGTTCAGGAAAACTGTTATTATGGCCCACAAATCCAAAGCATTGTGTGTCTATATTAAACTCTGAAATATCTTATTTTTTAGGCCACACTGACTTGTTCTTGCAGTTTGCTTCAACTGCAGTCCACAAATATCACCCTGCTGCCCCAAATTCTCACCAGAGCACCGAATAACGATGAATCCGCTGCTGGAAATACTCCCAGACAAACGCACTGTTTCCATCTTTTTCTTAAAAACTGCTGCTTTAGGGAACAAATATCTCACGTCTTTCATGTGTTTGCTGTATAATGTGTGACTTAAGAGGTTTAAATGTTCAGTAAAAGCCTGCAGCTGTGTGTGTTAATGTGTGTGTTGGAGACAAAGAGACGCACAGAGTTATAGATAGAGAGGAAGATGGGAGGCTATGATTTATTGATGTCTGGTTAAGTGGCGGTGAGAGCTGCAGGAAAGTTGCTGCATGAGACCATTTGAGTGGAACGTCGGCTGAGTCCGGCCACGCTGGATTCTGCGTTATTTCATTCTGATTTTCATCCCGTCGACTCGTCTGAACCGTCACTGAGTCTTTGAATCAGTCCAGGATGAAGACTGATGAGTTAGATTTGAGTTTTTCTGCTCTAAGCGGATGGAACAACCTCAAACACAATATGTTTATTTGTTTTTATCAGAAAGTTTTGAGCCTCAGAAAGCTCAGTCATGTCGTTATCAGCTTCTCAATCAGCTCCAAAGTGACACTAAATGCTGTAATAAGTCTAAAATTCACCATAACTAGAATATTGCAATTGAAACCTGCAAACATGCATGAATATTACATGCAAACAAACAGCTGGTTGGTTGGTTGGTTGGTTGGTTGGTCAGTCGGTCAGTTGGTTCCACACAAAAAGGGCAATACCTTGGCAATCTCATTGTCTGATATTCAAAATTATGCACTGTAAAAACTGTTTCAAAGCAAAGAGCCAAATTCTAGTATTATTGTATTTGTTTTTCTTAGATATGATGAAATATACTGTGAAATTTGATGTTTTTGGAGTCAAAACAGGAATTAATGCTGTGAATTTAACATAAAGGCAAGATCACAGCATTGTGTTAAATTCTAATTCATAATATTCTGTTTAAAGTACAGCTTCTGATAGAAAAGTCTATTTAAAAGGGTAACACGGGGTAAAAAGTGATTGAAACAAGAAGAGACATGAGGACGCATTCAAACACTGTTATGATCCTGCTCCATGCCTTTCTTTCCCCTTCTTCCTCTTTTTCCCTCCTTTCTCCCTTGAGTAGGGCCCTATGACTTCCGCGATCACGGAATCGCGGACGGAATCGCGGAATTCGCCATTAAAAACGGAATCTATGTTTAAACGCGGAATATCGCGAAATTTGACATAATTTGACTGCAATGTTGATTTTATGTGGAAGAGGAATGTACGTCTGGGGAAAACTGCAGGGAGGGAAGTAAATCTGGGCCCCTTCCAAAGACTGAGCCCCTCCTCCTTCAAAACATTGTAAGCATGGCGAAGCGGCTTCCGGTGGCTCTGTCTTCGTGGGTGAAAAAACTGCGAAACTCAACGCTAACAGTACAGGGCCGAGCAGTTCACGGACGACTTTTATGTGTCAGGTGAACGGTTGTTTTGCAGATTCTGTCAACACTCCATTGACTGGAAACGTAAAAATACGTGCAGTGACCACATAGTGTCCAAAAGCCACAAGGAGAAACAAGGAAAAGTTCAATAATAATGCTAGCAAGACCGCGTCCCTACAGACGTGCATTGCTGCTTCTACATTCAAGTCATCGGACTCAAGAAAAGAGTTTATTGAAGATTTTGTGGCTATGTGTGCTGAGGCTGACATCCCCTTGGAAAAGATGACAAAACTGCATCCGTTTCTACTGAAGCACTGCAAACAGGGAGGAACCCTACCTGAAAATGTTAGCAGCCTTCGCCAGATTCACCTGCCCCGAGTGTTTGAGCAACATATCTCCTCTGTGATAAAAAAGATCCGTGGGAAAAAGTACTCCGTTGTTGTGGATGAGACCACTGATGCAAAAGACTGCAGTGTCCTCAACATCATCATTGGTAAGTTAATGTATATTATTATATTTTTTTCATTTATATGTTCAAAATAAAATGATCAAATCAAAATCATGTCAGTATAGCCACACAACATGTTTTTAGTATTATCATTATTAATTTTAATCTACATCAATAAATAAAACAGACATTTAGAACTACGTGTGCCAGCTAATGTTTTTTTCTTCTTTTATTACAGGAGTTGGAAACCAATACTTTCTTGTGGATGTTGTCTTCATGGATAGATGTAACTACTCAACAGTTTCCCAAGCCATACTAGCCTCCCTCCATAGCAACAGTCTGGATCTGAATGATGCTTGGGCAGTGGTCACAGATAATGCTGCCTACTGTCTGAAAGCATACAGGGAGGTCCTGAAAGGAGTGATGCCAGACAGTGTCCATGTTACCTGCCTCTGCCATATCATCAATCTGGTGGGTGAGATCTGGCAGCATTACAGATATTTCTCTGATGCTACCTCACTTGACATGGATGAGATCTGTCTTCTTCAAGAAGCCTGCTAGAAAGCGAAGATGGGTGGCCTTCCTCATCAACAAGGAGTGTGTGCAGGCCAAGGTTCCTACGGAAGCAGTGTGTACCAGATGGAATAGCTGGTTTGAGGCTGTCAAGTATCATGCAGAGCATGTTCACCTGTACAGACAGTTTTTGTTGGCAGAGGAGTCAACAGGCATGGCAGTCAGGAACATCCTCAGCCAGTTGGAAACAGAGGAGAAGGTGCAGACCATGACTCTCAAGCTAACCTTCATCTCAGAAGCCTGCTCCAAACTGATGACATCCCTGACCATCCTGGAAGGAACCCACAGCAGTGTCTGCATACAATGTCATGGAGGATCTTGGCTCCTACCTAGTGAATGGAACCGCAAAAACATGTGGTTATGGGCCCAAGACAGATGAGCTACCGAAGAAAATGGGGGTTAGAGAGCAGAACGACGTGCTGGACAATCTCCATGATGCCTTTCATTTGGCTTTCACAAAGTTCTCGAAGCACTGAGACACACATCCAGCCAGAGATGTGTACAGGCTGACCAGAGTCTTTATCCCAGACAGGCTCCACCAATGGAAAAGCAGATCGAAGCCTACTCAGCATTGAAGCCCATGGCTAACCCATCAGCAGAGCTCAGTGAGCAGTGGATGGCCTATCAGCAATGTGTTTCCAGGGACCCCCTGCCAGCTGATATGGAGCTTGCAAACTACTGGAGAGGCCTGAGTTCAAGACTCCCAAGAGTTGCAGAGATGGCTGTGCCCTTCATCTACTTCCCAGTCAGCTCAGTTGATTGTGAGCGGAGCTTCAGCAAATACAAAACTCTTCTCACAGACAAGAGAGACACTCACTGAACTCAACACAAAGAGGCTGGCAGTCATGTATTTCAATGGTGATGTCTCTGATAGGTGGGAAACTTGAAGAGTAGCTTACAAGGACTAACTAGTCCTACAGCTTAAATAGCTTGTTTGAGTTACTTTAAAAGAAGTTTCAAATGTTTGGTTGTTGTTTTATAACAAGTCAACTAATGTTTTTTTTACTTGCTGCTTGTTTTTGATGCACTTTAATTTTGCCACATTGAGGAAATGTGTTGTCTGTCACCTCAATAAATGTAAGTTAATTTCTATTTAATTTGTGTACAATTTAGTCATTTACATTAAAAACACACTGTTTTTGGCCGTAGAATAAGAGTAAAACAGAATTACCAAAAATTAAAACGGAAAAAAAATGGAATTCCCAAAAATTAAAATGGAAAAAACAGAATTTGGGAAAAAATAAAACGGATTGTATAGGGCCCTACTTGAGTCCTGATTTGTTTCTGCTTTGACCTGTCTCTTTGGCTCCCTCTATCTGTCTGTCTCCTTTGTTTCACTCACCTGCCTGCACCTGGCTGATTGCAGTAATACACATCAGCTGCAGCAATTACTTCACTCTTTTCACCTGTTCTCTACTTCACTTCCTGCTATTTAAGCCCTGTGCATTCATTCACTCCCCGCCGGATCATTGACCTGCATGCCTTCATGGACTCTGTTTTCGGACTTTGTTTTCCCCTCCACTGGATTTCCCTCACTTGGACTCAGTTCTTGTTTTGGATTCTCGCTAGCCTTGTTTTTGTCTCCAGCCAGTAGCTTCAGTCTCGTCTCCGTTCACCCCAGATTTCCTGATCCTGCTTCCCTACCCCTTCTGTTCACTTCCCCCATTTTGTGAGTGCCCCTCTTTAGCTTAGCTTTGTTAACTCAGTTCAGTTTTGTAGACTTCTGTTTTTGTGTTCATAGAGTTTGCTTGTAGAGTTTAGTAGTTTTGGTTTGGTTCTTTCCCCCAGTTCAGTTATGTATTTATGTATCGGTTTAGTTATATGGTTAAATAAATCTCTTTCAGTTATTCACTTGTCTGCCAGTTTCTGAGAGTCTGCGCTTGGGTTCTCCGACGTCCCCTCTTAACAAACACACCATATTGATCTGTTCTTTGACCTCACTGTTGACTGATCAGAGTCCAGATTAAATTAAAGTTGATGCTTGTTTTCAGCACATGAGCCAAAGTTTGATAAGGGTGAACTGATTTGCAGCTACGATGGTGAGTATAAAAGAAACTTTAAAAATATGAACGTAAACATGTTTGGTCGAATGGCTGCTTCCTATGCAACTAGTTCAGAATCTAACAGATCTGGTTGGTTGGTTGGTTGGCTGGCTGCATTAAATATAGTATATATAAAGAAACTCTTGATATCTAACAGTGTTTCCATTCTGTGTTCACACAGCTGACGTTGCTGTTGCTGCTGATTCTGTCTTCAGTCGGTCTGCAGAAAAGTCAGAACTCACAGGATGGAAATGGTAAAAGAAAAACAAAGATCTGATATTATTAATTCACAGTAAGAGTGTTCATTTGGGCTTCACCTAAGATTATTCAGAAATGAACCTGCTGTCTGCAAAAATCCTTACATAAGTGTGAAGATACTATCTCAACAATCCTGGACAACTTTAGATGGTTAAGACTTCAAGGCTAATTCCAAGAACTTGATGTAGTTTGTTTGTTGAATGTGATTTCATTAAAAGTTGTCAGAATTTTTCTGTTAAAGTTTGTCTATCGGTCAAATAAAAATTCACTATAAATTTAAATTTGTAATCCTGGTGTTTACCAGAGACAGTTGTGGAACTTAAAGAAAGTCTTACAGAATATTTCCAGAAAATATGTTCTGATATCCTCACTGTAGACCACCTACTCATTAGTTTAATGTTTTCCATTTTCACTTTTAATTAATTGAATGAAAAATTAACTTGCTTACATTAAAACATTTTGTTTTCCTTTTCTTGTGCACAGTCTCCTCACTGAGTCCAGATCTTGAGCACCAAGTCCCTGCAAACATATCAGTGTTCACATCACGACGATTTCTGGAGAGTTCCAGGGCTTCTCGGCATATCCGTGATGTAGAGGGGAATGTTGATCATGGAAAACTGAACTGGAAAGAACGGTGGTGGTTCAATGATCTCCCCGATGGAGCTTTTTCCATTTACAATGACTACACTGAGCGCACTGAGGTTCTCTGCAAACTCAAATGCCGTAGCGGCACCTACATCCCCAGCGAACATTCTGGACATGCCATCGGCTGTACCAACGATGGGAACTGGTGGACCAATTTTGCTGAGTACCTTGTGAATGAAGATGACTTTGAGATCTTGGAGTGGAAGGACGGTTATTATGGTTCAGTGCCCCAAAACTCAGTCAGAATATGTGAGGATGAAGAAATCTATGTTGGGAAAAACAAGTACGGTCTTGGGAAGGTGGATCCTAAGCAAAAGTGCTTCTTCCTCCCCTGGGGAGGTAGTGAGTACTGGTACTGGAGCTACCAGGTCCTGACCATCAACAAAGATGTTGAGAGCAACTTCATGACCGACATCAGGTACCACATTGATGATGCTAAAATTGTCTCGTACCCTCCTGAGACAATGCGCACATCTGTTGTCACCAACTACGAGTGTAATCAAGTGTCAAAGTCAGCGACTCTCACAAAGACGACCCAGGAGCAGAAAAGGTGGGACCTCAGCTCTTCCATCACACTCGGTGTCAAGACAGAATTCAAAGTAGGGATCCCCAGAATCGTAGAGGGAAGAGTTGAGGTCAGCACGGAGACAACGTTCCAGGCATCAGGTGGACATTCCACGACTGAAGAAATCTCCCACTCTGTTTCTGTGAACGTCGATGTCCCACCAAACCACTCCTGCACAGTGCGAATGGTGGGTTATAAGTATAAGACAGACATCCCTTTCACTGCACGCTTCAGACGCACCTACAGGAACGGGAAAACCAAATGGACGTCCATCTCTGCAAAGTACGACAGCATCGAGATTGGGAGAGTTCATGTCGTGGTAGATCGGTGTACACCTGTAGGTAACGCCACCCCTTGCCCCCAGAGAACGTCATGAGATAGTTGACATTCAGTCTGTAGCATCATTTAAACTCTCATGTAATTCTGATCCTAATTCAAAGTCTGTTCCACAAAAACCATTGTGTGTCGATACAATACCTTGGATATGTATACAAATACACATTCAAACAAAAGTGTTCTATTTGATTCAAGTCAGGCAACACACTTGACCAGGTCTGTTCCACAAAAAAATGTGCAAAGACAACACCTTGGAAATGTGTCTGTCAAAATAAGTTCTGCGTTATGGATCAAAATAAAATATAATGTCCACCTTTGAAAACCTTGTCTCCTCTGTTTTAGTGACCATTTAAGTTGCTTGACTTAAATTTTTGTAGAGAAAGGAAAGCAGCCACAGTGGGTACTACAGCATATAGGTACAGGAAACTTTGCTCCTCTTAGAAACGTCAATCAGAAAGTTGTTTAGCCTCAGAAAGCTCAGTCGTGTCGTTATCAGCTTCTCAGTCAGCTGCAAAGTGACACTAAATGCTGTGATAGGTCTAAAATTCACTCTAACTACAATATTGCAGACGAAACCTGTAAACATACATGAACATTACAAACACACAGCATGTACACACACATAAATCCTCAGAATAGCTGAAGATAAAAATAATTTTGCACATCAGTGAAGAGAATCCAGAAGCTTCAACATTATTTTTCTTTGACAGTCTGTTGCTGCCTCCTGCTGCTTTTCTGTTGAACCTACATGTACTTTAGTTGTCTTTGGGGAACAATCTCAATGTATTTGTAAAATGACTCAGTTACAGTTATGAAAGCTACTAAATCTACATTTACAAAAAAATACATTTTATAATAGTTTCTGGATGTGTTGTCTACTGGTTAGGTTGCAGTTAAAATCTGAGGGACATCAACATTTGAAATAAAGTAAAGCTTGTGCATCAGTTGCACAAGTTCTTGAATCCTGCAGGAAGACGCCTCTTTTCAAGGTTTTACATTTAGTTTTTTATTCTGTTAAGATTCAGTTTCCTTCTAAATCTGTTCACTGAAGCATCCTTCATGTGCACCAATTATCTCGATTTTCAAAATATACACTGTAATAAATAACTGAAAACAACAGCCAAATTCTAGCAATATTGCACTTGATTTTCTTAGATATGATTAAATATACTGTAAAATTTGATGATTTTGGAGTCAAAACAGAAATTAATGCTGTGAATTTAACATAAAGTCAAGATCACAGCATTGTGTTAAATTCTAATCCATAATATTCTGTTTAAAGTACAGCTTCTGATAGAAAAGTCTATTTAAAGGGGTAACACTTGGGGTTAAAAGTGACTTGAAACATGAAGAAACACAGGAGGACACATTCAAACACACCATATTGATCTAGTCTTTGACCTCACTGTTGACTGATCAGAGTCCAGATTAAACTAAAGTTGATGCTTGTTTTCAGCCTCGAGCCAAAGTTTGATAAGGGCGAACTGATTTGCAGCTATGATGGTGAGTATAAAAGAAACTTTATCAAAACATGAACATGGAAAAGACAAATATGTCCCATTTCAATGCTACTGATCTCCACAGATAAGCTATGACTTCTGAGCAAACAAAGAAAATGATCAGACATGAATCTCTGTTATCACTTGTTTGGTTGAATTGCTGCTTCCTATGCAGCTAGTTGAGAATCTAACAGATCTGGTTGGTTGGTTGGTTGGTTAGTTAACAGCTGGTTTAAATATAATATATATAAACAAACTCTTGATATCTAACAGTGTTTCCATTCTGTGTTCACACAGCTGACATTGCTGTTGCTGCTGATTCTGTCTTCAGTCGGTCTGTCGAAAAATCTGAGCTCACAGGATGGAAATGGTAAAAGAAAAACAACGAACTGGTATTTTTGATTTACAGTAAGAGTGCTCGTTTGGGCTTTACCTAAGATGAGTAAGGAAAGAACCTAATTTCTACAAAAATCCTTACAAAAATGTGAAAATACAGTCTAAAAAGTGATTTCTAAGACCTTATTAAATGCAGACTTGAAAGATTAAAATTCTAATTCACAGATTTAGATCAACTATTCCAGGTGCAAACATGATTTTGGTAGTGATTTCAACTCTTTCTGTGTAAGCTGAAGTAAATTCAAGTTAAGACCTTCACGCAATCTCAACACTCCTGGACAATTCTATAAATCTGAGACTGTTGTGGAATTTAAAGAAGGTCTTTAAGAATTGATTCAGAAAACATGTTCTGAGAACCACATTGCATACCACCTGCTCAGCTGCAAGTGGTTTCATTTCTCATTAGTTGAATGTTTTCTACTTTCACTTTTAGTTAATTTAATGAAAAACTTACTTGCTTACACTAAAACATTTTGCTTTCCTTTTCTTTTGCACAGTCTCCTCACTGAGTCCAGATCTTGAGGACGAAGTCCCTGAAATCCCTGCAAACATATCAGTGTTCACATCACGACGATTTCTGGAGAGTTCCAGGGCTTCTCGGCATATCCGTGATGCAGACGGGAATGTTGATCATGGAAAACTGAAATGGAAAACATGGAACAGTTATCTGCCCGATGGAGCTGTTTCCATTTACAATGAATACACTAAACGTGATGAGTATGTCTGCAGATTTGGATGCCATAGTGGCTTCTTCATGCCCGGCGATGATGTAGAATTCGCATCTCAATATCCCGATTATGCATCCGCTGATACTAAATGCCAAGTCCCCAATGACGGCTCCGAGATTAATGCCAGTCATTTTGAGATCCTTGTAAATGAAGACGACTTTGAGATCCTGGAGTGGAAGGACGGTTATTATGGTTCAGTGCCCCAAAACTCAGTCAGAACATGTGCTGATTCAGAAATCTATGTTGGGAAAAACAAGTACGGTCTTGGGAAGGTGGATCCTAAGCAACAATGCTTCTTCCTCCCCTGGGGAGGTAGTGAGTACTGGTACAGGAGCTACAAGGTCCTGACCATCAACAAAGATGTTGAGAGCAACTTCATGACCGACATCAGGTACCACATTGATGATGCTAAAATTGTCTCGTACCCTCCTGAGACGATGCGCACATCTGTTGTCATCAATTATGATTGTAATCAAGCAACAAAGTCAGCTGATCTCAGAAACACAATCCAGGAGCAGAAAAAGTGGGACCTCAGCTCTTCCATCACACTTGGTGTCAAGACAGAATTCAAAGTAGGGATCCCCAGTATCGTGTCCGGAGGTGTTGAGATCAGCACGGAGACCATGTTTCAGGCCTCAGGTGGAAATTCTGTGACAAAAGAAATCTCCCACTCTCTTACAGTGAGCCACCCTGTCCCTCCAAACCACTCCTGCACAGTGCGAATGGTGGGTTATAAGTATAAGACAGACATCCCTTTCACTGCACGCTTCAGACGCACCTACAGGAACGGGAAAACCAAATGGACGTCCATCTCTGCAAAGTACGACAGCATCGAGGTTGGGAAAGTTCATGCTGTGGTAGATCGGTGTACACCTGTAGGTAACGCCACCCCTTGCCCCCAGAGAACGTCATGAGATAGTTGACATTCAGTCTGTAGCATCATTAAAACCCTCATGTAATTCTGATCCTAATTCAAAGTCTGTTCCACAAAAACAAATGTGTGTCGATACAATACCTTGGATATGTATACAAATACACATTCAAACATATATCATGTGTAACTTTGACCAAAGGTCGGTCATTTGAGTCAGGCAACATGTGTCACTTTGTTCTTCATTAACAATTTTTGTGTTACTTTGGCTTTGTTCTTTGTATGGTTACTGTCCTGGAATAGTCCTCATTTTGTCAACCTGTATTTTGGTTTGTCACAGATATTCCTGCTGATATCTGTAAATGTCATCTCCCCAACACCACTTGCTCTCATGCTTCACTGTCAGGACTATGCATTCACTGTGCTAGTCCTGGCCAGGTTCACACCAAACACGCTGGAGTCCGACAAATTTATCTTGTTTAAAGAATGCAGTCTCAATATAAATCAGGCCTCTTTTCAGGTTTCTTTAGCAAAAATTCATCTTGCAATTTTGTGCCGAAACATAAAACAAGCTGTTTTTTTTCTTTGGGTGCTCTGCATACAGGTTGATGTTTTAACGATAAGTCCTGTGCCAAGTCTGAAACACTTCAGTGTTTGTTTATCACCAGTAGATTGTCTGTCCAATAAAAACAAATGTGTGTGAAGACAATACCTTGGACATGTATACAAATACAAATTCAAACAAAAGTGTTTTACTTGATTTACACAAAAAAAATACACAACAAAATAAAAATTAAATGCCCTGCTTTTAAATGTATACAGTGGGTACGGAAAGTATTCAGACCCCTTTAAATTTTTCACTCTTTGTTTCATTGCAGCCATTTGCTAAAATCAACAAAGTTGATTTTAGTTCTCATTAATGTACACTCAGCACCCTATCTTGACAGAAAAAACAGAAATGTAGAAATTTTTGCAAATTTATTAAAAAAGAAAAACTGAAATATCACACGGTCATAAGTATTCAGACCCTTTACTGTGACACTCACATTTAACTCACCTGCGGTCCATTTCTTCTGATCCTCCTTGAGATGGTTCTACTTCTTCATTGGAGTCCAGCTGTGTTTAATTAAACTGATTGGACTTGATTAGGAAAGGCACACAGCTGTCTATATAAGACCTTACAGCTCACAGTGCATGTCAGAGCAAATGAGAATCATGAGGTTGAAGGAACTGCCCAAGGAGCTCAGAGACAGAATTGTGGCAAGGCACAGATCTGGCCAAGGTTACAAAAGAATTTCTGCAGCACTCAAGGTTCCTAAGAGCACAGTGGCCTCCATAATCCTTAAATGGAAGAAGTTTGGGACGACCAGAACTCTTCCTAGACCTGGCCGTCCAGCCAAACTGAGCAATCGTGGGAGAAGAGCCTTGGTGAGAGAGGTAAAGAAGAACCCAAAGATCACCGTGGCTGAGCTCCAGAGATGCGATTAACGCAGTCAAGTACAGAGATATCCTGGAAGAAAACCTCTTCCAGAGTGCTCTGGACCTCAGACTGGGCCGAAGGTTCACCTTCCAACAAGACAATGACCCTAAGCACGCAGCTAAAATAACAAAGGAGTGGCTTCGGAACAACTCTGTGACCATTCTTGACTGGCCCAGCCAGAGCCCCGACCTAAACCCAACTGAGCATCTCTGGAGAGATCTGAAAATGGCTGTCCACCAACGTTCACCATCCAACCTGACAGAACTGGAGGATCTGCAAGGAAGAATGGCAGAGGATCCCCAAATCCAGGTGTGAAAAACTTGTTGCATCATTCCCAAGAAGACTCATGGCTGTACTAGCTCAAAAGGGTGCTTCTACTCAATACTGAGCAAAGGGTCTGAATACTTATGACTGTGTGATATTTCAGTTTCTCTTTTTTAATAAATTTGCAAAAATTTCTACATTTCTGTTTTTTTCTGTCAAGATAGGATGCTGAGTGTACATTAATGAGAAATAAAATGAACTTTTTTGATTTTAGCAAATGGCTGCAATGAAACAGAGTGAAAAATTTAAAGGGGTCTGAATACTTTCCGTACCCACTGTAGTCCTTTATATAGTTGTTTTACAGTGGAAAAAATCTGGAAAAGTTCAGAATTGTTCTATATTTTTGAAAAACACCAAATCATAAAAATTACAAAAGTAAGCTGTGAATGCAAATGTGTCCTGTAAAACCAACATTCAAAACCTGGAATACTCATAAAATTCCAATTTTTTCTTTCAAGAAAATGAATTCTAAAGACGTAAAATACAATATAAATATCATATTGCTTTAATATTTAACAGAAAGCAAAGAGATGCAAAATGTGTGCAAAAAGATGCATCCAGACAGGTCTGCATTACTGGATGGCAGGCAGGTGGCATACTTGTCCTGGTCATAGATTTCCTCCAAAGAAATGGCAGCATGCTGTAATATTCCTCTTTCTCTGCAGACTGGGAGTCATCTTTGCCTCTCATGCAGCCCGATATCATCTCTCCAGACTCTTTGATTTGGCTCGCTGACTCTAAAACTTCCTCTAGCTTATTGTTAATGAAATCCCATTCATGTGCTGTATATGTTATGTCACCTGCAAGTGTTGCACACAGGATACCTTTGGCATTTGTTTTATGAGCTATGAAGACAAACATACATGTAGCTGACAGTGTTTTGAGGCTAACAATGTCATAAGAAACAAAGCATCTGACAGAGCGCTGAAGTTTTGAGACTGAAAGAAAGAAAACGAGACACTCATTGTTAGGCCAACATAATGAGACATTTAGTTGTGAGGCAACCATGTGGAAAACAGGTTGGTGAATTATTGATGGTTCATAAGACAAGAAACAAATCATGTCTTTATTTCTGTGACTGACTTCCTTAATAGCTCAACTATCTGTGGTATCTGTCAAAGGAGGTGGCCACTGTTTTTGAGGTCAGTTTTAAGGGACAAATTGACTGAGGTCCGTTTTTGACTAATTCTGATTTTACCTTCATATTTCACTTTAAAAACTGTTGATCTTTCTTTGCTTGGTGTCCTTTTTTCAGCACAACCTCACCTGTGTGATTCTACAATTATTTATACATTTTGGATATAATGTATGAACACACTTGACCTAAAACTGCAGAAAAAATACAAAGTCCGAGTAGGAAAAAGTTAGATTTTTTTTTACTGTGTACACCATAAACATGTGTAAAGAATCCTTTTCAGAACTTAGAATGCAAATATAAATTGTTTGTCATAAAACAATGTGCAAATTCAGCAGTCAACACAGTTATATACCACTATTTGCACTAAAATGCAGGAAAGTTTTAGGGACTTCTGCACAAATATTTACAAAACATCAGGACTCACAATAAAACTTTACATAAATGAATTTGTGCCACTCCAAAAAAAGTTTTTCTGTCCACCACAGTCTCTGCAATGGCAAAAACAATAGATAGAGGCTTTAGGACCATGGGGAGAATCTGGAGTCCTGGTGCTCTCCATTGCTGGATGATTATTATTATTATTATTATTATTATTATTATTATTATTATTATTATTATTATTATTATTATTATTATTATTATTATTATTATTATTTTACATCTGAAGCAAAGTCTTTATTTCCTGTGCATCCTGTGTCTTCTCTGTGTCCAAAGCCAGTGAAGGACGTGCTGCTGTCTGAGTGCAGCTGAGAGCTGCTCTCCCATAGTTACAACTGTCCCCTGACTAAGGAGGTGTGGCCCCAAGGAGGTGTGGCCCCAAGGAGGTGTGGCCATCGAAGTATTTTTGAAGAAAGACCAAATATATGTTTTAAAAATGTTTTATAGGTAGACTTTTGATGACAGTGAGTCTGTAACTCTGATTTTATCCAGAATGTAAAAATCTATTTTTTATAACATCACAGCCTCAGAGCAGACAAAGCTTCGCCCCCCTCAGATCTCTGGCGCCCCCACTGGGGGGCGCGGACCCCAGGTTGGGAACCACTGGTCTAAGGTCCTGTGTGTGTCTCATGGCCAAAGTGTGAGAGTTGGCAGCCCTGTGTTTCTGTTTTTCTAGCCAGCACTTTTGGCGAGAGAAGACTCTGAGTCCAAAGTTTAATGTTTAGTCGTGCATAAAAGACACTCGAAATGCTCGGGTAATGTTTGGTAAAAAATGTGGCGTTTATTATTGATCATAACTCTGGTTTTACTTGGCCGATCAACACGATTCAAAAACTGGTAGAAAGTTCAAAATCCGCACTTTCGAGACAAGTTTAAAGAGAGACTCGTCGACGCTTCATCTTCCTGCTTCATTCGATTACAGCGGCACGTCACTATTGACGTGCCGGCGCGTCACTCGGCTCCTGAGGGTTAAGGAATAGTGTCTTATCAATTGAGAAAAACTGTATTCCAGGATTGCTTATTGCAGCAGAGGGTTCTGTTGCCCCACGCTGACCTGGACGTTGACTATAGCCCGTTGTCCAATGATGTTTCTCCCTCTTCTCATCCTCTTGGCCTCATCCACACAGATGTATTCATGTTCATCATCAGAATCCAACTGAAAAACTCTCTGGAACAAACGCACATGAAACACAGAAAAAGTCAGTCATGTAGACTTTCTGTAATTTTACCTGCACTTGGAACCAGAATTATGCATTAGATTTTGTACAGTATTCTCAGAACATTTCTGACTGCTTGTATTGTTCCAGTATAGACATGTCACTGAAGTGACAAACAACATTTACATCCATGTAAAGTGGTCCTGGTGCTGGTCCAGGACCAGGACCAGGTCCAGGTTCTGGTTCTGGTTCTGGTTATGGTTCCAGCCGTGGTCTGGGTCGTCCACGTCCTCTTCTTCCAACATGACCTCTTGCTCCTCTGACATCCATTCTGAACAGCTAATTCTGCTTCCCAGCAGGTTTTATAGTGTGCAGTTCATTGGTAAAAGTGTTTTCAGTTCTGACCTGTTGTGTCTTAATTGTGACAGCAGTGTTGGAACAGTGTCCCAGTTCTGCTTCCTAGTGTTCACTGTTTGAAAAATGTGTTCAAATGCACAAAAATGTGTTCAGTCTTTTGCAAACAGAGTTCAAGAGTCTTGGAAACTGTGTGCAAACCATGAATAGTGTTCAAGGTTTTGACAGCAGAGTCCTGTTATTGAGAAATGTGTGCAGTCAGTTGGTGTCTGTGTGCAGTAAATGGAATTTAGAGTCTTATCAATTGAGAAAAACCGTAGTACTTCCCAAAAACTAATTCTATAGTCACTGTTTTTGTTGCTCAATTATACACAAAGATTCATGCTGCCCTTAAATGAACCTGAAGCTGCTACAGTGGGAAAAGGTCTATTAATGATGCAGTTGTTTCCTTGACCTGCTAATTTCTTGGTAAAATATTGATTTATTCTTAGTGATGCCCTGAGCATGACTAGATCTCTTTTCAGTAATTCCACACATTTTCACACCAGGATGTCTGGGAAATGGACATTAACACTGTTAATAGCTAACTAAATTAACTACCGATGTAAATTTTGTCAAGTGGAGTTAAGGCGTGAGATCACACAACCAAAACGAGGAAAGTGCTACCAGAAAATAACTTTGAGTTGGTTATCTTAGTATTATGTTGATTTAGAATGAGCCTTTCGATCTTTAATCACAAACTGAATAGTGCAGGAGAAGTTTTGGAAAACAGGAAATGATTAAAAGAAAGAACTTCAGCCAGTCTGTCTCAGCAGAGATCTGTCCTCATCGCCAGTAAAGGAAAGCTGAGAAGCAGCGGAACCAGAGTTTGTTAGAAACTATGGGACGTCTGAACGAGCTAAAAAATGTGTGAGCTAAACTTTAGAAAAAGTGTGTTAGAACATTAAAGTGCTGCAGATACAGCATCAGGTAGGAAAGTCTCTGTTAAAAGTCCTGTTCACACAATCATTAATCTTCTGTGTATATAAGGATCTGCGCATCCAGGCTCAGAATTCATCAGTTGCTGATTTACCTGCCGTGAAATAAACTGACTGGGAGTCATTTGGACAGCAAAGGTACAAAAATGTGGCTTTATTTGAGAAAATGTTTTCAAATACTGTCACAACTTTTTTTTCTCTTTTCATAGATACATTTTAGCTCTGCCTTTTTGGATATTTTTGCTTTTTCTTCTATCCTGGTGGTTCAGCATTTCAGGTGCAAATTCTAAATATTTCTGGTAATTAACAATGATGTTGTTCCGTATTTTACATCCAGATGAAGCTGCTGTTGTTGTTGCCGACTCTGCTGGCTCTATCCTCAGCTGCTCCTCAGGACTTTGACAAGAGAGAAGAGCAAAGAAATGGTAAACACACTCTGACACTAGAAGTTTCCCATATTTCAGGAATCAAAATGCCTTTTAGAGTCAAAGCATAAATAAGGACGACATCAAGAATCTGCAGCCAATTTAGTAACAAAGGCATCTGACAATTAGAGTCATTCTATCTCATCATCAGTGGCTTTCTGCTGAACCGTCTCTGATTTGCTCAAAACTTTTTTTATCATAAATTATATGTGATTTAAAAAAAAATATCTGTGATATTATAGTTTAACATACACACCTGGACAAAGTTGTTGGTACCCCTCGGTTAATGAAAGAAAAACCCACAATGGTCACAGAAATAACTTGAATCTGACAAAAGTAATAATGAATAAAAATTCTATGAAAATGAACCAATGAAAATCAGACATTGCTTTTGAACCGTGATTCAACAGAATTATTTAAAAAAATAAACTCATGAAACAGGCCTGGACCAAAATGATGGTACCCTTAACTTAGTATTGTGTTGCACAACCTTTTGAGGCAATCACTGCCATCAAACCATTTGTGTAACTGTCAGTGAGACTTCTGCACCTCTCAGCAGGTATTCTGGTCCACTCCTCATCAGCAGACTGCTCCAGTTGTCTCAGGTTTGAAGGGTTCCTTCTCCAGATGCCATGTTTCAGCTCCTTCCACAGATGTTCAATAGGATTTAGATCAGGGTTCATAGAGGCCACTTCAGAATAGTCCAATGTTTTCCTCTTAGCCATTCTTGGATGTTTCTAGCTGTGTGTTTTGGATCATTATCCTGTTGAAAGACCCATGACCTGCGACTGAGACCAAGCTTTCTGACACTGGGCAGCACATTTCTCTCTAGAATACCTTGATAGTCATGAGATTTCATTGTACCTGCACAGATTCCAGACACCCTGTACCAGATGCAGCAAAGCAGCCCCAGAACATAACAGAACCTCCTCCATGTTCCACAGTAGGGACACTGTTCTATTCTTCATATGCTTTCATTTAAACATAGAGCTGATGTGCCAGAAAGTTCCAGTTTTGTCTCGTCTGTCCATAGGACATTCTCCCAGAAGCTTTGTGGTTTGTCAACATGCAGTTTGGCAAATTCCAGTCTGGCTTTTTTATGATTTGTTTTCAACAATGGTGTCCTCCTTGGTCGTCTCCCATGAAGTCCACTTTGGCTCAAACAACGACGGATGGTGCGATCTGACACTGATGTACCTTGACCTTGGAGTTCACCTTTAATGTCTTTAGAGGTTGTTCTGGGATCTTTTGTTACCATTCCTATTATCCATCTCTTCCATTTGTCATCAGTTTTCCTCCTGAGGCCACATCCAGGGAGGTTGGCTACAGTCCCATGGATCTTAAATTTCTGAATAATATGTGCAACTGTAGTCACAGGAACATCAAGCTGCTTGGAGATGGTCTTCTAGCCTTTACCTTTAACATGCTGGTCTATAATTTTCTTTCTAATCTCCTGAGACAACTCTCTCCTTGGCTTCCTCTGGTCCATGTTTAGTGTGGTTCACACCATGTCACCAAACAGCACAGTGACTACTGTAACCCTATAAATAGGCCGACTGACTGATTACTAGTTTGTAGACACCTGTGATGCTAATTAGAGGACACACCTTGATTGAACATGTCCCTATGGTCACATTATTTTCAGTCTTTTCTAGGGGGACCATCATTTTAGTCCAGGCCTGTTTCATGAGTTTATTTTTTTTTAATAATTCTGTTGAACCACGGTTCAAAAGCAATGTCTGATTTTCATTGGTTAATTTTCATAGAATTTTTATTTATTATTACTTTTGTCTGATTCTAATTATTTCTGTGACCATTGTGGGTTTTTCTTTCATTAATTGAGGGGTACCAACTATTTTGTCCACGTGTGAAATAATACTTCCAAAAGTGGAGCAATTGTAAATGTTTTTAAAAGCTTGTTAGCGCTTACAGTATTGGATATATCAAGCAGAAATTTTACAAAAATCTTTATACACATCCATAGTTTATGATTAAAAACATTTGAGGCAAATCTGAAATTGTGGAGCAGGAATTTTATGATTTCAGAAAGTCAGAGTCATTAATCCAGCTGAAATATTTCTCTAACAAACACAAATGTCAACTAATGGTAGGGAAAGCCAGAGGATCACCAAAATCATAGAGTTTTAAGCCTACTTGGCACCATGAATGTGTATACAAACTTTCATTTACTATGCAATTCATTAGATAGTTGTTCAGTGGTAGAAGAAGTATTAAGGTTCTTGGGGAATTTCCTTTCCATTTTATTTTGCATGTATAATTTTTAAGGGAAATATTTCATGTATTTGCTCTTTCCCCCATTTTCATCCAGTTTCCTCGCTGAGCATTGCTCTAGAGGACCATCCTGAAATCACAGCTGAAGCATCGATGAAGCATGCATGGATTCTAAGTCTTTCTAGGACGCAGCAGAAGAGACCAGTTCAGTCTTCCTCTGTTGTGTCAGATGATGGTACCATCCTGGAGTGGGTGACCTGGAGCAACTCTCTCCCCAACGACGCCGTCTCAATTTACAACGAATATGTTGGTCGTGTTGATTATATCTGCAAATACAAGTGTGAGGCCGGCTTTTATACCCCCGACTTGGGTCCTTATTGCAACTATCCCAAAAACAAAAAAGAACTTCGTGGTTTCCCCTTTGAGGTCCTGGTGAACAAAGACAACTTTGAGATCTTGGAGTGGAAGGATGGTTCGTACGGGTCAGCACCAAAGAGTTCAGTCCAGACCTGCCGTGGAGTGGAGGTCTATGTAGGTAAGAACAAATATGGACTTGGAAAGGTGGTGACTCAAGACAAGGCCTTCTACCTGCCTTGGAAGAGTAGTGAATATTGGTACAATTACTACCAAGTCCTGACCATCAATGAGAATATAGTCAGCCAGCAGATCGAGAAAGTCGTGTACAACACTGATAAATCTGAAATCATCAGCTATCCTCCAGAGATCATACGTGAAACAGCCATCACCAACTATGAATGCACCCCAGTGGTGAAAACAGACAGCCTGTCCAAGACGTATCAGGTGGAGCAGAGGTGGGACAACACCTACTCTGTCAGGTTTGGTGTTAGAACCAGCATCACAGCAGGCATCCCATTCATTGGCAAAGCAGGCATTGAGATCAGTGCCAATGTGATGCTGCAGTTCAACAGGGGAGGCTCGGTGGTGGAATCCATCACTGATACTGTCTTTGTGCAGATCAATGCTCCACCAAACCGCACCTGCACTGCAACTATGATGCGTTACAAGCACAAACTCAGCATCCCTTATACAGCACGCTTAAAACGCAAATATGGCACCGGGGAGGTCCGTACGGTGATCATCACCGGGACGTACAACAGCGTTCAGGTCGGAGAGGTGCGAGCTGAGGTGCACCGATGCCAACCTGTGACCAATGCACAGCCATGCCCCTAAATGAGCAACAGAGCATAACAAAATATTTTTTAAGAAACATCTGAAGAAAATTTGAAAATGTTTCACATGCATGCATATGTTGAAAGTTACCTTGAAACATATGCCTGAGCAGGTAATTTTAACTATGTCTTCATACATTGTCAAGAATCATAGAGGTATGAGATTCCCGAATCAGCCATAGGTGTGGGGCTCTGGCAGAGCACTAACAATAATAACAGCACTCAGTCATTACCGTAATGCATGTAATAGCACCAAAAAGCCCCGTTTCACAGCTTTCAGGGGCAGTTTGAATGATTAAAATTGCACGAAGTAGCGAGGAGTTACAGTAATTTGAAATATGCATGCGCAGTGGTGTCATCGGTGATCCCTGAGGTTTTAAAAGGGTTAATAGATGGCACTGCAAAATTCAAGTTTACTACTATGAATGTATTTCTAAAATTAAGTACAATTAGTGACAACTCACACATAAAGAAACATTGGTTCTGTAATTTCATATAAGTTTGTTAGTTAAATGAGAGCTATCTTGTACAATTACAGAAATTTTCACAGCTAAAATGTTGAATAACATCTATTTGCAAAATACAGTTTTTGTCACATTCATATATCACTTGTGTAAATTTTCTTTCTTGACCATTAGAAAGTAAAATAAATACACATTATCTCATGTAAAGTTAGGCCTCAAAAATACATTTTCATCATGAAAAATGAATGTATTTTGACACCCCAGCTGCTAGAATATTATGTTGTATTACATTCACCACACTACATGTACATTATAATCCACAGGTTGAAGGTGGAGAAAAAGCTTTTGCAAATGCTATTGTTTGTAATTTCAATTTAATAAATTGGGAACTTGCATCACAACTCACAAATGCTACTTTGACTATTTTTGAAATTGATGGGAGAAACACATCAAGACTGTGTATAGTGAAGGTTTCTGGTATAATTCATCCATTTATCTTGACATTCTCAAAGTCTGTAGCTAGAATTCTGCATCCTCCTCCCCTAAGTCCTGATTTAAACGTATGGATGCTTCAACCTTAGCCTTTCTGCTTTTTGGTAACTTGGTGGTTCAGCATTTTAGGTGCAAATTCTAAATATTTCTGGTAACCTGTTTAATTCCACTGGCAAAAATTGTTGCTACTCATTTTTCTTTTAATTTTTATTCTCTAAAAGTGTTGTTTTGGCTTTGGACAGCTAATGCAAGTGTTAAAATCAAAGAATATGTTGTCTCCTTTAAATTGCATCAATGTCATGTAGCGGTTCAACTAAAATGCACTGTTGCACCCTACAAAGGTCCTACGTTGAACCATGAAACCTTGTTACCAAATATTAAAGTAAATATTTTGACCACACAACAGATAAGGCAGAGAATACAATGGTTCAATAAACAACACAAATTCTTTATTAGAAAGTCCAGTCCGGGTTTTCCTTAGTCCCATTTGTTCACAGTTCGTACCGTCAAACTCAAAAAGTCCATTCCAGGTTTTCCAAATAATCCAACAAAAAAAGAACCAAACCAGGAAGTAGGTCACGGCTGTTCATTCAGTTCCAAAGAAACAAATACTCCAATGAAAAGCGCTGCCGTCCGGTTTGGGAACGCAGGATGAAACACAAACGAGGGTAAAGAAAAAATAAACCAAACTCACAGGCCTATGCCGTCTGACAGATGCGGCAGAAAGGCAACTATATTACTGGAAAGCAGGTGGGCTGATGGGGCGTGGAGCTCAGGTGAATGCACACACACTTTCTCCATACATTTTATATATTACACTTTGGCTGCCGCCACAGTGTAACTAGTGTGAATGGTCACATGACTAGACCTCTTTACTTCCTGCCTGCACCGAATTTGTTTACAAACTTTAATATGCTTATTAGGTCCGTGTTGGAAGAAGTATGCAGGTTCTTTGGGAATTTTCTTTTCATTTTATTTTGCACAGACAGAATTCAAAGTAGGGGTCCCCATTATCGTGTCTGGAGGTGTTGAGGTCAGCGCCGAGACAACATTCCAGGCCTCAGGAGGAAATTCCATGACAGAACTAATCTCCCATGCTGTTTCTGTGAATGTCCTTGTCCCACCAAACCACTCCTGCACAGTGCGAATGGTGGGTCATAAGTATAAGACAGACATCCCTTTCACTGCACGCTTCAGACGTACCTACAGGAATGTGAAAACCAAATGGACGTCCATCTCTGGAACGTAGGACAGTGTCCCAGTTGGGAAAGTTCATGATGTGGTAGATCGGTGTACATCTGTAGGTAATGCCAGACCTTGCCCCTCGAGAACGTCATAAGATAGTTGGCATACAGTATGTAGCACCATTAAAACTCTAATGTAATTCTGATCCTAACTTACATTCTGTTCCAGAAAAACAAATGTGTGTCGAGGCAATGGATATGTATACGAATACATATTGAAATAAGTTGGTTGGTTGGTTGGTTGATTAGTTGGCTTGTTGTGTAGTTGGTTGGTTGGTTGGTTGGCTTGTTGTGTAGTTGGTTGGTTGGCTTGTTGTGTAGCTGGTTGGTTGGTTGGTTGGCTTGTGTAGTTGGTTGGTTGGTTGGTTTTTTTGATGGTTTAAGACTACATTAAATATAGCATATATTAATAAACTCTTCATAACTAACAGTGTTTCATTCTGTACATGAGGTGGTTCAGGCTGCTCAGTTATTTTTTTTCTAGTTCTGCACTTTATTTTGAGATGTACAATTAAGAAATGTTGTCAAAATGTTTTTGAACCGCACTGAATTTATTTGATTTGACGGTCAGTTATTGATTACATGCAAATGCTAATAGAACTACTATGTTACATTAACAATCTGCAGTCAAAGTCTATCATCAAAAACAAGGGTTAACGTTAGGTATGGACTGAAGAAGCCACCTCAGTCCTTCAGGATTGTTCCTACAGATTTGTTTTATGTGTGAGTTAAAGGACATGTCCTGGTCAAAGATAACGCCGAGGTTCCTCACAGTAGTACTGGAGGCCAATGTAATGCCATCCAGAGTAACTATATGCTTTGAAAGCAAGTTTCTAAGAGGTTTGGGGCCAAATACAATGACTTCAGTCTTGTCTGAATTTAGTAGTAGATAATTATAGGTCATCCAGGTCTTTATGTCCTTAAGACAATCTTGCAGTCTGGCTAGCTGATTAGTTTCATCTGGCTTCATAGATAAATACAATTGAGTGTCCTCAGCCTAACAATGGAAATTAATACAGTGCTTCCTAATAATATTGCCTAAGGGAAGCATGTATAATGTGAACAGTATTGGTCCTAAGACAGAACCCTGAGGAACTCCATGATTAACCCTAGTATGCTCAGAAGAGTCATTGTTGACATGCACAAACTGGAACCTGTCTGATAAGTAGGATTTAAACCAGTCCAGTGCTGTCCCTTTAATGCCAATAGAATTTTCTAGTCTTAATAAAAGTTTGTGGTCGATTGTATCGAATGCTGCACTAAGGTCCAACAGAATAAGTATAGAGACCAGTCCATTATCTGACGCTATGAGAAGGTCATTAGTAACTTTCACCAGAGCTGTTTCTGTGCTATGATGCACTCTGAAGCCTGACTGAAACTCTTCAAACAAGCTATTCCTTTGTAAATGTTCACATAATTGATTAGCAACTGTTCTTTCCAGAATTTTAGAGAGAAATGGGAGGTTAGAAATTGGTCTATAGTTGGCTAAAACATCTGGATCTAGAGTGGGCTTTTTAAGTAAAGGTTTGATTCCAGCAACCTTAAAAGCCTGTGGTACATAGCCTGTTACTAGAGAGAGATTAATCAGATCTAACATTGAGGAATTAATTAAAGGTAAAGCCTCCTTGAACAGTCTAGTTGGGATAGGATCTAAAAGACATGTTGATGGTTTGGATGTAGAAACTATTGAAATTAGTTCAGAGAGATGTATGGGAGTGAAAAATTCTAAATATCCATCTGGTCTTACAGCCAATTCTAAAGCATCTGTACTCCATGATACATCTGTGACATTTGTAGGAAGGGCCAGATTAATTTTTTCTCTAATCGTAATAATTTTATTTGTGAAGAAGCTCATGAAGTCGTTACTGCTCAAAGCTAAAGGAATACAAGGTTCAACAGAGCTCTGACTCTTTGTCAGCCTGGCTACAGTGCTGAAGAGAAACCTGGGGTTGTTCTTGTTTTCCTCTATTAAAGATGAATAATATGTTGTCCTGGCATCACGAAGAGCTTTTTTTTTAATAAATTACTAGACTATTTTTCCAAGCTACATAAACTTCCTCTAAATCAGTGGAATACGACTTCCTTTCCAGCTTTCAGGACGCCTGCTTTAAAGTCTGCAGCTGGGAATTCTACCAAGGAGCAGGTCCTCTCTGAGATATAACTTTCTTTTTTACAGGTGCAACACTATCAAGTGTTGTACGCAGTGAGGCTGCAGCATTATTAACAATATAATCCACTTCTGTGGGGGTAAAATTATAATATTTCCCTTCCATAATATCAGTAAGTGGTGCTGAACTAAATAGAGAGGGTATTATTTCCTTAAATTTAGTCACCGAATTGTCAGACAGACATCTACTGTAGTGATATTTATTCTTAACTCCTAAACAATCTGTTGTTGTAAATTGAAATGTTACCATAAAATGGTCAGAAAGAAGAGGGTTCCGGGGAAATACTTTTAACTGTTTGATTTCTATGCCATAAGTCAGAACGAGGTCAAGGGTGTGATTAAAACTATGAGTTGGTTTATTTACATGCTGAGAAAACCCAATTGAGTCTAATATTGAATTAAAAGCAGTCGTAAGGCTGTCACTGTCCACGTCAACATGAATGTTAAAGTCACCCACAATAATCACTTTATCTGAGCTGAACACTAAATCAGATAAAAAGTATGAGAATTGAGATAAAAACTCAGAGGAAGGAGCATGAGGACGATATACAACAACAAATAAAACTGGTTTCTGGGCTTTTAAATCTGGATGAGAGAGACAGAGAGTAAGATTTTCAAATGAACTGTAACTAGGTTTAGGTCTCTGGTTCATTTTTAAGCTAGATATCTTTGGTTAGATTTGATCAGGTTTCCCCTCCTGACCATTAGATATAGTCAGTTTTCTCATAAATTATATCTGCAATCATCTAATACAGAATCCTAAGAGAAAGCTAACCAGCAGGAAATAATACATTATCTGTCTAAAAGACTCACTTTCATGTTAAGCTAATTATATTATGCTGTCTTTGCATGCTGTAGCACTAGTTGACTAACTGACTTTATGTTAAGGTAATAATGTCATGCAATGTTAGCTTGCACTAGCTAACTAGCAACCTTTATGTTAAGCTAATAATGGTATGTAATGCTAACTTTCTGTTGCTTGCTATTGCACTAGCTGGCTTGAATTCTTAGCTACTGCCAGCTAAACAATCCTAATGAATTTACATTATTTTTATATTGCAATAATTAATTAAAGTTATGGCTTTTGTCGTACATTCCCCTAAATTGTTAATTGTAAATCTTTGCTTCCCATTTGTCTCTTTACAGTCATTGTGTGGCTCTTTTTTAAGTCATTATGTGTCTTTATGGTGATGGTTTTGAATCTGTTTTGTTGTCATTTTGTGTGTCTTTCAAACCATTGTGCATCTTTTGGTCATTTTTATCTCTTCACAGTGATTTGCAGTAACTTTGTGTATTTGCATCATCATTGTGCCTCATTTTACAATAACTTTGCTTTCTTTGTTGTCATTTTTCTCTTTGTTTAAGCACCCGTTAGATGTATTTAACCCTTTGATGCACAACATGGGTCATGAGATACCCATTTTCCACTGATTATGGGTCACTTTTGACCCATGTTGTGCATTAAAATGTTCAAACACACTCCCTCTCATGCACACACCCATATGGTCTCTGTTTTGTAGGTAAACATGTTCACTCAGACAGACTTCAGGTTTGAGCTGAAGTGGAATATTGTATATCTTATTTTCATTGACTTTTGAGACACAATGTTGTTGTCGTGTCAGTTTGTCTTTATGCATCTTTTCATACAAATTTAGCATCTTTTTCCTGCCAGTTTGTCTCTTTGCACTCATTATGTGTCTCCTTTCTAGTCACCGTGTGTCTTTATGGTGATGGTTTTGAATGCTTTTGTTGTCATGTTGGGCTGTCTTTGTTGTCATTTTGTCTCTTTGTTTACGCACCCATCAGATGCAATTAAAATGCACACACACACACACACACACTAACCCACATATAAACACACACACCCATAAGGTCCCCGGTTTGTTGGTAAACAGGTACACTCAGATACATTTTAGGTTTGAGAATCTGTCATTTGGGGACCAGTTACAAAATTACACAAGTTCCCCTTTGCATAAGGGAAACACACATAGAAAACACATATGCCCTCTTAGAAAAGGAGTTAAGCAATTAAAGGCACACTCAGCGACAGCGCCCCCTTTTTGAACGTTTAACAAGAAGAGCTGAGGTGGAAAAATGTACATCTTTTATTAATTGAGTTTTGAGGCACAATTTTGGTTGGAATTCAGTTTTATTTATTGGAATCCATTTGACAGCCGCTAAAAACAAATAAAGCACTGGTTAAACTGCATACACAAGAATAATAAAAAGCATGAAGCCAAGGAGTCAATGGGTAGTTTGGATTAGCAGTCAGAGGTGAAGTGATTCAAATAAAGTGGTGAATAATGACCAGTACTAACCATTGTCAAAGCTGAAGCCAAGTAGGAAAAAATAAAAAAATAAATTTACTTTCAAACTGAAATGAGAAAAAAAACCCCAAAAAAATACAAACTTCAACAGTAATTAGAAATACAAATAAAATGTAAACCATTGCAGTATTGAAGAGCTGTGGGCTCTTTGTTCATTAAAAATGCTGAGTTTTGTGTTCGTCAACTTGTACACTCCAGGTGTGTTAGACAGATAATAACACATTATTCTCTGCTAGTTGGCTTTTATGTTAATGTATTAGATGTTTGTGTTCATAACTTAGCAGAAATCTAACATGAATGAGGCTACAGTATTGAAAATCATTGTTGTCTATGGGGTTGTCTTTCTTCAAAAGCCCTACATTTTCACATTTTAGAGAAAAGGCATTAGGTTTTTTTTGTGAAAGCTAATGGATAAATCTCCCCATGACTCTCTTGTTAACAGTAAAGAAAAGTTTTTGCATGTATATTCTTACAAAAAACAGGCTCATGTTGTTCATTTTGGTCACTATTATCTGAGAAAAGCACTGAAATGCAAACTGAGTAGATCTAAGTGTCAGGAAGGAAAGTATGATTTGGCGCATCTTACCCTAATTTACCCTACATTGTATTAGTGTGGTTTTCAGCCTTCTAAACAATTCCTATTATTGCATTTTTGCTTCTATGATTGTATATTTGAACAGATTTAATAAACATGTAAAGACAGCAGATAAAATGGTCTGGTTGGGCAAATAATTACTTTCCATTAATTTTTAACACATGCATATTGAGTTTGTGAGACATTTTCAAATTTTCTTTAGATTTTGGTTGAAAAGTCATTGTTTGTGGCTCCATCCATCTTTCAGGGGCACAACTTGGCGTCGGGCACAGGTTGGCATCGGTGCACCTCGGCTTGCACCTGGCCAACCTGAACGCTGTTGTACCTCCCGGTGATGATCACCGTACGGACCTCCCCGGTGCCATATTTGCGTTTTAAACGTGCCGTATAAGGGATGCTGAGTTTGTGCTTGTAACGCATCATAGTTGCAGTGCAGGTGCGGTTTGGTGGAGCACTGAGCTCCACAGAGACAGTATCAGTGATGGATTCCACCACTGAGCCTCCCCTGTTGAACTGCAGCGTCACATCAGTGCTGATCTGAATGCCTATTTTGGTGATGAGTGGGATGCCTGCTTCGAAAGTGGTTGTAACACCAAACCTGACAGAGTAGGTGTTGTCCCACCTCTGCTCCACCTGATACGTCTTGGACAGGCTGTCTGTTTTCACCACTGGGGTGCATTCATAGTTGGTGATGGCTGTTTCACGTATGATCTCTGGAGGATAGCTGATGATTTCAGATTTATCAGTGTTGTACATGACTTTCTCGATCTGCTGGCTGACTATATTCTCATTGATGGTCAGGACTTGGTAGCTTCTGTAAGAATATAAACCACCCTTCCAAGGCAGGTAGAAGACGTTGTCTTGAGTCACCACCTTTCCAAGTCCAAATTTGTTCTTGCCTACATAGACCTCCACTCCTGGGCAGGTCCGGACTGCATTCTGGACTGGTGACCCGTTGGAACTGTCCTTCCACTCCAAGATCTCAAAGTTGTCTTTGTTCACCAGGACCTCAAAGGGGAAACCACGAAGTTCTTTTTTGTTTTGGGGATAGTTGCAAAAAAGACCCAAGCTGGGGGTATAAAAGCCGGCCTCACACTTGTATTTGCAGATATAATCAGTGCGACGGGCGTCATCGTTGTAAATTGAGACGGCGTCGTTGGGGAGCGAGTTGTTCCAGGTCACCCACTCCAGGATGGTACCATCATCTGACACAATAGAGGAAGAATCGAGTGAGTTCTTCTGTGTCACTGACGCTTCAGCTGCACTTTCAGGACTGCTCTCGATGTTCAATAAGGAAACTGGATGTAAAAGGGGGAAAGAGCACATACATGAAGTGAATGTCTGTTTTCAAATAAGATTTGTTGCAGTGTATAAGAAAATAGAAAAAAACCTGTTGTGCATCTAAGGGTTGGTTATTTGGTCCACAACTTTGTTCCAAGCTGAATAAATATGTTAATAAATAGATTGCACCTTAAACTAAAGTTTGTATTGACATTCATGGTACCCAGAAGGTTTGAAACTCTATGACTTATGTGATCCTCTGACTTTTCCTCTGTTGCCACTACAAGGTTGACATTTGTGCTTATTAGAGAATGATTTCAGCAGTATTTATGGTTTACTGAGTCAGTCTATCTCAGTTTCTAATGACAGATTGTTTACCACGTCTTCGCTCCTTGCTCTTGTCCAGGTCCTGTGGTGCAGCTGAGGATAGAGCTACTAGGGTCGGCAGCAACAGCAGCAACAGCTTCATCTGGAGGTAAAATAAGGAACAACATCATTGTTATCTTCCAGAAATATTTAGAATTTACTGCTGAACTACCAAGAAACCAAAAAGCAGAGAGGCTGAGGTTGGAACATCCAAGCTTTTTTGCAGGACTTAGAAGAAGAGGAAGCAGAGTTATAGCTCTAGATTTTGAGAATGTCAAGATAAATGGATGAATTATATTATAAACCTTCTTCATATACACGACCAGTCAAAAGTTTGGATGCACCTTCTCATTCAGTGGTTATTATTTGATCATTTTATACACTGTAGATTAATACAGAAGACATTAAAACTATCAAAGAGTACATATGGAATTATGCTGTAAACAAAGACGTGTTAATCTTCAGTATTAATCTACGATGTAGAAAATGATACACATTTTAAAAAAGCACAGAATGAGAAGGTGTGTCTAAACTTTTGACTGGTAGTGTACAGTCTACATGTGCTTTACCTCATTAACAAAGCACTTCTCCAATGGTTTCACAATATCAAACTGAGGTGAAAATACAAACAACAGCATTTGCAAAGGCACAACCAAATTAAAACAACAAAAGTAACAACAACAGTGCTAGCCACTCTTCCGTTGTGCCGCCCAGCAATAACATTATATTACATATTATTCTCACAGCTGGGGCACCAAAAACTACAGCAATTTTCCAACATTAAAATACATTTTCTGGCCTTTTTTTTCTAAACTTTTTAATGTTTGATGAAGGAAATATACATGTGTATTTGACCAACGCAAATTAATATTATACTCTGATAAAAGCACATTAATTGAAAACATTAGCCGTGAAAATGGCTGTAATTATACAAGACATTGCTAATTTAACAAACTAATTTCTGTAGAATTAGTGAACCAATGTTCCTTTTTCTGTGAATTGTCACTGATTGTATCTAATTTTAGGAATATATTTATAGTGGTAAACTTGAATTGCACAGTGTCATCTAGTAATTGTTTTTTACAAAAATGCTTAAAAATTGTTTTTGTCAGAAAATTTCTAAGAGAAAAACAAAATGAATATTTTATGGATATTCACAGTTAAGATTTTGAATGTTATTTCACATTTACACGTGTAAATTCAACTATATTCCATACTAGCAAATATGGGAGAAATGCTTAAAAAAACCTAAAATCCTACAAACAGGTTCAGTGGCACAAAAGAAAACATCATATTTACATTAGTTTTAAATAATACCAACAACAGAAAACAAACAACATATTGAATCAAGGGAAATATTTGGTAAATAAATGTATGACAAACTGTACTAGATACATTTATTAGAACTGAAATAACATTAAAAATATGCAATGAAATATGACAAAAAATGTCAAAAACACTTTTGCCAGAACAGAAGACTAACATATTACCTTTGCTGTCCAAATGGCTCCCAGTCAGTTTGTTTCACGGCAGGTAAGCAGCAGCTGCAGAAGAGTGAACCTGGATATATGTGTAGGTTAATTTATACACAGCAGGTCAGAGACAACGTGAGCAGGAAATACTACAGGGATTTTCCCTTCTGATACCATATCTGCAACCAGGAAGGTAGCAAAAGGCTGAATGTGACTGATTTTATAGTGTATTTACATTGGTAATAAACTGAGCTAGTCATTTAGCAGTATCGTGCAAGGATGGATGATTACAGTACCAGAGAGTCCCAGAGAAAAAGGCTGGAAGTTGGAGTGTTAATTATTAAAGAAATCAACAAGTCTTTTCCTGACCTGAGATGGCACTGTGGTCTGCATGGTGTGTTTTCCCTTTACTGTCAGTCTGAATTAAATATAAGACTCTAATGTGAGATTTTACCTGCTAAAAGGTGTAGAGATGTGTAAACTGTATTATGAACAGGGCTTCCTCTGCTGCAGGAGCTTGAGGGTCATTTAAGAAGGTGCAGAATATTTGTTCCAGCAAGTATCATCTCTGCAGATCCTCTTATAGGACTTGTTTTCAGGTACTATAAAGTAGCTACTCCAGGGAAAGTATTTTGGAACAGCCCTTACCGTGCTTCACTGTCAGGACTATGCATCCACTGTGGTAGTCCAGGTAAGGTTTACGTCAAACTGCATGAGACTGAGGGTCATTTAAGGACGGCCTGAACCGTTGTGCATGTTGCAGCCACAGGAACGTCTCTGTAGAATTACCTTTTGGGCTGGTTTTCCAGTAGTATAAAGTACCTTTTCCAGGGAAGGTACTTCAGAACGGCCCTTACTGAACCAGCATTACCATCAACAACAGACAAAAACATTCATGGTGCATCTCTAAATTTCATCTCTCCAACACCTTTTGGATTTATGCATCCCCATGTCGTCACACTCCCACCTCTGTGCTTCACAGTCAGGACTATGCTTTCACTGTGGTGCTATAGCTGCTTCTATACCTCCTCATTGCTACTGCAACTGTGATTTTAGTTGAAATGTCATCTCCCAAACAATGTTTGCACTCTTGCAGCCCCATATCATCACACTCCCACCTCCATGCTTCACTGTCAGGACTATGCATCCACTGCTGTACTCCAGGCCAGAACCACACCAAACATGCTGACCTCCATCTGAGCTCTACAACCTTATGCTCACAATATTAATGTAGTTCAGCTAATTAGAAATCACAACTGTATTCCATTTTATTGTAGTGAGCACAGGTTTTCCAACTAATGTGTCAGATGGATTACTTTTTCTTGTGGTTTCTGTATTTACATTATATTTCTTCTAAATTATTTGTTTATAGTTGTTCATCGGAGAAAATGCTGTTCTGTTCAGCTGTCCAATAAATAAAGCTAGTGGTGTTTTTTATAGTGTTGCATCCTGATATGGGCTGTATAATGTGTAATGTATGCAGCTGAGGTTATAGGACACTTTGACATACATACTTTAACTATATAATATACTTTATCTTTATAAATTAATAAAATATGGATGTCCTTGTTCTTGTTTTAGTGAGACCATAAGGAAGCACAAAAGGGAAAAAGAGTAGGAGGAAGTATCACATAGAAATGAATAAACACATAGTCAGCACGTTTTCTGCTTCAGGTTGATAGTTACTGCGATAACCTTTAAGGTATGGCGTTATCAGGTTCTTAATTACACCTGAGAATATTGACTTCCTCCTAAACAACATGTGCATTGGGCAGTCCAGTAGAGAAAGTTGTATCTGCCTCCAGCTCAGTGTTAAAGTCATGCTGTGTGCAGAGGCAAGTGCTGTCAATAGTTTGCTGAATAGCTTTACAAATACTTATTATCACTACTATCACTATTATCACTATTTAACCCTCCTGTTGTCTTCATTTACAGCCACCAAAAAATATTGTTTCCTTGTCTGAAAAAATCCCCAAATTCAGCAAAAAAAATCCTCAAATTTATAAAAATTTGCAAAATCTTTAGGAATAAATTCTCAAAAATTCCTTAGAAGTTTCCCCCTATTTTTTTTTTAAATCCCCAAATTTGGCAAGAAATAATACATACATATATATATATATATATATATATATATATATATATATATGTGTGTGTGTGTGTGTGTGTGTGTGTGTGTGTGCGTGTGTATATATATATATATATATATATATATATATATATATAAAAAATATATATTTTTTTTTCCAAAAAATTTATAAAAAATATTCCCCCAAAAAATCGTAAAAATATCTAAAGTGATTAAATATATATCAGTAAAGTTCTAATATTTTCTTTAAGAACATTCAGAAAAAAATCTACCAAAATCCAGCGAATTTCACTGAATTTTGGTTGATTTTTTCCGAATGTTCTTAAAGAAACATTTTTAACATTTCTTTTTTCCACCAAAAAATGTTCAAAAATTTCCCAAAAATGTTGAAAATGTGGAAGTTTTCACTGTGAAAATATATATTTTTTCCACATTTTTAAACTTTAAAACAGGTCAGTTTGACCTGCAGGACGACACGAGGGTTAAATGTTAAATGATTCAGAATTGTATCACCTTTTAATAAACTGACAAGCACAGCATTTTAAAAGCCAGTACTTACAATAGAAGCTCAATGCATGATCATTGTGACCGCAGACAGAGTTGAGAACACCTGTGATTTCCAACATGGTTGAACATGAACATGGTTATAAATGAGCTGCAAACAGCAGAACGTTCTCGGCGTCGAACCAGTGAGCTGTGTCTGTTTGCATGCCTTCATCATGGAAAAGAAACTTCACCAAGGATGTGTTACCTGGAGCTTGATTACCCCACAGTTGTAGCAGTAATCACGAGGTACAGAAGGACCGTAGTACCACTAATCAGTGCTGCAGTGGTCAACAGTGCAATGCTTTTACTCTCTAGCTGTGATAAACAGATGGGAAAGTGTTTCAGACTTGGCACAAGGGTTATCCATGGAAATCTGAGCTTCTGTGACAGCTGAGATAGTGTGAAAGATAACGCCGACACAGTTCCACCTGCAAGAAATAAACCCTTGGTTGTGTTTTGGCACAAAATTGCAAACTGAAACTTGGCTAAACATTCCTAAAAAGAAGTCTGATGAATGTTGGGAGCACATTGCTGGGTCAGATGAAGATAAATTTGTGGGGCCTGATCAGGACTACCACAGTGAATGCATCGTCCTGACAGTGAGATGATTTGGGGCTGCATGAACTAGCAAAACATGTTGGGGAGAATATATTTATAGATGAACCATGAATGTCCAAAATGCTGGTATACAGTCACATTTGAATGACTTCACAGGTAATTGATATTGCACAGGAGTGAACTCACTACTGTTGCAGGTGAGTGCTAATTAGCAAATGTTAGCATGCCAGCAAGCGAAACAAAGAGAATGGACATGGTAACTGCTAATCTTGCCAAGCATCACTATGTCTGAAGCACATCCTATGGTCAGATGAAGATACATTTGTTGGGTTCAGATGGAGTCCAGATGTTTGGTGTGAACCTGACCAGGACTACCACAGTGGATGCATCGTCCCGACAGTGAAGCCAAATGTGGGAATGTGATGAAGTGGGTCTCACAAGGTGACTCCAGTCCACAGCAGCTTGAAGAAGAGGGATATTCCAGTAAGAGAACCATCCAAAGCACCAAATAAATCAAGAGTTTCTGAAGTGAAGTGACAACTATGACCTGGATAAATACGTGGCGTGACTTGAATCCCCAAGAACACCTTTGGGGTATTTTCAGAGTACAAGTAGAGCAACACAACCAGCTGAAAGGAACAGTCTGAACATCTCTGCATGAATTTGGTATCGTCCAATGTAGAAGAAAAATTATCCTGGACACAGGAAGCATTGCATTTAACACACTAAAATTAAAAGTGGCGTGTTGTGGGTTTGCAGACTTGTGTGTTAAAGTTCACACGTGCACAACAGCCAGAATTGTCACTTTCACACTGAAGCAGGGCGATAAAAAGCCTTCCACTGATTGTGTCGTATCTTTATCTTTCTGTTTTCTTCAATAGGTAAACCATTCTGATCCCTGCTATATCAGGAGGAAGTGCAGGTTTATTCTCTTATCTGTTCACATTAACCCTATATTTTATGATTCATGGTCACAGTTTCCCCCTGATGAAACCTGAGACTCTGCTTTGGGTCCTTCAGGACACATTCATGTTTATTTATGCATTTCCTTGTGTTTAATGCTTCTTTTTACAACAACTTGCTCCTCTGTTCACTGTTTCTGAGCCATGCTGCATTTACTTTATTCATCCAGTAGCTTTGATTTTCCTCTCAGTCTAAAATTCATTCATTCAGAATTATTTAAAATATGTCCAAAGCACTAAAAAAACGTCTAAACTGGCTCAAGAATTGTCAAGAATTACTAGAAAACTGCACCAAATTACTATAAACTAGATCAAAATTACTCTACATCTGTTCAAAATGACAATTTTAAAGTCATTATGTGCAGTTCAATTTATCCACAATCTGATGATTCAGCGAGGAATGAAATATATACTGTAAATGCATCCTTTATTTTCCGTTTTGTTTTTAAATTATTATCATTATTATTATATGCCGGGGCCATAATTGCACTCAACAGACAAAAACTAGACACACACACATTTGTGCAGTAACAGGAACACAGTGATGACTTGTGGTATGAATGTTGTGTGGAATGTTTCTTATGTTTTTACTTATTTATTACGATGCTGGTACCTATGCACCTTAAGGAATGCACTTTTTAAACTTCGTTGTACTGGTACAATGACAATAAAGGAATTCTATTCTTTTTTTTTTTTTTAAACCATGATTGAGTTCAAAGGTGATGCAAAGGTCTTTTTCATTCTAGTTTTATTCGGCATCTTCTTAGCTGCTAACTTTCGCACCAAAGCTGGACTAACTATTTATTCTAATCTGGTGGTAACTAACTAACTAACTAACCAACGTTGTTGTGTTTTATCTCCAGATGGAGCTGTCAGTGCTGTTGCTGCTGCTCCTGCCGGCTCTATGCTCCACCAGCCTTCCTGATGTTATGAGCAGCACAGGGGGAAACACACGGTAATAACAGTTTGTTTAACACTTATGGATGTAAATAAATGTGCTAGAATCAGAATGAAAGGCAGGAGTTCAGGAGAGCAAACGTGTGAAAGAGCAGTAAAAGATACGGCAGTCTGTCGTACCACACAAACTGATCAGAACAAGCAATAATTAAACTACATCTGAAGTAGCTCCTGTGTTTCTGGGTTCTAACTGATGATAATTCATCGTTTTAGTTTGTTGGTTTTACAGTGCAGCTTTAATTAACCCTCGTCTCGTCCTGTGGGTCAAATTGACCCTTTTTAAAGTTGGAAAATGTGGAAAAAAAACATATTTTCACAGTGAAACTTCTAATGTCCACATTTTCAACATTTTAGGGGAAATTTTGAACATTTTTTGGTGGAAAAAAAGAAACGTTAAAAATGTTTCTTAAGAATATTCACATAAAAATCAACCAGAATCCAGCGAAATTCGCTGCATTTTGGTTGATTTTTTTAGAATCAAAATTAGAATTAGAACGACTTCATTGTCATCATACACGGCATGACGAAAATATAAATAGCTTCCACTGGACGGTGCACAACAACAAGCAATAAGCAATAAAATATCAACATTAAATAATAAAATCTAATGTACATATACAACTAAACAATATTAAAAATGCCAACGTGTGCAAAGGAGGCCAGATATTTACAATATTGGAAATAAATGGAATAAGAACCAGTAGTAGCAGTTTTTGTGAATGTTCTTAAAAAAAATATTAGAAGTTTTACTAATAGATATCAGATATTTTTAGGATTTTTTTGGAAGATTTTTACTCATTTTTTGAACATATTTACAAGAATTTTCTTGCCAAATTTGGAGGATTTATTTTTTAAATAAAACTTTTCAGGGAAACTTGTAAGGAATTATTGGAATTTTCTTTCTGAAGGTTTTGCAAATTTTCATAAAAGTAGGGAATTTTTTTGCTGAATTTCTGGATTTTTTTGAGACAAGGAAACAATATTTTTGGTGCCCATAAATGAAGACAGCAGGAGGGTTAAAATTCAGTTTTCAAAATTCAAATTCAGTTCTCGTAGATTAAATCTTAATTCCTGTGATTCAAATTAAATTCTTAGTGAATTAATTCTGTCTCAAGAGGCACATATTTCTGCTCACATTCCTTGAACACAAGAGATAATCTGTTATAACTGTTGACATAATGAATGACAGATCAATGAATTAATCCTGCATGTATGAAATATGTCCAGCAGATGGCGCTGAAAGATCACTAAGTATTCCATTAAAGTCTTCAGTTCATCTCATGCATCTAATTCTGATCTTAAATTACATATTTAAGACATGTCACAGTACCGATGTTGATCATTTTCACACATCAATGGAATCATTACAAATAAAATCATTGCTAATGTGTATCTGTGTGAACTTATAAATGATCAGTTTTTTGTGTCCTGAAGGAATGAATGAGTGAAATTAAAATTCATTTTGATAAGAAATCATTAAACACTACAACCCCTCAGCCGTCTCCACTGATGAACCCCATAATAATCCAGTTAGGGTCTGCTGAGAATCCCCAAAAGCCTTCTTTCACATTACCGGAAAAAATGATTTACGCAATAAATGTTACAAATAAGGAACTCTATATAAATAAAAACTGAGAAACTAAGGAAATCCAACACTACCAAAAATAAAATAAAAACCAAAAAGGGTAATATTTCAGTAGTTTTGCACCAAAAATTGCAGTAATTCAATTCAATTCAATTTTATTTATATAGCGCCAATTAAAAAAAAAACGACAGTTAAAAATTCAGAACAGCGAAATAGGCCAATAGGAGCAAAATTAATGTAAAAAAAGATTAAAATAAAATCTAAATATTAAGAGTGATGGTTTTTAATGAAATATCCCTTTAATTTCTGGGTCACTGTTGAGAGTTTAGATGCTGAAAATGAACTAAGAGACTCATAAACAAGCATTTATCGCAGTTTATTAGTTTGTAAGTGTGTAATACTGTGAAGGTCGCTGACACAGAGTGATAGTTTTGATAATTTTCCACCTTATCAGTGTGTTTTCTCTTACGTTAATAATCCTGAATCTTATCTGGCCTCATTTTGTAACCAGTGCTGAGATCAAGGCTGCTCTGAATTATCGTCTTCATTTTCGTCTGCAGCTTCTTTTTGCTGCCTGAAGTTCAAGGCCTGGAAAACATCCACAGATCCAGTCAGAGTTTCTGAATCGAGATATGAGTTTTGGCACCAGAAAATAAATGCATATTTCTCATAATAAGAACAAATTATAATACTAATCCAATATTAATTAATTTAAAAATATAATACAGGCTGAAAGTAACACAGCTGCTGCAGCCAAAGAAGGAAAAAGCTGCCAACTATAAAAGCTATCAGCTGCAGCCCTGTGGGTCTAAATAAACATTTAAAATAATCATTCAAACTAGCAAGATGGTGTAAATCTGACAAGTTCACAGAGCTTTAGTGCTTCATCAGTTTCTATTTTAGGATTTTATAAAGATAAAATGGTTTTGGAAATCCTTGCAGGAGAAAAACAAAGCAATGAATGAATTTCCTTCCACAGAGAATTAATATCTATAATATTTGTGTACATGAAATAAAGAAAAGATATTGTAAAGTTAAGTTATTCTCTCAGATTCATAAAGTACTGTTCTATGCAGATGACTCCACGCTATTGTTAGATATTTCCGAGTGGGCATCAATGGTAAAGTGGACTTAAAGAGAAAGTAGACCAGTCTTTACTGCACACCTACACCAGAAGAAACCCAAAAGTAACCCACTGTTGTCATTTGAAAGGAAATTACTCATACTTTACAACTTCTAAGATCCAAAAAAGACCAGTACATGCACTAAATTTGCTGGAAATCCATGGTTGCATTATTTAAAATGTCATTCTAACTGGAAAAAGACACCAAGGACCCCATATCCCACTTTAACCAATCAGCAGCCTGAGGTCGGTATTATTTACCACCCTAAACATGTCTCTAAAATAGGTTCTACAGGGTTGGTTTTGGTGGTTCAGAACATGCATTAAGGTTCAGGCTAACCTGAAACTGCAAGTTCCTGCAGTTAAAAATGGCTTATTGACACATGTCCATTTAAATCTTGGCTTCTGTGGTCTACTGTTCTATGCAGATGATTCCACACTATTGTCAAATATTTTCGACTGGACATTAATGCTAAGATGGACTTAACATAGACCCCAGGAAACCCAAGTGTAACCCAAAACTGTCATTTGAAAGGAATGTACTTATACTTTACTACTTCTTAGATTCAAACATGCACTGAATTTGATGGAAACTGAGGCTTACTTTTTAGAAATGTTCATCTAATTGCAAAAACACACTAAAGGAACCCATCTGCCCTTTTCACTGCACCAGTTTGTGTTTGTAGGTCAAAGTCAGACTGAGTGAAGGTACTCAGTGTGTTTTATGATGGAGCCATAAAGCAGCTATATAAACCTGGAGGTTAGCGGAGGTGGATTCACCGGAGAGCGACGGGAAGGTGAGTGCTGCTCAGTCTGTTTTCACCTTCAATCAGCCTCAGACATCAAGGGAATGTAATCAAAAATATTTATTCACACTTTTTTTAAAATATGCAAATTATATCATATTTTCAAATTTGATTCATGAATATGTGTAATGTAAAAGTAGCTTCATCAGATATCTCAAGAGATAATCTACTATTTCAGTGCCTCTGCCTGTATTTTTAAAACATATATTATTGTATTTACCATCTAATTGTAAGTAAATAATAAATTGAAGTTAATAATAAGTAGTTGAATTAGTGCTTTTACATGAATTTGAAATGGCCAAATAGGAATTATATTTTTTAAAAACTAACTGGTAATCTTTAAAAACAAGTAATAATTACGGTTTTCACAGTGTTACTGCTACTTAGTCATTGGGTGTTTATACATAAATTAATTAATAATATTTTCTCATAAGCCTAAATAACAAAATGTAAAATTTGAAGTGGAAATCACAAGAGAAAAAAATCTCCTAATTTCTGAGATATACTACTTAATATCTACAGTGAAAAGTCAAGTCAATTTTTAATGAATTCACCTGACTAATTTAGATATTAAAGTTAAGACTATGATGTGATATACATAATTATAATACTAAAATTACAAGTACAGTTGAAGTATTACAATGATTAAGAAGATGTAGTATAACATTCAAGATAAAACATATACAATAAAGTCAAATGTGTCACAAGTGCAAATTTACTTTAATAACTGCTTTGTTATTAAAGCTGATGGTATTAAAGGTATTAGTCAATAAACAGGTTAGTTTTTACAACTTTACAGGAAATTCAGAATAAACACAAAAACCTTTAGAGCTTTTGGTTGTAAATATTGCTATAATTGTTGTACTTGTAAATCTAAAGTGTTGTGCAGTGATGCTGGTTTGTTGTACTTTGGATAATAATTGCTGATAATGTGTAACACGCTGAAAGACTGAAATGATTTTTGCAACTACCAAACACTGATTGCATCTGGGGCATTGTAAATAAAGGTGGAATAATCCAGTAATAGTTTGTTCAAAGGAAGCCGTGTTCCGACCATGTTGGGCTTGAAGTGTTTTGCGTTTTGGCCTCCAGATGAAGCTGTCGGTGTTGCTGCTGTCGGCCCTGCTGGCTCTTTCTGCAGCCAGTCTGCAGGACATCGTGAAGAAGAGCTCGCAGCACAGGAAAGGTGAGATTCTCAAATATTTATCGTATTTTACATATCTAACCCGTTAAACTCCAAGCAGTTTCTGGGAGTTTTTCTGGTTCTTCACATTTTCTAGAGGCAGAAAGAACTTAGAACACCATCGGCCATAAAAAGAAAGAATAAAAGCTGAATTTATTTGATTATTTGTTTTACAAAAACCAAAAAAACCTAATAAGTATGTCCAAAATTTTGTGCCCGCTGGTGCTTCCAACATCTTTAAAAAAATGGTGGCTCCAAATGCACTGGATATTTTCATATTTTGTTTCCAAACTCGTGTTCCATGAGTAAACTTTTTGAATGAGATGTGTGTAATGAAGATTTGAAGCTTAGATCTAATTATTTTTCCCCAATGAAAGCACTTATTATGGATTAGCAGTTTAAGAATCACCTGAAAGTTAAAAATATGGTTTTACAGTTTCTGGTGCCAATAAATGGTGAAGTTTTGGTGAATATTTTGAAGACAACATGACTTTTAAACCCACCAGTGCATTTTGGGGGTTATAGGGATAATGACATGATCTTTACAATTCCTCAAAAAAAGCAGAAAATAAGCCAAATTAATATCATCCATGATATAAAATGGTCAGAATGCCTATTTTTTAAATTAATACACCCTCCTAAATTGAGTTAGATGAAGTGAACATGATGGATGAAGGTGAAAATTCTTCAAGAAGCTAAAAGAGGAGTCCAGTTGCTTTCTACTAAAGATCTGGAAGTTTTTTCTCTGACCAAAAGTGTATTCTGTTTCGTTTTTTAAGCTTTATGTTCTGTCGTCCTCTCTAGTGTCCCTCCTGAACCCGGAGCTGGAGGGCCGGGTTCCTGAGCCGTCCGGTGAGGTGGTGTCTGGACCTCTGACTCCGGCCGACCTGGAGCAGCAGCAGGACCTTCCTTCCTCCTTCCTGTTCGGTGATAACGTGAACCTGGAGTGGCTGACCTGGGATGGAGCTCTGCCCAACGGCGCCGTCTCCATCTACAACGGCTACACCGAGCGCACCGACTACGTCTGTAAGTACAAGTGCGAGGCCGGTTTCTACAATCCCAGCCTCGGACCGTACTGCCGATACCCTTACGGAGACCGCGAGTACTACGCCCCCGAGTTCGAGATCCTCACCAACAAGGACAACTTTGAGTTCTTGGAGTGGAAGGAAGATTCTTACGGTTCTGTACCACAACACTCAGTCAGAACCTGCCCGGGAGTTGGCATCTATGTAGGGAAGAACAAGTACGGACTCGGTAAGGTGGTGTCCCAGTTTGAGGCCTTCTTCCTGCCCTGGGAAGGCGATGAGTACTGGTACAAGAGCTACCAGGTCCTGACCATCAACAGGGACGCCTACAACCAGCACATCACCGACGTCAAGTATGCCATCGATGAGGTCGCCATCTTCCAGTACCCTCCGGAGACGATGCGCATCTCTGGTGTCACCAACAACGAGTGCCAAACCATTGTGAAGACCGTCACCATCTCCAAGGAGACAGAGGTGGAGACCACCTGGAACATCGGCCGGGCCACCATGCTGGGCATCACCGGCAGCATCACGGCCAAGATCCCGCTCATCGGCTCCGGCGGCATCGAGCTGAGCGGTGAGAAGACGCTGCAGTTCTCCAGGGGGACCACGGTGGTGGAGTCGCTCAGCCACTCGGTGTCCGTGGAGCTCAAGGTGCCGCCGAACCACTCCTGCAAGGTCCGCATGGAGGGACGCAAGATCAAGGCCGACATCCCCTACACGGCCCGCCTCAGCCGGACCTACCGCAACGGGGAGACCCAGTGGACCTCCATCACCGGGACGTACGACGGAGTCCAGATCGGAGAAGTCCGGGCCGTGGTGGACCGCTGTGAACCGGTGCCCGACGCCCAGCCCTGTCCCTAAAGACTGATGGACGATACACAAAAAGATGAGATCATGAAAGTAAATAAATGTACAATAAATGGAAAACATCGTCAGTGTGGGTTGGTGTCTGAAAAAAGCTTCACATGTTGTTAATACCACTGAAAATAAAATAAAATGACACTTTTACTGTCTTCTAGTCTCTTTTCTACCTCCACAGGATTCTACTAGTTATAATTCATCAGCACAACAAGCAATAAAACAATTAAAATACATCAACTGAGTCCCATATTACAGCTGAAAAAGTTAACAATTTTTCTTTATATTATTTTAAATTACAGTTGCAGATTTTGTCGGCTACAAACAATAATGAATTTTTATAATAAATGAGTCACAAAAGCCATGAAGCCGACAGGTTTTAAATGGGATAAAAACACAATTAGGTGTCGGGAAAAAGTTTTGCATTTGAAATTAAAATCAAATGTCGCTTTTTATTTGCAGTCTCTGCTATTTACGTTTGTTATTTAGCATCACAACAAACACAATCATCGGAGCCGTTTGAATTAAACTACATTACCAAAGTACAGTTTTTAGTTTCTGCTCAGTTTTCTCCAATTTAGCGGAAATTTGAATATTAGTCTATATTTTATTCAAGATTTAGAGTTGCAGATTTTGCTGTCAACACTTTAAAATGAAGTATATTGTAGTAATAATAATAATATTTATAGGTGCTTTGAATGGCAGCAAAATAACACACACAAGTCATAAAGTCACAATTTGGTGTCTGAAAGAAGCTTTATGTGTTAAATATATGTTTACAATACGTTTGCATTTCATTTTTCTTCTCTTTTTAACTTCCACGCAGGTTTATTACTAATAATTTAATATTTATCAATCATCAATTATAACAAAAGTGCTTTGCCAGAGTAGGGTATTCAGTTCCTTCTCATTTTTCTACAATTCAGCTACATTTGAATGAAACTTTTTTTTAAAACTACAAATCTTATTTAAAGTCATAAAATTAACAAAATTTAAACACATAATTTTACTAAATATGATTTTGTATCAAACAACAAATATCAAATTTTCATGTATTGCTTGTCTCTTTTTGATCTTTTTGTGTCTTTGCAGTTATTTTACATCTATTTCTGTTAGTTTTGCATCATTTTTGTGTCTTTTTGCGAGTCTTTACTGTCCGTTACGTTAGCATGCTAGCGCAGTAACCCAGGATAGTGAACCAGGCAAACCTTATTCCTGCTAATATTAGCAATATTGTAGTTGTTTTTTATGACTATTTGTGTCCTTTTTGCACCTACTTTTCATCAACTTGCTTATCTTTCATGTCTATTTGTGTTCATTTTGCATCTTTTTTATTAGTTTGCATCTTTTTGTGAGCCTTTTCTGTCTGTTTTGCTTCATTTTTCATACTAGTTTGTACCTCTCTTTGTCTTTTTGTGTCCATTTTGCATCGTTTTCTGGTCTTTTTTTGATTCTTTGCTGTCAATTTGCATTTACTGCGTCCATTTTGCATCTCTTTTATGTCTTTCATCTTGAATCCTGATGACTTCTTGATACAAAATATTGGATTTACAACCAAAAACCTGCAAAAACCTACATAGCAACGTTAGCATGCTAACACAGTGACCTAAGATGATAAACTTGGTGAACATTATTCCTGCTAATGTTAGCATTTAGCTCAAACAGCAGAAGTCTCCATTTGTTTGAGTGTTTCTGCAGATAAATTCAGATTCCACCAGTAGAATCACACAGAAACCTGCTTTGTTTCAGCTTCTCTTGTGTGAAAATAAACCAGAAAAACCCCATCAGCTGTTGTTCCGTCTGAATGAACCTCCTGGGAGGCAGCTGACGGTGGTGACGGAGCGGTTTGGATGTAAATGCCCTCCGCCTCACAGAGTCCTCATTCAGACCTACATAAATGCATCGATAATAACTTTCTGTCTCAAGGACAGATGGCCGCGACATCAGCGATTTCCAGCGATAGGACGGAGCAACGTCCGTGTGGAGCGGCTCCTGCTCCGGTTTAATCTTGGCAGCCGGCGACGTTACGCAACGAGGCCTCGTCTTGATCCAGCAGATCTAATCAAGCTGCTCCCTGGACCGGCTTATCTGGACGTACAGTATCATCAGAGTCATCGGCGTCGCAGCACTTTGGCCGCCCTCGGACTTCAAATGCATTCATGAAGGCCTTTTAACGGGCTCATTAAGGGGTGAATTCAGTGGTCGATGCGAGTCTTTTATCAGCAGCTTTTTCTTAGGAGGTTCAAGGACGGAAGCTTCACCATGTTGGACCTCTGAGGCCGAGGCTGCCTGGAGGTCAACGACCTGCAGGGGTCGAGTTCTCGGAGTTATCTAACGTTAGCTGCAAGTTCTGACATGGTTTCAAAGAAAGAAACATTCATTTGATGTTCAACAAAAACTTTAATAATATTTATTGACTGAAATAATGTTCATGCAATTTCTGACAAGGTTTTCAAGAAAGATAAATGTGTTTACAATCTCATGCAGTTGTAAGCAGAAGATATTCTACACTGTTTAAAAAATATATAGAAATAAAAATCTGTATTAAAACTGTGAAAATCTGTCTGCCAGGCAAAATATGAAGGCTATTAATTTCAAATAAAAAACTGCATATTTATTTTGCAGATATTTACTATTGTTTGAAAACCACAAAATATATATATTTAAGACTGAAAAATTGGACATTTTTAACAATTATTTTACAGTTTTTTTGTTTGTTTTTTTACAATTTTTTTGATTATTTGAAAGAAAAATAGCTATAAAGGTTTTTTTTGCACATTTTTAACAATTATTTTGCAGATTTTTTTTTACAGATATTTATTCGTTTTTGAAGTAAAAATATGCATATTTAGGCTTGAAAAATTGCTTATTTTTAACAATTATCTTACAGATTTTTTTCTTATTATAATTACTATTTTATGAAAGAAAAACTTGCATATTTAAGATTGAAAAATTGCTTATTTTAAACAATTATTTTGAAGATATTTGCTATTCTTTGAAGGAAAATATATATATATATTTAAGATTGAAAATTGCACATTTTTAAAAATTATTTTACAGTTTTGTAAAAACTGTTGTTTGTTTGTTTGTTTGTTTGTTTTTTTACAGATTTTGCGATTATTTGAAAAAAAATAGTTACATTTAAAATTGAAATTTTGCACATTTTGAACAATTATTTTATGTATTTTTGCAGATATTTACTATTTTTGAAAGAAAAAAATCATATTAAAGAATAAAAAATTACACATTTTTAAAAAACATATATTTTATAGATTTTAAAAATATTTGCCTTTATTTCAAATAGAAAATGGCATATTTAAGACTGAAAAATTGGACATTAGAACAATTACTTAACTGATTTTTTAACTAAAATTTACTATTATTTGAAAGAAAATAATGTATATTGAAAACCGATAAATCTTACTTTTTTGCACAATTATTGTATTTTTATGTGGAATTTTTTTTTAAAGTTACAGTTTTGTTTAATATTTTAATACGGCCAGCATGTAAATTATTACTTATTTCTATATGTAATTTTTCTCTGACATAACAACAAATATCTATGGAAGTACAATAGTTAATGACTTAAAATACAAAAACCAGTTTAAATTTTAAAAAAAAATAAATAAATATTGTAATTTTATAAACATTCCTGGAAAAGTATGCATTTTTTAAAATTATTTTTATATTTTTTTTTTGTTTAAATGAATATTTATGTCTGTGATGTGATAAAAGTTTTAAAATATACATATAATAAAAGGAGAGAATTTACTGAAACAATCTCAGGTGAAAACTGGAGCAGAGAACTGGAGCTGCAGGTGATTAAAGAGGTTTGATTAAATAAATATGACTTCATGACACGTTTAAATCATCTGTGTCAAGGCCTTCAGGAGTCCAAAGATATAAAAAAATAACATAATTTAGCCACAATCAATCAATCAATCAATCAATCAATCAATCAATCAATCAATCAATTAATCAATCAAAGTTTATTTATGTAATCTTTTACAGCAGCCCAAAGTGTGACCAAAGGGCTTCACAGTGAAAAACAAGATAATAATTTAAAAACAGCAATAAGGAAAAGCTTTTTTTCATTTTTTGTGTTGTTTCCATCCTTTTATTTCTGATTTTTAATGAAGCTTCTGCTGTTTTTGCCTCTTTTTTGTGTCATTTTATTGCATGAATCCTGTTATTTTTTCAAGTTTTACTGACGAATAACCCCTGACCTGGAGTTAAACTCTAACCTTCATGCGTCTCTCACTTCCTGCTCTCCTTGAACACCTGAACAGGTGAGTTTGTCGTTTATTGGGGGCAATAATAAGAGAAGAGGAAGCTTTTAAAGCCGACCGTCCTGCAGGCAGCGGCGCAGCAGAGGGAACCCGTCGAGGTAAAAAAAACACTCATTTTTACTGATTCTGACTCGTTTTTTTAATTTCATTTTAATCTCTGGGGTGAAGTTAATAAACATATCTGAAATATTCCAGTTAAAACGAGTTATTTGTGATATTTTTGAACCAAAAACACGTCCAGGAATCATTTCTCAAGGGAACAGCTGATTATTTTACACTGAGACGTTGTTTTCTGTAGTATTTTAGTCATTATTATTATCTAACTGTGTGTGTTTTTGAACAAAACTGTGAAAATAATAAATGAATAATCACTAAAATACGAACAAATTATCTGTAAAAAAAAAAACAAAACAAAACATCAAAATACACATAAATAGGAAGAAAACTGGAGATTTGTGGCTAAATGATTGAGAAGAAAAATCATTTTGAGTAAACAGTTTTTAAATTATGAGAAATAGTTTAAATCTACAGATGCAAATAATTCAAGTGCAGAAAAATAAACTCTTATATGTGCATTTTTAACGATTTCTATATAAATGTCTATATTAAAAATATAATAAAGTCTCCAGATTGATCAATGTATTTAAGAAAAAGATGATTATTTGTATTTATTTTGCATATTTTTAATTGTTTTACATTTATTTCTGTTCTTTTCATGTGATTTTGCATGTGATACCCTATTTATGTTTATTTTGTGTCTTTTTTTGTGTGACTTTGCAGCTGTTTTGCATCTGTTTATGCTCGTTTTGCATCATTTTCCATCTCTTTCTGGGCTTTTATGTGACTTTGCAGGTACTATATGTCTACTTCTATTCATTTTGTGTGTCTTTTTCATTGGTTTGCATCTATTTTTGGTGTTTTTGTAGCTGTTTTGCATCTATTTATGTTCATTTTGCATCTTTTTTGATTCTCTTTGTTGCCATTTTGTGGGGTTTTTGTACTAGTTTGACTGTTTTCCCGGTGACAAACACTAAGCCTGTCTCCAACCAGAAGCTCTAATTCCCTCCCTGTGTTGTTGTTTTTGTGTTGTCAGATGAGGCGTTGTGTTGCTGTCGTCCTGGTGCTGCTGCAGCTGTGCAGCTCGACGCTGCAGTCCGACTCGCTGCTCTACCGGCTGCAGGACGGCCAGGAGAAGCCCAGCAGTGAGTCTCAGCATCATACCGTCCATTTACTGCAGAAATATGCTGATAACCAACTCAGAGAAGCATTTTCTGCTCTTTAAAATCACCAACAACTGAAATTATGAACAATATGTCCACAGCAGCAGCCTGCAAGGCAGTGTTTAATGCTGATTTTACAAAACATTAAACCCGATCTTCCAAAATATTTACTGTTTTATGTGTTATTTGGTCAGAAGTGAACTAAAATATAATTCTCAGATACTTTTACTTAAGTATTTCCATTTTATGTCGTCTTATGGTTCAAGTCAACGACATTTCAGAGGGAAATATTACTATTTCAGCTCCACTACATTTATCTGACAGATTTTTTAAGATGAAATTACTAAATACTAAATGCTAAATAAATAAATACTCACATTTTGTGTCTTGTTTTGGTAGTTTTTTGTTTTTCTCATTTTTTTTGTCATTTTGTCTCGTTTTGTCATTCTGTGGCTTGTTTTGGTCATTTTTTGTCTTGCTTTTGTAATTTTTTGTCTCTTCATTTTTTGTCTTGTTTTATTCATTTTTTGGTGATTTTTTGTCATTTTGTGTCTCATTTTTGCCTTTTTTTGTCTCATTTTTTAAAATTTTGTGTCTCGTTTCTGTTGTTTTTTTTGTCTCGTTTCCATGATTTTTTGTCTTGTTTTGGTCATTTTATCTCATTTTTGTCATTTTGTGTCTCGTCTTTGTTGATTTTTCTCATTTTTGTTAGTTTTTTGTCTCATTTGTGTCATTTTGTGTCTTGTTCTGGCCACGTTTTTCTTATTTTTGTCTTGTTTTTGTGATTTTGTGCCTCATTTTTGTCATTTTTTGTGTTGTTTTGGTCGTTTTATGTCATATTTTTGTCATTTTGTGTCTTGTTTTGCCATTTTTTGTCTAATTTTTGTCTTTTATTTGTTGTTTTTTGTCTTGTTTATGTCATTTTCTGTCTTGTCTTGGTCACCTCTTGTCTTGTTTTTGTCTTGTTTTTGTCATTTTTTCATGTTTTTGCTTTATTGTGTCTTGTTTGTAACTGTGGAAACACTGCCTGCAGTTAATCCAAGAAGTTTTTGAATTTCTGTCACCTCACACCCAACTGTGTCATAGTTTCTTAGTTGCACCAACCAGCGCAGAATATTTAGTTTGTTTGGGTTTTTTTTTTTTTTTTTTTTTTTAACAAGATCTGCTTCATGTAAATGATTTATTTTGGGCAAAAATTTTTAGATATGTAGAATGAACAGATTTTAATGAATTAAATCATGTTTTAGCTTTAATTTAGTTAAATTTCCCAAAAGAACCATATATCACATATGATTAGCTCAAGAATAATTAGATTTTTACAGTTCATGGCTGATAAAGTGTCGTTTTGGCAGTTTATGAAAAGATTACATGTTTTTGAAGTCTACTGATAGGAGTTCAAAGATTACTGAAATTACATTCTTCCTAAATGTCCCACAACAGGCTAAACCCCAAACTGCTGTTGGTATCTTTGTGTTTTGTAGGACATTAAATACTGAATAAAAATTAGCATTTTTTTTTTTTTTTTTACATTTTCTGGCTGATAAATTGTGTCATTTGGACAGTTTCTTGAAGATAATTTGCTGTTTAAATCCACTGGTTGGTTTGGGGCTCAAAAGTTTCATGATTGTTAAAACGTTTTGAACCAAACCTACAGTCGGTATCTTTCTGTTTTTTCGGACAGAACCGTGGCTCAACCCTGTGCTGGAAGACGTCGTCCCGTCCAGGGAAGTCACCAACCCTCCTAAAGTTGTGGAGACTCCAGAACAGGACATTACCTCCCACTCCTTCCCCATGTTCGACGAGTATGTCAACCTAAAGTGGGTGACTTGGGACGGTTCCCTCCCCAACGGCGCCGTCGCCATCTTCAACGGCTACACCGAACGCAATGACTACGTCTGCAAAGTCAACTGCGAGGCCGGTTTCTACACCCCCAGCAAGGGCAACTTCTGCCAGTATCCCTACGCCGACAACGAGTACGCCTCCTCCAAGTTCGAGGTTCTGGTCAACGTCGACCACTTCGAGTTCCTGCAGTGGGTTGAAGATTCGTACGGTTCCGTCCCTCAGTACTCCATCAAAACCTGCCCCGACAGGGACATCTACGTGGGCAAGAACAAGTACGGACTCGGCAAGGTGGTAACCCAACACGAGGCCTTCTTTCTGCCATGGGAGGGTGACGAGTACTGGTACAAGAGCTACCAGGTCCTGGCCATCAACCGGAACAGCTACAGCCAGCACATCTCCCACGTGGAGTACGCCATCGACCAGATGGAGCTGTTCCACCAGCCGCCGGAGGCCCTGAAGATTGCCAAGGTCACCAACCTGGAGTGTCGGGACGTGGTGAAGACGGTGATGCTGGAGAAGACCACCCGGACGGAGAAGACCTGGGACATCGGCAGGGAGACCCGCAACGGCTCCGTGTCAACCATGTCGGCCAAAGTTCCCATCCTTGGCCCGGGCAACGTGGACTTCACCAAGGAGCAGAAGGTGACCTTCTCGGAGGGAACCACCATGGTGGAGTCCATCAGCCACTCGGTGTCGGTGGAGCTGGTGGTGCCGCCGAACCACTCGTGTGCGGTGAGGATGGACGGCCGGAAGATGAAGGCCGACATCCCGTTCACGGGCAGGCTGAGCCGGACCAACTACAACGGGGACACCCACTGGACCTACATCACCGGAACCTATGACGGCGTGAACGTTGGCGAGATCACGGCGGTGGTGGAAAGATGTCAGCCGGTGACCGACGCTGTTCCCTGTTCACCGGAACAACAATAATCGCCCGTCTGTTCAAGTCACAGCGCAGAAAGATGAGACTAACTCTGTTTTTCAAATAAAAATCAATTAAAAAAATCCAAAAGAATCTGTTTTTGTTGTCTTTTAACTGTAATATTTAGTCCCAACATGATGCTTGAAAGTAATTTTATGGTGTAAACAACTTAAGCAGCGATATACTTTACTTCTATACAGTAAAGTAACAGGAAGTAACTAAATAAATTTACTTAAGAACTTTACTTGAGTAATTCCATTTTCTGCTATTTTATATTTGTACTCCACAACAATTTAGAGACAAATTTTCTATTTTTGAATTAAAATACAACTAAAATTTTCAAGAAGAAAGTTTTTTCGGCCTCCTAACTTTAATATTTTAGGCCTAAAATGACACTTGAAAGTAATTTAAAGGTGTAAACAACTTTAAACACATAGAATCAGCTACTAAGTAATGATATATTTTGCTTCTATACGGTAAATTAACTAAGTACAATTACACGATTACTGTTGTTTACTTGAGTATTTCCATTTTCTGCTACTTTATACTTCTACTCCACAACAATTTAGAGGCAAATTTTCTGTTTTTGAAATAAAAACACAATTAAAAATTCAAAAAGAATCCATTTTTGTCTTCCTAAATTTAACATTTTAGGCCCAACATGATGCTTGAATGCAATTTTAAGGTGTAAATAACTTTAAAGGCATAGAATCAGCTGATATATTTACTTTTAGACTTTAAAGTACAGTAGTGAAAAGTAAATGCATTTATTCAGGAACATCATTAAAGTTTAATGTTCTTTACTTGAATATTTCCATTTTCTGCTACCTTATACTTCTACTCCACAACAATTTAGATCCAAATCTCTATAATTGTCTGTTTTCTAAATAAAACACACTTTAAAAAACACTTATTTTATTATAATGAATGTTTTATGTTAAACACAAACTTTAATAAAACCTACATTATGTTTTCCCCCTGCTGGGTGCAGTTATCGGTCTCCCACACAGGAGGCGCTGCAGCCCCACAGAGCTAAAGCTGTTGTCTTGTTAGCACTCGTTGACTTCCGGGCTAAAAACATGGAAGGAGGACGAGCTAATGTCACCTAATACGATAAAAAACTAGGAATGTTTCTTTTAAAATAATATTTTTTTTCTAATTTGCCCGCTGCTATACGTTAGTGGAGGTTGTATCGGAGTATTTTGTAGCTTTTCTTAACTGTCTGTCGCTGTGTTGAGTTAGCCGGCGAGCTAAAGCAAGCTAACTGCTAGCATCTCAAAACAAATGTTGCTTTAGCTCGTTACAATTCCTGTAAAAATGTCTAAAATCTGACTTATTTTCAACAGCAATTGGTTCATTTTAGGATCCGAATGAACAAAGAGGCTAGTTTAGGTAAATTCTGTCACTCTTTGTCGCACTTTTTCAAGAAGTTCTTGAACTTTGCCACTATGCGACGACTTTTGACGAGAGTTATCAACAGAGTTTTGCTATACGAACCGTTCAAACCAACGATGGGCATCGAGGCGGAAATACACACAGAAGGCCGCCGGAAAATGGTAAGTGTGAAACCTCACAGCATCTGCACGTAGTCTACTACACTTTTACTTCATGTACAGTTGTGAATAATTTACCACTACACGTTTACAAAGCCTCACTAATCACTGGTTATATTTCACCAGACTCCATTCAAACATCTGCTAATTTAAAGTTTTTTGTGGGTTTGGTGAAATAATCCATCCCATAATTTATATTTGAAGACATTTCCTGAGTCAGTAATAGCTGCTTTTTAATTCGGCATAACTGTCATTCAGTTAAGTAGTTTTTTGTAGGATACTGAAATAATCTGTATTGCTTCAGAGTAAATAGCTATATGGTTGTTTATGAGCAGTGCCAGATAAAACTGATAAATCCTGAATGAGTTTGTTCTGTTCTCTGGTGCAATAAAACTGAGGGGTTGTAAACTTCTATGTGTGATTTAGAAGGTTACAGTGTAAGTCTCCACTTTTATCTCTGCTGCACAGTGTGTCCTGTTTCGAGTAAAAATAAATGGAAGCTCAGTGTTTAAAGGCGGCACAATGTTTGCAGTGTGTCAGCAGCCATAGAGTCCAGTACAATGTAGTCTATAGTATTTACCGAGCTGTTACTGCTGCCAGTGGATCAGTACAATCAGTGCAAGGCAGCGACTGTACATGTGTTTAGAGCTGCTCATATAAAGCTGGCTTTTTACCAGCAGAAGTCATCACTGTTTTGTGTGTTTTTACACTTTTACTGCATGCAGGCAGTTGGTTTTTTTATGTGTGAAACCTCTGTCAGTCTTAATAAATGCTAAAAAAGTGACTTAAATCACTGAAGTAGACAGTACCTGTACAGAATGCAGCAAATTCCACATCCAAGCTTCAATAAAATATGTGGAAATTGTAAAAATCAGCATACAATGACTTATATTTGGACACAAAACAGCTGCAGACTAAAACAAAAATAAAATAAGATTTTATTTTATTTTAACTTAACTTTCAAAGGCATATATAGTATAAGATGTGTTGTGTTGCATGTGAAAATAATATTTTAAACTGACTTTTCTAGTTAAAAAAACAAACAAAAATAAGGCAAATATTTTCCTCAAGTCGGCTTCTTTGTGATACTCAGATTTTAGTTTTTTCTTTCATTTTAAAAGAATGGAGTTTTAGTTTTAAGACACTCAGTATTTTCCTAAAAACAGGTGGTCAATGTTATTTTTTAACTAATGTTCCTTATTTGTGCAAGACTTATTACTACAACTTTACAAAGCAACAATAGAAACTGTTTATATCCCACCAAACTCCCTGTAAAAATCGGATATTTTAGCATTTTAGTATGTTTTGGCTAAAATATCCATCCCATAATTAACATTTTGACACATTTTTGAAGTCAGTCGTAGCTGCTTTTTAATTCGGCATAACTGTCGTAGTATTTAGTAGTACTATATGTAGTTTAATGAAGTAAACTGTACTGCTTTAGTGTACCTGCTCACATGGTTATTAATGAGCAGTGCCAGTTGAAATTTAGAGATTTTTTTGAATGGAGTTTGGCTTGTTTAAATTAAAGCGGTTTAGTGACATTCTATTAGTTGTTGTAATCTTATGTATTTAATTTTTTAGAACTTTTATGTACTTTCTCAGTTGACCTCAACTATTTTTAGGGGTGTATTGTTTGTGAACCACTACTGCAATTTCAAGAAGCCCCATAAATCAGTTTATATTCCACCAAACTCCATTCAAAAATCTGATATTTTACTGTTTTTGTGAGTTTGGTGAAAGTATCCATCCCATAATAAACATTTTAACACATTTTTGGAGTCCATCGCAGCTGCTTTTTAATGCGACATACTTATCATAGTATTAAGTTCTTCTTTGTGCTGTATGATGAATTAATCTGTACTGCTTTAGTGTAACTACTTGTATGGTTGTTAATGAGCAGTACTAGCTGAAATTTAGAGATTTTTTTGAATGGAGTTTGGCTTGTTTGGGTTAAAGTGGTTTAGTGAGATGTTATTGGGTGTTTTAAGCTTATATATTTAAGTTTTTATTTATGTTCAATGTGTGTTCTCAGTCGATCTCTATTTTCAGCAGCGGATTAATTCACATTTGATGCTCTGGACGACAGTTTTCACTCTCAGTTTGGGTCTTTTCATATGATTTGTGGTTCATTTTTTTTTTTTAAATGCTAAACTAAACCAGCCTTTCTCTTTTATTAGCAGATAATTTTAACTTAAGCTGATATTTTAAATGCATCTGAAGGTATTGTCTTCATTGTGAATGTTATTTTTTGTTCCAGATTTGACTAAATAAATGAACTAATGGTCTGAAAGGAGCCTGGGGCTGTAATTCTGTCCCTGTGTTGGATCAGGTGGTGGGTCTGGGTAACCCGGGGATGGACGGTACCAGACACAGCGTCGGCATGGCGGTGCTCGGAGCGCTCGCCGCCCGGCTCGGCGTGGCGGACCGTTGGCGCGGCGACAAGTACGTGTCGGGTGAGGTCATCCTGTCCGAGGTCCAGCAGACCAACGTGGTGCTGCTTCGTCCCAGGATGCTGATGAATGTCAACGGGGTGTCGGTGGCCAAAGCAGGTGAGCTTCACTGTGTTTAGTTTCATGTTTGTTTATGTGTTTTTAGTCTGCCTGGATACAAGTGATCCACCTTCCAGCCACTAATCTGCTTTAATTTAATTGTAAAAACAGTAAAGAGTTTCTTATTTTACGTGTGAAAGCTTTTTTTAATGCTTCTGAATCCTTGTAGCTTTTGATTATTTCCAAATGTACTGTTATTTATTAGATTATTTCCAGCACCACAAGTAATAACAACTCCATTGCTATTTATTAAACTGTACTTACATTTTTATTTTGTAGTTTTCTACTTGTGTTTATCTTTTTTTTTTTGTAAAGCTTAAATTTCTAAGACTTGAATGGGAGCAACTGTAAACAATTTCCCATCAGGAATCAGTAAAGTATTGGTTTACCCATCGTCTGTACCTATAAAATCACTATCACAGACTTTTAGAGTCGTCTACACAGACGAAGAAAAAGCATTACGACGTTCACAAATCAAACAATTAAACCTCGAATAGAATCTGTTCGGATAGAATAAACTGAGATTCCAAAGATGTGGTGACATGAAAATAAAAACACAAATACAGTTAATATCACAGCTAATTGTGAGTTTCTCAGAGAAAAGTGCTGCTGAGAACCTGAGTTTGCATTTCAAAGAGGTCACAGTCAAACAAAAACAGAAAAAAAAGTGTAACGGCAGAATGAAAATATCTGATCGTCTTCTTTCTGACTAACCAACCACTCAGTTTTAGCAGCATGTGGATGTAATGACAACTCTCAGCTAGACATATCACAATGTGGGGTCAAAAAATTAAAAATCTGCACACAAAAGAAGCAAAAACCTGTTTTAAATCTGGCCACCTTACCCGTCAAAGTCATCTCCCTGCTCCCAGTGCTCCTGCAACACTTGTAATGGTCCCTAGTAGCCATACATGTCAAGCACCATCGGTAATAAGCACTAAATTTAATAAAACGTGCCAGGTTTACATCAGTACTCTGCTCCTAGAGCTCCTGCATCGCTAGTAACAGTTCTTAGTAGCGTTGTATGTCAGGCACCATCTTTTATAAGCACTAAATCTCATTTACTTCAAAGTAGCCTCCTTGTGCAGTGATACTCTGCTCCAAGTGCTCCTGCAACACTCCTAACCTTCCAGTGCTGTAAAAGCATCAAACAACATCAGAGATTAGCGCTAAATCTCCTAAACTGTGTCAAAACAGTGACTGATCAAGTTTAATTTCAACTGTTTGTGTTTCTGTCCAGCTGGTAAATTCGGCGTCAAGCCTGAAGACATCCTTCTGGTCCATGACGAGCTCGACAAACCTCTGGGGAAAATCGCCGTCAAACATGGAGGAAGCGCCCGGTTGGTGTTTTTTATTGACTCTGACGTCACGTCTACGTATGTGGCAATGAATCTAGCCATAAATGAACCAGTTTTATACACCGCTGGCTGTTTATCGAGCTCACGATGTGTCTTTTAGACGATAAAAACCACCACATGGACATATTAGCGAAGAAAAGGAACAGATTTTCACCAGAGGACGTCTTTGGAAGTGGTTTATTACGACGTATTTTAACATTAGAACCAGTCTAACATCTATTCCATACATTATTTGGGGGAGAAATTTACAGTTTAAAGGTCTAAAAAAATTTAGATTTTCTATCAATAAAGTTTTAAATGCAGTGATTATGAGCCAACAGGTTGCCTGCAGGTGGCGCTGGTTCACACAGAGGAAATAAAAATACTCACTAATGTGGTTTAACAGTAAACGACCAAAATACGAGTGAATTTTAGCAAAAAAATCTAAATTATAATAAAATAATGCCATCACTGATCATTTATGCGCTCAAATTCAAAATGCTTTTTTTGTCTCCATTACACAACACGGTTTCTGCATTTATTTGATGTTTTTTTCCGAATAGTACTTCCTCTGATGTTTCATTTTTATCTCGAGCATCAAAATCACTTCATAAACCAGATTTATATTTATAGTTTCCTGGGTAATACAGAGTTTGATTTCTATGGAAGAAAAGTTTCTCTGATTAACTTCAAACCTAATTTCTTGTTCTTCACAGAGGTCATAACGGAGTTCGATCCTGTGTAGACTGTCTTCAAACTGACGTAAGTACCTGCTAACGCAGGATTCTTTACAAAAAAATGATTTTTTTTTTCGTCTGATTTTGTTATAATTTATTGTTTTATTTATATTTTTTGGTTATTGAGCAAATAAAATTGACTTAGAACAGATTTTGTGGCCACTTTTAGGCAGGAATTTGACATCAAAACTCAATATTTCAATATATATATTCAAACAAAACAAATATTTATACATTTTTTTTCTAGTAATCTAGTCGTTATTTATCACGAGTTTTCTGCATCCACTAAATTGTTGATTACACCATGAATATACACAAAAATCTCACTTTTATTTTTCTCAATTTCTGTATTTCTTTAAATTATTTTACCCCATTTATTTCTTAAATTCTGTTTTTTACCACTTTTATTGCGTGTTTTTACTGTAAAACACTTTTGTTTTTTAAAGGTCATCAATCATAAAATACCTTTTTTTCTTTTTTAATGAAAATACTTTAAAATCACTTCTTAAACACATTCTATCGGCTTGCTTTTATGTGATTTTTTTGTTGATTGTTAACATTTTATTTATTTTAGTGTTCGTTTTATTCTCTTACATCATTTTTTAATAACTAATAGTGTCATTTTTAGCCTTGTTTTTACAGTTTTACCCTCCGATTCCCTTTATTTCTAACTTGGATGTGACACTTTCGGTTCTTTTCTTATTTTATGTAGTATTTTGAAAACCTTTTACTGTGTTTAACTCTATTTCTCTTTGTAAATTCTGTTTTTAAAAGGTGCTAAAGCTGACATTATTATATACTTGTTCGACAAATGGAGGCACAAATTATAAATTAACTGCATGAATAAAACTGCAGAATATCGATTAAACTAAATCTTCGAGGGAAAATGTGGTCCTTGCTGCTGAAAGTCTGCAATTAAACCACCAAAACAAAAGAGAAATCCATGTTTTGTGTGTTTGCATTGGGAATAAAAGCCGCCCAGACGTCCAGACTGCAGCTAAATGACGTAAAATCGTCGTCGTCCTGCAGGTGATGCTCAGACTTCGGGTCGGAATCGGTCGGCCGACGGGGAAAACGTCGGTGGAGCGTCACGTCCTGAGCCGGTTCACCTCTGAGGAGATGAAGGTTCTGGACCAGGTTCTGGTTCAGAGTGTGGACCTCATCCTGACCCAGATCTCCCAGCAGGACGCCCAGTTCCCCTCCTCACCAGCAGGGGGCGGACTAGCAGCACCGAAGAGGAAGCAGAGCTCAGCCTCCAGCGCTGAAGAACCTGCTGCTGCTTCAAGGAGGAAACATGAACCAGATGTTTATTCTCTGAAGTGAAAACTCACCTTTGAAGTGGCAGGAAAAAGACTCAAAACAAGAGAAAAAAACATTGAAAGACTGAGACTTTATGTAATTATTTAGATATGTTTTCACTCAGAAAGTCGGGAACTGATTTCAATAAAGTTGTGTGGACCGCTCGACCTTGTAGAGACGAGTTATTGACAGATGTGACAGTTTACCATACACAAACGGTGGGAAAAAAATGTTGGATTCTTATGCAAATTGAAGATTTCAGAGCATCAGTTTGGATTAAAATTAAGAGGATTGTTTGCTTATGTGGAGCTCAACTCCCTGAAGTCACGACCAACATAAATAACGGAGAGTTTAAATAATCTGATGAGGTTTTATTGATCAAAATGGGCTAAAAATAGGCATCGTTGGAGCAATGTAAAAAAAATAAATAAAAATCCCATAGAAAAATGGTGGGATAGTGGAAGAGTCAACTACTGTCAGAATCTTGTAAATATTTCTAAATAATAATGATATTTTTAGTTAAGGCTAAAACACTGTAATCTTACACTTGCTTTTTGCAAAAGAACAAACTTGATTTGCCTGTTTGGAAAAATATGCTTTTTTAAATGTGTTTTTGAAAATTTTACATTGAAAACCCACTTAACCCAAAGATTCACCTTTTAACATAGAAACCTCCTTCAGAACCAGGTTCAGGACAGACAGACATCTGCCTCAACCAGTCGGAGTGAAATAAAGCGAAAAAAACTATTAATCCAAAGATTCACTTTAAGCAGCTCATTGGTGACAGTAAAGAAAAGGAAGAAGTACCTTTGGACATATAGAAACCTTTAGCAGAACCAGGTTCAGGACAGACAGACATCTGCCTCAACCAGTCGGGGTGAAGGTGAAGAACAAACAAAACCTAAAACACTGAAGCTGCAGATTAGAGAAAACACAGTTAATAACTTGCAAAATCTTTTCTAAATGCATGAAATAACAAGAATCTCCGAAAACTCAAACTTATCCAGATGTAAAGACCAAAGCTAAGACGAAACATACAAGCTAGCAGTTGTAAAGCTTTGGAACAACTTTTTAGAAAATACAAGATAAACCTCACTATATAGATGGTATTTAATTGCTTTGGCTGCTTCCACTGGTCTTAATGTTTCTTATTTTCTTTTATTTTCAACAACTTTCCATCCTTTTCTGCCTGTTTCAGTGTTTTGTACCATTTTATTTTGTTTTACTAATTGATTTTACAACAGTTTGGTCAACTCAGGTTGTGTTTTTAATGTGCGTTCTATCTATGTAAATAAATAAACTGAAATTAAACGCATTAATAAATACAATAATACAATATTAAGAGAGGATAAGCCTTTATTAATCCCACAGCGGGGAAGTTTGCACATTAAAAGCAATAAAACTTTTATAAGCAATCAAAAGACGTCCCATAAAAACAAGTCGATAAAAATAAAGGCATATAAATATAAAAGCAGAAAAACTTGACTTAACACCTGGAAAATTCACCAGAAGTTAAAATGTAAGTTTATCTACGGAACAGTGTCGGTAGATCTGGATGTTTTAGGCTATTTAACTTGGCTGCAACCTCATGGTGGCGCCAGAGGAAAAGTCAGATGATCACCAAACTCAGCAGGGTTCATCTTCTGAGCACCATGAATGGTTGGACCAATTTCTGCACCAATCCATGAAGTTGGTGTTGAGATAAGTTGATCTGTTGGTGGCACTACAGGAACAGTAAGAAATAGGATTCATCCTCAGGGGACCATGAATGCACCATGTTTGACCTAAATATATCACATAATTAATTACAAAATCTAATTTATTATCTATAGAGCCTTAAATGAACCTCTCTGAGATACACTTGCGTTCAAATAACCAGAGTTATCGTTAATATTTCAACTTTGTCCATTAAAAATAATAAACTGGAGCAACTTCTGCTAATATTTTAACCATAAATATCAGATTTACAGGGTGGAAATGCTCCTTCTGGACTATTTTGAAACCACCTGTTGAATATTAGTTGCATTAATACATCTTTTACTTCTATTTCTACTATGAAGACTACTATGGTGGTCTTAAATGTAACACACCACTGAAAAAAGGTTCATAAATGAGAAATTCTTGCCTTCTTTGAACACTAATATGGCTCTTTAACAGAAAACCAACAGGATTCTGAGGTTTTCTGGTAGTTTTAGGAGTGAAATCAAAAGTTTTTCTGGTAATAAATGTAGAGAAATGTGTGTTATAGATGAATATGTATGCATTTCTACCATTATTGCTGGTATTTAATGTAATTTGCAATTGCAAAAAAGTCCATCATTTCCACTTTCTTTGAAAACCAGTTTAGCTTTTTTAACGAAACTGTCAGAACTTTTAGGTTTTCTTGTAGTTTTTGGAGTTAAATCTAAAGTTTTTTTGGTAATAAATGTGATAAATTGTGTTAAATGAGCTCCAGCATTAACAGAGTTGGAAAACTTTCTGTTCATTTGATCCATTTTATTGTATTTGATGGTTTTAGCTGCATGTTTGGTGTTAAATTGACTGTAAATGTAGCTTTTCTTAATATATGATGGATATCTTGCATTTTGTGCTCAGTTTGGTTAGAAAGTCAAAGTTTCTAAGTCTGAATGTTGTGAATTATTCATTCTTTTGTTCTCCTGCAGGCCTGGGAGGATAAATATCTTATTTAGTTCGTCCTGGAGGCACCGCTAACACAAAAAGCTCTTTACTCGTAGCTCGGTTTGTCGTCTTTTTGGCTCTTTCAGGCTCAGAAACATATTGATTTCTTCCTTCCGATTGTCACACTAATTACACTCTTCATCAATTAGGCGTCTCTTTAATGAGTCGCATCCCGTCAAGAGGCGCTTTTCCTTCTCACACTGCACAGAATGCTGGAGGAGGAGGGGGGAAGCCAGAAAAGAGCATATAAAACAGCGGAAAGAGGCCGCTGAATGAGGGAAATCAATACAAAGGAGGCCAGTAGATTGCGATGGAAGGCCGGAGAAGAAAGGCAGCGCAGAAACAAAAGGGCCCGAACATTGTTCGGGTTTGTTTGAGGCCTTCTGTCCTGCTGCCGGGACACACTGGTGGACCTGGAGAGGAGGAGGACGGAGCTGAAAGGGGCTTGGGCCTCCAGGAACCTCCCATCTCTGGGTGCCGTGACCCCGGCCGGCAGCCCTCGGACTCGTTCCCAGCCTCCTCCTGCTCCGGCCGGCTTTAGGAGGCTTCAATGACTTTCCTTTGGCCAGCAGGTCAGAGGTCAGCTGGACACCTTTTAGAGAAAAACCCTCAATTTATTCAGGAATGAAACCTCCCCTCTGACCCAGTGGGGGGTCTTCCCCACTAAACACAAACCCCCCGGTGGGAAGCTTCTTCTTTTTAAAGCGCCGATCAATATTTAGTGGTCAAAGCTCCAAATATCTCCACATCTACTGAAGGGATTCCCATGAAAGTTGGTTCTACAACCCAACTGTAGATGTTTCTCCATGCTGAATGTATCTCCAACAACTTCCTTCTCTGTTCACTGTTTCTGAGCCGAGCTGCATTTATATTGTGGTCATTTAGTGTCTCATTTGTGTCGTTTTGTGCCTCATTATGGTCATTTTATGCGTCTTTGGGACAGTTTTGTCTCTTTGTGTTCACTTTGTGTCCCATTTTTGTCATTGTATGTCTTGTTGGTGCCATTTTGTGGTTGTGTTGTCTCCTCATACTGCAGATATTTAACTATTTCCATGTTTCCTCTCCAGACTTTACTCTGCTCATCATCTGTAGAAAGATTTCACCATGCTGAATGGATCTCCAACAACTCACATGATTTTTATTGTTCTGTGTCTTGTTTTGGTCATTTTTCGTCTCTTTTGGCTCATTTTGTGTCTTTTTCTGGTCCATTAGTGTCTCGTTTTGTTTTTGTCCAGTTTGTTGTATCATTTTTTTGTCTTGTTTTGTGTCTCGCTTTTGTCATTATAGATATTTAACTGTTTGTATGTGTCCAGCCCCTACAAACTTTTCCTGTCTACTCTGTTCATCATCAGTAGAAAGATGTTTCACCATGCTGAATGTATCTCCAACAACTTCCTTCTCTGTTCACTATTTCTGAGCCATGCTGCATTTATTTTATTCATCCAGTAGCTTTGATTTTACTCTCAGTGTAAAATTGTCCAAAACAATTTGAAGCTTTTCCAAAGTAAGATGTAATTGTCCAAAATTACACAAGACGTGTCTGAAATAACTTGAAACTTACTTTAAAAAACAACCCAAAATTACTTGAAACTGGCTCCAAATGACATTTTTTTTAAGTTATTATGGACAATTTCAGTAGTTGTGGACAAAATTTTTGTCACTTTGGATGATATTTAGTCCAGTTTTGAGCCTCTGCTCATCAGTAGAAAGATGTTTCACCATGCTGAATTTATCTCCATCAACTTCCTTCTCTGTTCACTGTTTCTGAGCCATGCTGCATTTATTTTATTCATCCAGTAGGTTGGATTTTCCTCTCAGATTCTTTTGTTGTCTGCGCTTTTCTGTCTTATTTTTACCATTTTGTGTCTCATTTTAGTCATTTTCTGCCTCTTTGGAGCAGTTTTGTCTCTTTGTGTTCATTTTGTGTCTCATTTTTGATGTTTTGTGTCTTGTTAGTACCATTTTCAGTCTCTCTCAGGTTGTTTTATTTCCTCATATTATAGATATTTTCCTGTTGTCCTTTCTACAAACTTCTACAAACCCATCCTCTCTGCTGTGTGGAAACTCAGCTTGCAGTTCAGCCTGAAAACTCTTTTAAAGCAGCTTGACACAGTTTGACATTAAGGAAGCAGCAACACAACACTGATGTGAAAAACCCAAACAGTGACCAAGAGTACTTCTCCTTCAGGTACTTTAACTACATTTAGGTAGTACTTGGGTTTTACTTGGGCTTATATTAAGTCCAGTTTCAGCTGTTAGAAATGGGAGTCTGAGCTAACTCCCCTCATGTCTTAAAGGAACAGGACACCAAACATCTGCAGATATTTTAACGATTTTAGTTTCGTTCTATGATTTTCTGATATGATTTGACGTCACGCTGACATGAAGGAACCTGGAGAACTCTCATCTCATCTCATCTCGTCTCATCTTTATCTAATTTGATCTTATCTCATCTTTTCTTTATCTCATCTTATCTCAACATTATCGTATCTCATCTCATCTTTATCTTATTTAATCTCATCTTATTTTATCTCATCTTTTTCTTATTTCATTTTATCTCTTATCTCATCTTATTTTATCTTATCTTGTCGTATCTTATTTCGTCTTATCTCATCTTTATCTTATTTCATCTCATCTTTATCAGTGTATCGTCTCTATCTTTATCTTTTCTCATCTGATTTCAGCTCATCTCATTGCATCCTTTCTTTAGATTATATCATCTTTAAACTATCCCATCTCATCTCATCTCATCTCATCTCATCTCATCTCAATCTTTACCTTTATAATATATTATCTCATCTCATCTTTATGACTTCCTCATCTCATCTTAGATTATACATTATATTACCTATATCTCTTCATATCTCTTCTTATCTCATTTTTATATTATATTTTCTCATCTTATCTTATCTCATCTCATCTTTATCTGTCTAGTCTCATCTCTATCTTTATCTTATCTCATCTTATTTCATCTCGTCATTGCATCTTATCTTTTGATGATTTTGTCTCATCTTTTTATTTATCTTTATCTCATCTCAATTTTTACCTTTATAATATATTATCATATCTCATCTCATCTATATCTCAACTAATCTCATCTCATCCTTATCTGACTTCACGTCACCTTGTCATTATCTCATCTTAATCTTGATCTAAATATTATCTTTATCTCTTCTTATCGCTTCTTTTCTCATCTCTATATTATATTTTCTCATCTTATCTCATTTTTATCTTTATCTTATCTCATCTTTATCTGACTTCATCTCATGTCATCACTATCTCATCTCAAACTTTATCTTTATATTACATAATATATTATCTTTATCTCTTTTTATCTCCTGTCATCTTCATATTGTATTTTCTCATCTAATTTTTATCTTTATCTCATCTCATCTTAATAATGTAGACATGGATTTAATAACTGTAAAATCCTGTCCATGCTTCATGGTAATATCCAGATATTTTTATGTATTTTATTTTATAATACATTTCGCTTCTATTGACTTGTAGAATCTATAATCCATCAATACAAACAGGTTGATAATTGTTTTCTTTACATTTATTAACCTCATATTTCATCCTGTATTGATTAACGAAGGCTCTGATTGGTTCTTTTCCTCTCTGATGTTCCATTATATTCCTGCAGGGACTCTGAGCAGCAAACAGTGAGTTAATGTTGACTTTAATGTGTTTTATCTCTTCCTGTGTCACTGCAGCAGAGACCTGTGGTGAATCTGAGCGTCCTTTCCTTCCTTTATCTTGTTTTTTTTCTTCTTCTTTTTCCTCCAGAGCAGACTGAATGTTTGCAGCATTACAGTGAATCCAGGCCTCCCTTTTCCTTCCGATGAGGCAGCATTAATAACGCGTCCTTCTCCCCTTTCACAGTCGTAATCTGCTGCCATCTCGGGCCTCCAGCGCTAAATTATTCCTACAGGGCTGTGAAAAGGCAGCAGCGGGGCCCTTTAAGAGGCAAATGAGCATCCAGACGGCCAAACATGTTCCCAGCCGCCCAAACGGTGACTCTGAACCCAGAGATGTGACGAGAGAAGGCGTCCGCCATCGCCCCGGAGGCAAAGCCTGCTGGGTAATTTATCCTTTAACCCCTCAGCTGGTTGTTTCCGCAAGGAGAGCAACAGGACGACATAAACAGGCTGGAAGAGCAGTTTACTGGCTGTTTTTAAGTTAAAATGTACTGGTTGATCTGAAAAAAACACTTCTGGAGCATTCTGATTATTATAGTATAATATTTCAATTTTATCTCTTCTTTCTGGTATAATATTTCATTTTTATCACTTTTTTCACTCCTAATATTTCATTTTATGTCTTTCTTTGTGTTTAATATTCATTTTTATCTTCTTTTAGGTATAATATTTCATTTTATCTCTTTTTTGGGTGTAATATTTCACTTTATCTCTTCTTTCAGGTAAAATATTTTATTTGTATCTTTTCTTTCAGGTGTAATATTTCATTCTTATCTATTTGTGGGTATAATATTTTGTTTTATCTCTTCTTTTGGGTATAATTCAATTATATCTCTTCTTTTGGTTATAATATTTCAGTTTTTCCTCTTTCGAGTGTAATATTTCATGTTATCTCCTTCGGGTGTAATATTTCATTTTATCTCTTCCTTCAGCTGTAATATTTCGTTTTATGTCTTCTTTCAGGTGTAATATTTCATTTTATCTCTTCTTTTGGGTGTAATATTTCACTTTTATCTCGTTTTCTAGGTGTAATATTTCATTTTATCTCTTCTTTCAGGTGTAATATTTCATTTTCATGTCTTCTTTTGGGTATAATATTTCATTTTATGTCTTCTTTTGGGTATACTATTTCCTTTTTATTTCTTCTTTCAGGTGTACGGAAATCCAGAGCGACACTTTTTTAGGCAAATATTGGTGAATAAAAGCAAAAAGTCACACCAAAACTTTTATTTCTATGGATTGCATTCATATTCTGCAATTCTACCTTATGAGAGTGCAACAGACTCGCTGTTCCACCATTTAGCAGTTGTTTTAAGGTTTAATTTTACTGTTCTGATGTGTAAAACTATCTTGATCTTATTTCATGTCATCTTTATCTTATCTTTATCGTATCATATCTCATCTCTATCTTTATCTTATCTCATCTCATATTTATCTTTACCTTATTTCATCTCATTTTTAAATCTCATTTAATCTCTGTATTATCTTTATCGTGTCTCATCTCATCTGTTGTTTAGCTTTTTCTTATTTCATGTCATCTCGTCTTTCAGTTTTGACCTTTAGTTCTGTGGATTTCTTTCATATTTAACAACAGGACGACACAAACCTGCTAAATCCACATTTATCAGTCATTTCAAGATACATTTTTGCTGTTTTTATCTCTAAAGCCTCTTATAAAACATTCAGATCATCACAGGAAACCCAGAGTGACTTTTAAATTTAATAAAAGAAGTTTTTCTTGACAGCCCATTTAATCTGGTTTAATCACTATAAATAAACTTAAATATTGTTTCACTAATATTTGAACAATTTTTAAACTAATTATAAAATAATTTATTTATTCATGTAATGTTTAATAAGAAATAAAAATAATTTCATATTTATGCAAATCAATCTGTGTAAAAAAGGCTTAATAAAATTTTATTTTTGAATAAATTAAGGTGATGATTTTCCAGTTTTTAAACAAATGTTCTACATTTTAAATGTATTTATATGTTTATAGGGTTTAATCTTAGTAAATGATGCTCTGTTAAATTTTTTAAAAATAATTTCATTTTAAATCAAATACAATCACATAATCAAATCCATATTTTTTCTCACTTTTTTAGTTGCAGGTGTCAGAGATTTTGTGCTTCCTTTGTTTACTGTTGTTTACTGTTACTGTAAATAAGCTTTATTCGATGTTTTAATCATTTTAATTTATTGAAATAAATCATTTTATTTTACATTTTAATTAAATAATAATTTAATTTATGTTTTTACTCGTATCAGAGTAAAGCTTCTGTACTTTTTAAATGTATTCATACATATTCAATAAAGTTTAATCACACTAAATCAGCTAAATTAAGTTTAATATTTGAATTAAAGTCATAGAAACTACATTAATATTTTTACTAGGATTTAAAAAGTTTTTTATTTCTATGGATTTCTTGCTGGGAATAAACTTAGTAAAAAAAATAATTAAGCTTATATGATTTTTGCTTGTGTTTTAGGACCAATTTCGACAGTTTTTAAAATTAATTAAATTAAATTAATTTCTATATTTATTTACATAATTTAGTTTTAGTTTTCAATTAATTAAGGTTCTATTTTTTTAATCGGTTTTTGATATTTACTATTTATATAGATTAATCACTGATAAACTGAATAAAAATTTATTCATGAAATAATGCAACTCATAAATAAATAATGAAATGATATTTATTATTTCCTACCAAGATATTAGCAAACTTTGAATTATCAAATAAATTTGGAAAAAAAATCAGTATTTTCTAATATATTTTTTTCATGAGGAATTGTTAATATGTTATTAGAAAATAATCACTGTAAATAAGCTCAATGAAAGCTTAGTAATTTTTTAATAAAGTTTTTACTTCTTTGTATTGTTTTAATCACTTAAAGTCATAAAAATAATTCTTTTTAATTTTTAATTAAAAAAATATTTTTAAAGCTTTGTTGATTTTTCAAGAATAATTTAATTTGAAATTACAACTTTTTCGATTTAAATAATTCTTTTTAACCAAAATAACAACAAATAAATCATTTTTATTAGTTTATTTAATGCTTTCAGTCATTTATTTCCTTAGAATTCAGTTCAGTACTTTTTAAATGTATTTATACACATTTAATCAGGTTTCTCACTGTAAATAAGCTTAATTAAGCTTTTTTAAGAATTAAGGTTATATGTTTTTGTATTTTTGTTTTTGTTGGACCAATTTCTAAAATCTTTTTATTAACTGAAGCATGAGAAGAAATTATATGTTTTTGAGAAGAATTTTAACAATTTTTAAGTTGTTTAAATTAATCATCCATACAAATACTGGAAAAAAATAACAGCAAACAAGATTAAATAGATCTTATATTTAATTAACTAAGGCTCTAATGTTTAAAATCAGTTTTTGATAATATATTAGCATTTTTCACTCTTTGTTTTTTTTTTTTACCAGTTTCTATTTTATTTAATCGCTTAAAGTCATAAAAATACATTTTACTAAGATTTTAGGAATTTAATATTGTTAAATTAGTTTATTTTAAAACTTTTTTCAAGCTGTTACATTTAAAATAATAATACTACTAATAATTTGTTCTTAAATACAATTTTTTCGATTTCAATAATTATTTTTAATCAAAAATAACAACAACTAAATCATTTTATTTGTTTATTTAATGCTTACAGTCATTTTTTCCTCAGTCTGAAGCTCATTTTTATGTTAAACAAGAACCCAGTTGTGTGTTTATTTTCTGTAGGTGTCAGAGCCTTTCGCCTCCTTTGTTTACTGTTGTTTACTGTTGTTTACTGTTGTTGTTTAGAGCAGGGCGTCATGGACAGCTACAGAGTTGTTCTTGTGTCCAGAAAGCGGAGCTTGTTTCTTTAAGAGGTTTCATCTCCAGCTGCTCCTGGATTCATCTCCTCTCCTCCTCCTCCTCCTCCTAACAATGGACATTCATCACGAGCCCCCCACGCTGCGTGTCGTGCGTGTTCTATTCAAATCTCAGTACCAGGAGCGCGGCGGCTCCACTTCCACGGCTCCGTGACACCGGCGGCGCTCATTGTCGGAGGAGCCCCAGAAAAAGAGCCGCAGCGCCGGAGGAGGAGAACCGGACCGGTCCCCGGGAGCCTCCAGCCTCCTTACCCGCCTCTCCTGCTCCCATCCTCGGCCGCTTTCCCCCCGGAGTCCCGCTGCCAGACCCTGGAGCTTACTGGAGCCTTTCTTTATTTTATAAATTTAGAATTTTTTGGAGCTTGAAGGAAGGAACCGGATGGATGCTGGAGCTGGAGGACAGATGAGACCGAACAGGTGCAGATATGGCGGAAAACAGGAGTTGAATGAATGAATGAAGGAAGGAAGGAAGGAAGGTGTGTTTCTGAGGATTATTCACAGAAATCGGAGCTAATTAGCGGCTTTTAATTGGATCACAGGAGCTGGAGAGGAGAAGCTTCATCCCTCCTGATAATCTGACTGAAACCCTTCATCTTTTCTGTGTTTTTTTGAGCTCTAGCTGCTGATTGTCCAAACGCAATTCTTGTGAAATGATCAAACGGAACCGAGAATTGTGCCTGGACATCTGTTGCTGGAGCTCCTCTCCTCTCAGAAGATTCCACTTTCTCCTGCTTTCCAGCACGTTGTTATTCTTTCTGGGACTTTTCTGTTTCTCTTCCAGGGCCTCACACTTTAAAAACTGCATTTTTAGCTGATTTAGCTGCAAAAAAATGACAAATTTGGACTCAAAGAAACTCAGATTTATTCTGTTTAAAGTTCATTTAATCCTCAGAAGATCTGATGTTTTTTTTCTTCCTCTAATTGAAGTTTGCATGTCTGAATGAAAAATCTGGAAAGGAACACTCATGTTTATTTACTTTTAAATCACAATTCATGTTAATATTCTGTATAAATATGTGTCTCATGTTGCAGAAAATCTAAAGATGCGGTGGTTTATTTTATTTCTAAGACAAGATTGGACTCTTTTCAGCAAAAAAAAAAAGCCAAATTTTATATTTTTTTCTGCAAACAAGGCCAAAATTAGAAGTTTGTCTGCATAAAAAGGCCGAAATTGGAGTTTTTCCCTGCAATAAAGGGCCAAAATTGGAGTTTTTTTCTGGCAATAAAGGCCAAAATCTAACTTTTTTTTCTGCAAAAAAGGACCAAAATTTGACTCTTTATCTGCAACAAAAGGTCAAAATTTGTCTGTTTTCTGCACAAGTCGAAAGTTTGACTCTTTTCTGTACAGAAAGGCCAGAATTGGCCTTTTTTTAAGCAAAAAAGGGAAAAAATTTAACTCGTGAAAAAAAGACAAAAATTGGACTGTCTTCTGTACAAAAAGGCTAGAATTGGACTTTTTTTCTGCAAAAAAAATCCAAAAATCTGACTCTTTTCTGCAAAGAAAAGGCCAAAACTGAACTATTTTCTATTTAAAAAGGCCAAAATTTGACTCTTTAATGCAAAAAAAGGACAAAATTGGACTCTTTTCCTCATAAAAAAGCCAAAATTTGACTTTTTTTCTACAAAAAGAGGCCAGACTTTTGCTGAAAAGAGGCTACAGCTGAATACTTTTCTGCAAAAAGTGGCCAAAATTGAACTATTGTGTCCATAAAAAGGCCAAAAATTGACTTTTTTTCTGCAAAAAAGGTCAAAATTATACTTTTTTGCTAAAAAATTGGATTATTTTCTCTTGCGAAACAAAAATAAAATTGAACTCTTTTCCTCATAAAAAGGCCAACATTTGACTCTTTAATGCAAAAAAGGCCAAAATTTGACTTTTTTCTGCAAAAAAAGGCCAAAATTTGACTTTTTCTGCAAAGAGGCCAGAGTTTTGCTGAAAAGAGGCTACAGTTGAATACTTTCCTGCAAAAAAAGGCCAAAATTGAACTTTTTTCTGTAAAAAAGGCCAGAATGTTCCTTCTTCCTTCAGCAGGAGGAAAACGAGGCCACGCAGCGAGATAAAGACCATAATTAAGTATTTTACAAGCTGCAAGGTTTTTTTTCCAACCTGTTGGAGTGAAACTAATATTTGTGAGCTGCTTCTTTCTCCGTTCAGGGAAGCTTTTATTGTCGCTGCGCCGCTGAGCTTTTGTCGCCGCCTTTTGTTGGCGTTTTTTGGGGGATTATAATTAGCATAATTCTCCAGGAATGTATCATTTTAATTTAGTTTAACAAACCGTGACCCTTCCAGGCCTTTATCCGCAGAAAGACGCCGTTACAAGCCGATAAAGTCCGTTTGTGCTGCTTCAGCTCTTAATGAATAATAAAGAATTCATTCGTCATCGCAGGAATCAGCTCTGATTGCTTTTTAAACTCTTCTTGCATCTTTTCTTTCTCATTAGTTCATTTTTCTTTCTTTGCATCCTCATTTTTATTGTTTAAATTTCATTTCTAAGCTGCAGAGTTGGAGTTGAAGCTAGAAATTTGGTCAAAAGATTTTTTTTTTCTTTTTTTTGAAGAGAAGTTTGCAATCCTCAGAAATTAAAAGATGCATCAATTCTGTCTAAACATGCGTCTCATTTTGCAGAAAATCTAAATATGCATTGATTTATTTTGTTTATTAGAGAAATTTGCATGTAGAAAAGAACACTTTTAATAGAAAATTCATATTTATTTAGATATTAAACATGCATTTAATCTTCAGAAATAAGAAGATTCAGTGTGTTTTTCTATTTTTAAGACAAGTTTGTTTGAAGAAATTAGAAATCTGAAAAGGAAACTCATATTTATTAATATTTAAAGTTAATTTAATCCTCAGAAATCAAAAGATGCATTGATTTTTCTACTTATGACGAGTTTGTATGAAGAAATGCAAAATTTTTAAAGCAAAATTCATATTTGTTAATATTTAAATTGCATTTAATCCTCAGAAATCAAAAGACGAAGAATTTTTTCTACTTGTTCTATAAGTTTGTATGAAGAAATGATAATTTAAAAAAAGCCTCATATTTATTATTATTTAAATTGCATTTCATCGACAGAAATTCCAACATCCATCGGTTTTTCTCCTTTTTATAGAAGTTTGCATGAACAAATGAAAAATTTTGCAAGGAATTTCGTATTTATTTATCTTTAAAGTGCATTTAATGTTAATATATTTATCTAAATATGTGTCTCATTTTGCAGAATATTGAAAAATTCATTGGTTTATTCTGTTTCTAAAAGAAATCTGTATGCAGAAATGACTCATTTTTAAAGGAAACTCATATTTAATGTATTTAAAGTTCATTTAATCCTCATAAATGAGAAGATCTGATTTTTTTTTCTACTTTTAATAGAAGTTTGCATGGAGAAAAGAACATTTTTAATAGGAAACTCTTATTTATTTAGATATTTAATGTGCATTTAATTTTCAGAAATCAAAATATGCACAATTTTTCTATTTCTAAGACGGTTAGAAATGAGAAATTTTAAAAGGAAACATATTTGTTTATATTTAATATGCATTTAATCATCAGAAAATAAAACATGCATTGTGTTTTTTTCTATTTCTACTATAAGCTTGCATGTAAAAATGAGAAATTAAAAAAAGAAATTTATATTTATTTACATTTAAAAAGCAATGAATGTCAATATTCTGTCTAAATATGTGCCTCATGCAAAAAAAATCAAAATATTCTTTCTTTTTTCTATTTCTAAGACAAAACTGGACTCCTTTCAGCAAAAGAATTGACAAAATTTGATTTTTTCCTCTGCAAAAAAGGCCAAAATTGGACTTTTTCCTGGAAAAAAAGGTCAAACTTGAACTCTTTTCTGCAATAGAAGTTTATCAACATTTTCTGCTAAAAGGAAAAATCTAAATCTGAATTGTGTTTTTATTTCTAATTGAAGTTTGTATGCAGAAATGAGAAATTTTAAGGGGAAAATCATATTTATTTACATTTAAATCGCATTTAATGTTAATATTCTGTCTAAATATGTCTCTTTTGCAGAAAATCAAAACATTCATTGGTTTATTCTATTTCTAAGATGAATTTGCAAGTACAAAATAACCACTTTTCAGGGGAAACTCATATTTAATTCTAATAAAAGTGCATTTAATCCCCAGAAATCAAAACATACATCGGTTTTTGGTCCGTGCACGGATCTGGTAATTGGATTTTCCTTCTGAAACGGGGATTGAAAAACAGAAAAGGAGTGGTTATTTGATTTTCGTTTGAAAATACAAAATTAAAATTGAAATACAAGGCATTTTCCGTTTTCATGATCAAACAGGGATATACGATTTTTTTAAAATGCTTTGATTTTCGTTTTATATTTAGAATAACAAGAAAGTAAAATCAGTAAGAGACAGAAACGAAAAAAGGTCCGTTTTTTCATTTTCTGAGACCGGAAGTGGTCATCAGCAAGAGTGTAGCCAAACAGAGTTTGGTGCAGAAACTGGATATAATTTTTTTTCGTTAGTTTTCATCGTCAAAATGAGAGATCAGGTGGTCGATCTTAAAATAAAACAATATTTTTTCTTTTTATAGAGTGTTAAAGTTTTGCGAAGCCAGGGGCGGGACTACTTGATTGACAGTCTGGAATGATTGACAGGTCCTATGGAGGAGGCAGCAGAGACTCTGCTCTCCTCGTTTGGATTAATTCTGATATAATAACTGTTGGTTTATTTATCGGTGCAGCAGCAGAACATTTTCCACAGACAGTTTTCCTGCCCGTTGGCTTGTTTTAACCAGTTTTCTGGCTTCGGCTGATTCTACCAGCAGACACTGAAAGGACTCTGATAGTTCGGTAAGTTAATGTTTATTTTCGTATCGGTGCCGCTTTTAATGCACTTTATACGCAGCTTTAGTGTCAGATATAATGTGTGCCATGCAGTCCAGATGTTGGTGGAGTTTATTTCTGTGTGTGTTGACCAGAGAAGAAATGTAGCATAGTAAATATTAGCTTTAATGTTAGCGATGCTAACCGAGCTAGCTGTTCAGTCGTAGCCTGATTAAAGCTAACCTAACATCAAGCTAACGTAGCATCAAGCTAATGTGTTGAGTTTCATGTAAACAGCTGAAGTGTGTTGCTGTAATGTGGTTCATTAAGTTCATAAAACTGTGGCTGGTTGACGTTAATGTAATGTTCAGGAAACTTAAATGTGATTAAAACAGTAACGTTAATGTTCTAGTTGTCAGTAATCAGCTTTAATATGACACTAAAACAGACTCTGATAGTTTTAAATGACATCAGTTTCATTAATTTGTTGAAAATTGTCTCATTTGTTGTTGTGATGTTGCTGCTGATTCATTAAAACCAGATGATCCGTGTTGAAGTTACCTTTAGTTCTAGTATCAGAAGTACAAGAAGGAAAATGGAAGTTTAGTTCTGCTACGTCAAAGATTTCAGGAATAAAATAACTAAATAAGTCTTTATGCCTCAAACTTTATTTTTACAATAAAGAAATAATGAAATAATCACAGATAATAAAAATATAAATAGCAGAGAAAACCTGAGAGAATAATTTCCTGAAAAGTCTGTGAAGGAAAAGCAGCTTTTTATCCTGAAAGATCAGAATCAGCTCCAACATCTGCATCTGACAGCATCAAGTCAACCAGAAAGAAAAGAAAAAAGAAAATGACTTCTTTCTGATCACATCTGTTCCGCTGCTCACAGTCTGCTGCTGCTCACATTTTTCACATTTATTTAATTTTTTTTATTTTTACGTTTCACCCACAGCGTGCTTTAGGGCAGCCGGGTCGGACTTGATGTTTGAAATACTGACCGACAGCTCAGATTTAACTGTCTTTAGTTCCGTTTTGATGGGTGTTAAACTTTCACTCAAAGTCGCCAGGAGCTGGGTCTTTAAAATAACCGCCGTCTCGTTACAGAGTGAAAGTAGAAGTTCCTCCTGAAGGTCAGAGATTGCAGCATCTGAAGGCCTCTTCAAAAGAAGACATAGTTGATGAACGCGTTCTGGAGCAGGACCAGAAAGACCACGACCAAGCAGCCTTGAGATCTTAGGCAGCGTCTCCCTCAGGTGGGTGTCAACGGTGTTCACGGTCAGGTCTGTGGTAATCCCATCAAAAAACAAAACAGAAAAAAATCAAGATCATAAATCAACATGTAACCAAAGCACTCTGTGTATAACGCCATAGTATAGGATGTAGCTCAGAAAATGTCAAAGTATAGTAGACTTTTCAAGAATAACAGTATGGCCTGAAGTTCATAGTATAGCATGTGGCTCAAAAAACGTTGTAGTATAGCATGTGGCTCAAAACACGTCCTAGTATAGCATGTGGCTCTAAAAGCGTCATAGTATAGCATGTTGCTCTAAAAACATCGTAGTATAGCATGTTGCTCTAAAAACATCGTAGTATAGCATGTGGCTCAAAAAACGTCATAGTTTAGCATGTCGTGCTAAAAACGTGCCAGATAATGAAATAATGGAAAAGAGGCCGTGAAAAACACTCCAGAAAGGTTTTCTTTTAAAAAATAATTAAAAAAAATCATCATGAATTTTCGCGCAAAAAAAACACCTTACTATACTGTCGAAAAAAAAGGCGATTTTTCAAACATGTTGTAAAAACATCCCATATGATGAAATGATGTAAAGGAGGCCGTGAAAAACACTCCAGAAAGGTTTTCTTTGAAAAAAAAATCATCATGAATTTTGGCCCAACAAAAAACGCCTTACTATACTATGTCGAAAAAAAAGGCGATTTTTCAAACATGTTGTAAAAACGTGCCATATGATGAAATAATGTAAAGGAGGCCGTGAAAAACACTCCAGAAAGGTTTTATTTGAAAAAAAAATCATCATGAATTTTGGCGCAAAAAGAAACGCCTTACTATACTATGTCGAAAAAAAATGTGATTTTTCAAACATGTTGTAAAAAGGTGCCATATGATGAAATAATGTAAAGGAGGCCATGAAAAACAATCCAGAAAGGTTTTCTTTAAAAAAAAAAACCCAAAACAATCATCATGAATTTTCGCACAAAAAAACGCCTTACTATACTATGTCGAAAAAAAAATGTGATTTTTCAAACATGTTGTAAAAACGTGCCATATGATGAAATAATGTAAAGGAGGCCGTGAAAAACACTCCAGAAAGGTTTTCTTTGAAAAAAAAATCATCATGAATTTTGCGCAAAAAAAACGCCTTACTATACTATGTCGAAAAAAAATGTGATTTTTCAAACATGTTGTAAAAACGTGCCATATGATGAAATAATGTAAAGGAGGCCGTGAAAAACACTCCAGAAAGGTTTTCTTTGAAAAAAAAATCATCATGAATTTTGGCGCAAAAAAAACGCCTTACTATACTATGTCGAAAAAAAATGAAATTTTTCAAACATGTTGTAAAAACGTGCCATATGATGAAATAATGTAAAGGAGGCCGTGAAAAACACTCCAGAAAGGTTTTCTTTGAAAAAAAAATCATCATGAATTTTGGCGCAAAAAAAACGCCTTACTATACTATGTCGAAAAAAAAATGTGATTTTTCAAACATGTTGTAAAAACGTGCCATATGATGAAATAATGTAAAGGAGGCCGTGAAAAACACTCCAGAAAGGTTTTCTTTGAAAAAAAAAATCATCATGAATTTTGGCGCAAAAAAACGCCTTACTATACTATGTCGAAAAAAAAATGTGATTTTTCAAACATGTTGTAAAAACGTGCCATATGATGAAATAATGTAAAGGAGGCCGTGAAAAACACTCCAGAAAGGTTTTCTTTGAAAAAAAAATCATCATGAATTTTGGCGCAAAAAAACGCCTTACTATACTATGTCGAAAAAAAATGCGATTTTTCAAACATGTTGTAAAAACGTGCCATATGATGAAATAATGTAAAGGAGGCCGTGAAAAACACTCCAGAAAGGTTTTCTTTGAAAAAAAAATCATCATGAATTTTGGCGCAAAAAAAACGCCTTACTATACTATGTCGAAAAAAAATGCGATTTTTCAAACATGTTGTAAAAACGTGCCATATGATGAAATAATGTAAAGGAGGCCGTGAAAAACACTCCAGAAAGGTTTTCTTTAAAAAAAAAAAAAATCATCATGAATTTTGGCGCAAAAAAAACGCCTTACTATACTATGTCGAAAAAAAAATGTGATTTTTCAAACATGTTGTAAAAACGTGCCATATGATGAAATAATGTGAAGAAGGCCGTGAAAAACACTCCAGAAAGGCTTCTTTTTAAAAAAAAAAAAAATCATCATGAATTTTGGCGCAAAAAAACGCCTTACTATACTATGTCGAAAAAAAAATGTGATTTTTCAAACATGTTGTAAAAACGTGCCATATGATGAAATAATGTAAAGGATGGCGTGAAAAACACTCCAGAAAGGTTTTCTTTGAAAAAAAAATCATCATGAATTTTGGCGCAAAAAAACGCCTTACTATACTATGTCGAAAAAAAATGCGAATTTTCAAACATGTTGTAAAAACGTGCCATATGATGAAATAATGTAAAGGAGGCCGTGAAAAACACTCCAGAAAGGTTTTCTTTGAAAAAAAAAAATCATCATGAATTTTGGCGCAAAAAAACGCCTTACTATACTATGTCGAAAAAAAATGTGATTTTTCAAACATGTTGTAAAAACGTGCCATATGATGAAATAATGTGAAGAAGGCCGTGAAAAACACTCCAGAAAGGCTTCTTTTTAAAAAAAAAATAAAAAATCATCATGAATTTTGGCGCAAAAAAACGCCTTACTATACTATGTCGAAAAAAAAATGTGATTTTTCAAACATGTTGTAAAAACGTGCCATATGATGAAATAATGTAAAGGAGGCGTGAAAAACACTCCAGAAAGGTTTTCTTTGAAAAAAAAATCATCATGAATTTTGGCGCAAAAAAAACGCCTTACTATACTATGTCGAAAAAAAATGCAATTTTTCAAACATGTTGTAAAAACGTTCCATATGATGAAATAATGTAAAGGAGGCCGTGAAAAACACTCCAGAAAGGTTTTCTTTGAAAAAAAAATCATCATGAATTTTGGCGCAAAAAAAAACGCCTTACTATACTATGTCGAAAAAAATGCAATTTTTCAAACATGTTGTAAAAACGTGCCATATGATGAAATAATGTAAAGGAGGCCGTGAAAAACACTCCAGAAAGGTTTTCTTTGAAAAAAAAAAATCATCATGAATTTTGGCGCAAAAAAAACGCCTTACTATACTATGTCGAAAAAAAATGTGATTTTTCAAACATGTTGTAAAAACGTGCCATATGATGAAATAATGTAAAGGAGGCCGTGAAAAACACTCCAGAAAGGTTTTTTTTAAAAAAAAAAAAATCATCATGAATTTTGGCGCAAAAAAACGCCTTACTATACTATGTCGAAAAAAAAATGTGATTTTTCAAACATGTTGTAAAAACGTTCCATATGATGAAATAATGTAAAGGAGGCCGTGAAAAACACTCCAGAAAGGTTTTCTTTGAAAAAAAAATCATCATGAATTTTGGCGCAAAAAAAACGCCTTACTATACTATGTCGAAAAAAAAATGTGATTTTTCAAACATGTTGTAAAAACGTGCCATATGATGAAATAATGTAAAGGAGGCGTGAAAAACACTCCAGAAAGGTTTTCTTTGAAAAAAAAATCATCATGAATTTTGGCGCAAAAAAAACGCCTTACTATACTATGTCGAAAAAAAATGCGATTTTTCAAACATGTTGTAAAAACGTGCCATATGATGAAATAATGTAAAGGAGGCCGTGAAAAACACTCCAGAAAGGTTTTCTTTGAAAAAAAAAAATCATCATGAATTTTGGCGCAAAAAAAACGCCTTACTATACTATGTCGAAAAAAAAATGCGATTTTTCAAACATGTTGTAAAAACGTGCCATATGATGAAATAATGTAAAGGAGGCCGTGAAAAACACTCCAGAAAGGTTTTCTTTGAAAAAAAAATCATCATGAATTTTGGCGCAAAAAAAACGCCTTACTATACTATGTCGAAAAAAAATGCGATTTTTCAAACATGTTGTAAAAACGTGCCATATGATGAAATAATGTAAAGGAGGCCGTGAAAAACACTCCAGAAAGGTTTTCTTTAAAAAAAAAAATCATCATGAATTTTGGCGCAAAAAAAACGCCTTACTATACTATGTCGAAAAAAAATGTGATTTTTCAAACATGTTGTAAAAACGTGCCATATGATGAAATAATGTAAAGGAGGCCGTGAAAAACACTCCAGAAAGGCTTCTTTTTAAAAAAAAATAAAAAATCATCATGAATTTTGGCGCAAAAAAACGCCTTACTATACTATGTCGAAAAAAAAATGTGATTTTTCAAACATGTTGTAAAAACGTTCCATATGATGAAATAATGTAAAGGAGGCCGTGAAAAACACTCCAGAAAGGTTTTCTTTGAAAAAAAAATCATCATGAATTTTGGCGCAAAAAAAACGCCTTACTATACTATGTCGAAAAAAAAATGTGATTTTTCAAACATGTTGTAAAAACGTGCCATATGATGAAATAATGTAAAGGAGGCCGTGAAAAACACTCCAGAAAGGTTTTCTTTGAAAAAAAAAATCATCATGAATTTTGGCGCAAAAAAAACGCCTTACTATACTATGTCGAAAAAAAATGCGATTTTTCAAACATGTTGTAAAAACGTTCCATATGATGAAATAATGTAAAGGAGGCCGTGAAAAACACTCCAGAAAGGTTTTCTTTGAAAAAAAAATCATCATGAATTTTGGCGCAAAAAAAACGCCTTACTATACTATGTCGAAAAAAAATGCGATTTTTCAAACATGTTGTAAAAACGTGCCATATGATGAAATAATGTAAAGGAGGCCGTGAAAAACACTCCAGAAAGGTTTTCTTTGAAAAAAAAAATCATCATGAATTTTGGCGCAAAAAAAACGCCTTACTATACTATGTCGAAAAAAAATGTGATTTTTCAAACATGTTGTAAAAACGTGCCATATGATGAAATAATGTAAAGGAGGCCGTGAAAAACACTCCAGAAAGGTTTTCTTTGAAAAAAAAAAATCATCATGAATTTTGGCGCAAAAAAAACGCCTTACTATACTATGTCGAAAAAAAAATGTGATTTTTCAAACATGTTGTAAAAACGTTCCATATGATGAAATAATGTAAAGGAGGCCATGAAAAACACTCCAGAAAGGTTTTCTTTGAAAAAAAAATCATCATGAATTTTGGCGCAAAAAAAACGCCTTACTATACTATGTCGAAAAAAAATGTGATTTTTCAAACATGTTGTAAAAACGTGCCATATGATGAAATAATGTAAAGGAGGCCGTGAAAAACACTCCAGAAAGGTTTTCTTTGAAAAAAAAAAAAAATCATCATGAATTTTGGCGCAAAAAAAACGCCTTACTATACTATGTCGAAAAAAAATGTGATTTTTCAAACATGTTGTAAAAACGTGCCATATGATGAAATAATGTAAAGGAGGCGTGAAAAACACTCCAGAAAGGTTTTCTTTGAAAAAAAAAATCATCATGAATTTTGGCGCAAAAAAAACGCCTTACTATACTATGTCGAAAAAAAATGCAATTTTTCAAACATGTTGTAAAAACGTTCCATATGATGAAATAATGTAAAGGAGGCCGTGAAAAACACTCCAGAAAGGTTTTCTTTGAAAAAAAATCATCATGAATTTTGGCGCAAAAAAAAACGCCTTACTATACTATGTCGAAAAAAAATGCGATTTTTCAAACATGTTGTAAAAACGTGCCATATGATGAAATAATGTAAAGGAGGCCGTGAAAAACACTCCAGAAAGGTTTTCTTTAAAAAAAAAAACAATCATCATGAATTTTCGCACAAAAAAACGCCTTACTATACTATGTCGAAAAAAAAATGTGATTTTTCAAACATGTTGTAAAAACGTGCCATATGATGAAATAATGTAAAGGAGGCCGTGAAAAACACTCCAGAAAGGTTTTCTTTGAAAAAAAAAATCATCATGAATTTTGGCGCAAAAAAAACGCCTTACTATACTATGTCGAAAAAAAAATGTGATTTTTCAAACATGTTGTAAAAACGTGCCATATGATGAAATAATGTAAAGGATGGCGTGAAAAACACTCCAGAAAGGTTTTCTTTGAAAAAAAAATCATCATGAATTTTGGCGCAAAAAAACGCCTTACTATACTATGTCGAAAAAAAATGCGAATTTTCAAACATGTTGTAAAAACGTGCCATATGATGAAATAATGTAAAGGAGGCCGTGAAAAACACTCCAGAAAGGTTTTCTTTGAAAAAAAAAATCATCATGAATTTTGGCGCAAAAAAAACGCCTTACTATACTATGTCGAAAAAAAATGCGATTTTTCAAACATGTTGTAAAAACGTTCCATATGATGAAATAATGTAAAGGAGGCCGTGAAAAACACTCCAGAAAGGTTTTCTTTGAAAAAAAAATCATCATGAATTTTGGCGCAAAAAAAAACGCCTTACTATACTATGTCGAAAAAAAATGCGATTTTTCAAACATGTTGTAAAAACGTGCCATATGATGAAATAATGTAAAGGAGGCCCTGAAAAACACTCCAGAAAGGTTTTCTTTAAAAAAAAACCAAACATCATCATGAATTTTCGCACAAAAAAACGCCTTACTATACTATGTCGAAAAAAAATGTGATTTTTCAAACATGTTGTAAAAACGTGCCATATGATGAAATAATGTAAAGGAGGCCGTGAAAAACACTCCAGAAAGGTTTTCTTTGAAAAAAAATCATCATGAATTTTGGCGCAAAAAAAAAACGCCTTACTATACTATGTCGACAAAACATGCGATTTTGCAAACATGTTCTAAAAACGTTCCATATGATGAAATAATGTGAAGAAGGCCGTGAAAAACACTCCAGAAAGGTTTTCTTTGAAAAAAAAATCATCATGAATTTTGGCGCAAAAAAAACGCCTTACTATACTATGTCGAAAAAAAATGTGATTTTTCAAACATGTTGTAAAAACGTGCCATATGATGAAATAATGTAAAGGAGGCCGTGAAAAACACTCCAGAAAGGTTTTCTTTAAAAAAAAAAATCATCATGAATTTTGGCGCAAAAAAAACGCCTTACTATACTATGTCGAAAAAAAATGTGATTTTGCAAACATGTTCTAAAAACGTTCCATATGATGAAATAATGTGAAGAAGGCCGTGAAAAACACTCCAGAAAGGTTTTCTTTGAAAAAAAAATCATCATGAATTTTGGCGCAAAAAAAACGCCTTACTATACTATGTCGAAAAAAAAATGTGATTTTTCAAACATGTTGTAAAAACGTGCCATATGATGAAATAATGTAAAGGAGGCCGTGAAAAACACTCCAGAAAGGTTTTCTTTAAAAAAAAAAAATCATCATGAATTTTGGCGCAAAAAAAACGCCTTACTATACTATGTCGAAAAAAAATGTGATTTTGCAAACATGTTCTAAAAACGTTCCATATGATGAAATAATGTGAAGAAGGCCGTGAAAAACACTCCAGAAAGGTTTTCTTTGAAAAAAAAATCATCATGAATTTTGGCGCAAAAAAAACGCCTTACTATACTATGTCGAAAAAAAATGTCATTTTTCAAACATGTTGTAAAAACGTGCCATATGATGAAATAATGTGAAGAAGGCCGTGAAGAACACTCCAGAAAGGTTTTCTTTGAAAAAAAAATCATCATGAATTTTGGCGCAAAAAAAACGCCTTACTATACTATGTCGAAAAAAAAATGTGATTTTTCAAACATGTTGTAAAAACGTGCCATATGATGAAATAATGTGAAGAAGGCCGTGAAGAACACTCCAGAAAGATTTTCTTTAAAAAAAAAAAAATCATCATGAATTTTGGCGCAAAAAAACGCCTTACTATACTATGTCGAAAAAAAATGTGATTTTGCAAACATGTTCTAAAAACGTTCCATATGATGAAATAATGTGAAGAAGGCCGTGAAAAACACTCCAGAAAGGTTTTCTTTGAAAAAAAAATCATCATGAATTTTGGCGCAAAAAAAACGCCTTACTATACTATGTCGAAAAAAAAATGTGGTTTTCCAAACATGTTGTAAAAACGTGCCATATGATGAAATAATGTAAAGGAGGCCGTGAAAAACACTCCAGAAAGGTTTTCTTTAAAAAAAAACCCCAAAAAAATCATCATGAATTTTGGCGCAAAAAAACGCCTTACTATACTATGTCGAAAAAAAATGTGATTTTGCAAACATGTTCTAAAAACGTTCCATATGATGAAATAATGTGAAGAAGGCCGTGAAAAACACTCCAGAAAGGTTTTCTTTGAAAAAAAAATCATCATGAATTTTGGCGCAAAAAAAACGCCTTACTATACTATGTCGAAAAAAAAATGTGATTTTTCAAACATGTTGTAAAAACGTGCCATATGATGAAATAATGTAAAGGAGGCCGTGAAAAACACTCCAGAAAGGTTTTCTTTAAAAAAAAACCCCAAAACAATCATCATGAATTTTCGCACAAAAAAACGCCTTACTATACTATGTCGAAAAAAAATGTGATTTTTCAAACATGTTGTAAAAACGTGCCATATGATGAAATAATGTGAAGAAGGCCGTGAAAAACACTCCAGAAAGGTTTTCTTTAAAAAAAAAAATCATCATGAATTTTGGCGCAAAAAAACGCCTTACTATACTATGTCGAAAAAAAATGTGATTTTGCAAACATGTTCTAAAAACGTTCCATATGATGAAATAATGTGAAGAAGGCCGTGAAAAACACTCCAGAAAGGTTTTCTTTGAAAAAAAAATCATCATGAATTTTGGCGCAAAAAAAACGCCTTACTATACTATGTCGAAAAAAAAATGTGATTTTTCAAACATGTTGTAAAAACGTGCCATATGATGAAATAATGTAAAGGAGGCCGTGAAAAACACTCCAGAAAGGTTTTCTTTAAAAAAAAAACAAAAATCATCATGAATTTTGGCGCAAAAAAACGCCTTACTATACTATGTCGAAAAAAAATGTGATTTTGCAAACATGTTCTAAAAACGTTCCATATGATGAAATAATGTGAAGAAGGCCGTGAAAAACACTCCAGAAAGGTTTTCTTTGAAAAAAAAAATCATCATGAATTTTGGCGCAAAAAAAACGCCTTACTATACTATGTCGAAAAAAAATGTGATTTTTCAAACATGTTGTAAAAACGTGCCATATGATGAAATAATGTGAAGAAGGCCGTGAAAAACACTCCAGAAAGGTTTTCTTTGAAAAAAAAATCATCATGAATTTTGGCGCAAAAAAACGCCTTACTATACTATGTCGAAAAAAAATGTGATTTTGCAAACATGTTCTAAAAACGTTCCATATGATGAAATAATGTGAAGAAGGCCGTGAAAAACACTCCAGAAAGGTTTTCTTTGAAAAAAAAAATCATCATGAATTTTGGCGCAAAAAAACGCCTTACTATACTATGTCGAAAAAAAATGTGGTTTTTCAAACATGTTGTAAAAACGTGCCATATGATGAAATAATGTAAAGGAGGCCGTGAAAAACACTCCAGAAAGGTTTTCTTTAAAAAAAAAAAAAATCATCATGAATTTTGGCGCAAAAAAACGCCTTACTATACTATGTCGAAAAAAAATGTGATTTTGCAAACATGTTCTAAAAACGTTCCATATGATGAAATAATGTGAAGAAGGCCGTGAAAAACACTCCAGAAAGGTTTTCTTTGAAAAAAAAATCATCATGAATTTTGGCGCAAAAAAAACGCCTTACTATACTATGTCGAAAAAAAAATGTGGTTTTTCAAACATGTTGTAAAAACGTGCCATATGATGAAATAATGTAAAGGAGGCCGTGAAAAACACTCCAGAAAGGTTTTCTTTAAAAAAAAACCCAAAACAATCATCATGAATTTTCACACAAAAAAACGCCTTACTATACTATGTCGAAAAAAAATGTGATTTTGCAAACATGTTCTAAAAACGTTCCATATGATGAAATAATGTGAAGAAGGCCGTGAAAAACACTCCAGAAAGGTTTTCTTTAAAAAAAAAAATCATCATGAATTTTGGCGCAAAAAAACGCCTTACTATACTATGTCGAAAAAAAATGTGATTTTGCAAACATGTTCTAAAAACGTTCCATATGATGAAATAATGTGAAGAAGGCCGTGAAAAACACTCCAGAAAGGTTTTCTTTGAAAAAAAAATCATCATGAATTTTGGCGCAAAAAAAACGCCTTACTATACTATGTCGAAAAAAAAATGTGATTTTTCAAACATGTTGTAAAAACGTGCCATATGATGAAATAATGTAAAGGAGGCCGTGAAAAACACTCCAGAAAGGTTTTCTTTAAAAAAAAACAAAAATCATCATGAATTTTCGCACAAAAAAACGCCTTACTATACTATGTCGAAAAAAAATGTGATTTTGCAAACATGTTCTAAAAACGTTCCATATGATGAAATAATGTGAAGAAGGCCGTGAAAAACACTCCAGAAAGGTTTTCTTTAAAAAAAAAATCATCATGAATTTTGGCGCAAAAAAACGCCTTACTATACTATGTCGAAAAAAAATGTGATTTTGCAAACATGTTCTAAAAACGTTCCATATGATGAAATAATGTGAAGAAGGCCGTGAAAAACACTCCAGAAAGGTTTTCTTTGAAAAAAAAATCATCATGAATTTTGGCGCAAAAAAAACGCCTTACTATACTATGTCGAAAAAAAAATGTGATTTTTCAAACATGTTGTAAAAACGTGCCATATGATGAAATAATGTGAAGAAGGCCGTGAAGAACACTCCAGAAAGATTTTCTTTAAAAAAAAAAAAATCATCATGAATTTTGGCGCAAAAAAACGCCTTACTATACTATGTCGAAAAAAAATGTGATTTTGCAAACATGTTCTAAAAACGTTCCATATGATGAAATAATGTGAAGAAGGCCGTGAAAAACACTCCAGAAAGGTTTTCTTTGAAAAAAAAATCATCATGAATTTTGGCGCAAAAAAAACGCCTTACTATACTATGTCGAAAAAAAATGTCATTTTTCAAACATGTTGTAAAAACGTGCCATATGATGAAATAATGTGAAGAAGGCCGTGAAGAACACTCCAGAAAGGTTTTCTTTGAAAAAAAAACATCATGAATTTTGGCGCAAAAAAAACGCCTTACTATACTATGTCGAAAAAAAAATGTGATTTTTCAAACATGTTGTAAAAACGTGCCATATGATGAAATAATGTGAAGAAGGCTGTGAAGAACACTCCAGAAAGATTTTCTTTAAAAAAAAAAAAAATCATCATGAATTTTGGCGCAAAAAAACGCCTTACTATACTATGTCGAAAAAAAATGTGATTTTGCAAACATGTTCTAAAAACGTTCCATATGATGAAATAATGTGAAGAAGGCCGTGAAAAACACTCCAGAAAGGTTTTCTTTGAAAAAAAAATCATCATGAATTTTGGCGCAAAAAAAACGCCTTACTATACTATGTCGAAAAAAAAATGTGGTTTTCCAAACATGTTGTAAAAACGTGCCATATGATGAAATAATGTAAAGGAGGCCGTGAAAAACACTCCAGAAAGGTTTTCTTTAAAAAAAAAACCCAAAAAAATCATCATGAATTTTGGCGCAAAAAAACGCCTTACTATACTATGTCGAAAAAAAAATGTGATTTTTCAAACATGTTGTAAAAACGTGCCATATGATGAAATAATGTGAAGAAGGCCGTGAAGAACACTCCAGAAAGATTTTCTTTTAAAAAAAAAAAAATCATCATGAATTTTGGCGCAAAAAAACGCCTTACTATACTATGTCGAAAAAAAATGTGATTTTGCAAACATGTTCTAAAAACGTTCCATATGATGAAATAATGTGAAGAAGGCCGTGAAAAACACTCCAGAAAGGTTTTCTTTGAAAAAAAAATCATCATGAATTTTCGCACAAAAAACGCCTTACTATACTATGTCGAAAAAAAATGTCATTTTTCAAACATGTTGTAAAAACGTGCCATATGATGAAATAATGTGAAGAAGGCCGTGAAAAACACTCCAGAAAGGTTTTCTTTGAAAAAAAAATCATCATGAATTTTGGCGCAAAAAAAACGCCTTACTATACTATGTCGAAAAAAAAATGTGATTTTTCAAACATGTTGTAAAAACGTGCCATATGATGAAATAATGTGAAGAAGGCTGTGAAAAACACTCCAGAAAGGTTTTCTTTAAAAAAAAAAAAGATCATCATGAATTTTGGCGCAAAAAAACGCCTTACTATACTATGTCGAAAAAAAATGTCATTTTTCAAACATGTTGTAAAAACGTGCCATATGATGAAATAATGTGAAGAAGGCCGTGAAGAACACTCCAGAAAGGTTTTCTTTAAAATAAAAACATCATGAATTTTGGCGCAAAAAAAACGCCTTACTATACTATGTCGAAAAAAAAATGTGATTTTGCAAACATGTTCTAAAAACGTTCCATATGATGAAATAATGTGAAGAAGGCCGTGAAAAACACTCCAGAAAGGTTTTCTTTGAAAAAAAAATCATCATGAATTTTGGCGCAAAAAAAACGCCTTACTATACTATGTCGAAAAAAAAATGTGATTTTTCAAACATGTTGTAAAAACGTGCCATATGATGAAATAATGTGAAGAAGGCCGTGAAGAACACTCCAGAAAGATTTTCTTTTAAAAAAAAAAAAATCATCATGAATTTTGGCGCAAAAAAACGCCTTACTATACTATGTCGAAAAAAAATGTGATTTTGCAAACATGTTCTAAAAACGTTCCATATGATGAAATAATGTGAAGAAGGCCGTGAAAAACACTCCAGAAAGGTTTTCTTTGAAAAAAAAATCATCATGAATTTTCGCACAAAAAACGCCTTACTATACTATGTCGAAAAAAAATGTCATTTTTCAAACATGTTGTAAAAACGTGCCATATGATGAAATAATGTGAAGAAGGCCGTGAAGAACACTCCAGAAAGGTTTTCTTTGAAAAAAAAACATCATGAATTTTGGCGCAAAAAAAACGCCTTACTATACTATGTCGAAAAAAAAATGTGATTTTTCAAACATGTTGTAAAAACGTGCCATATGATGAAATAATGTGAAGAAGGCTGTGAAGAACACTCCAGAAAGATTTTCTTTAAAAAAAAAAAAAATCATCATGAATTTTGGCGCAAAAAAACGCCTTACTATACTATGTCGAAAAAAAATGTGATTTTGCAAACATGTTCTAAAAACGTTCCATATGATGAAATAATGTGAAGAAGGCCGTGAAAAACACTCCAGAAAGGTTTTCTTTGAAAAAAAAATCATCATGAATTTTGGCGCAAAAAAAACGCCTTACTATACTATGTCGAAAAAAAAATGTGGTTTTTCAAACATGTTGTAAAAACGTGCCATATGATGAAATAATGTAAAGGAGGCCGTGAAAAACACTCCAGAAAGGTTTTCTTTAAAAAAAAACCAAAAAATCATCATGAATTTTGGCGCAAAAAAACGCCTTACTATACTATGTCGAAAAAAAAATGTGATTTTTCAAACATGTTGTAAAAACGTGCCATATGATGAAATAATGTGAAGAAGGCCGTGAAAAACACTCCAGAAAGGTTTTCTTTAAAAAAAAAAAATCATCATGAATTTTGGCGCAAAAAAACGCCTTACTATACTATGTCGAAAAAAAATGTGATTTTGCAAACATGTTGTAAAAACGTTCCATATGATGAAATAATGTGAAGAAGGCCGTGAAAAACACTCCAGAAAGGTTTTCTTTGAAAAAAAAATCATCATGAATTTTGGCGCAAAAAAACGCCTTACTATACTATGTCGAAAAAAAATGTGATTTTTCAAACATGTTGTAAAAACGTGCCATATGATGAAATAATGTGAAGAAGGCCGTGAAAAACACTCCAGAAAGGTTTTCTTTGAAAAAAAAATCATCATGAATTTTGGCGCAAAAAAAACGCCTTACTATACTATGTCGAAAAAAAATGCGACTTTTCAAACATGTTGTAAAAACGTGCCATATGATGAAATAATGTGAAGAAGGCCGTGAAAAACACTCCAGAAAGGTTTTCTTTGAAAAAAAAATCATCATGAATTTTGGCGCAAAAAAAACGCCTTACTATACTATGTCGAAAAAAAATGCGATTTTTCAAACATGTTGTAAAAACGTGCCATATGATGAAATAATGTGAAGAAGGCCGTGAAAAACACTCCAGAAAGGTTTTCTTTGAAAAAAAAAATCATCATGAATTTTGGCGCAAAAAAAACGCCTTACTATACTATGTCGAAAAAAAATGCGATTTTTCAAACATGTTGTAAAAACGTGCCATATGATGAAATAATGTGAAGAAGGCCGTGAAAAACACTCCAGAAAGGTTTTCTTTGAAAAAAAAATCATCATGAATTTTGGCGCAAAAAAAACGCCTTACTATACTATGTCGAAAAAAAATGCGATTTTTCAAACATGTTGTAAAAACGTGCCATATGATGAAATAATGTGAAGAAGGCCGTGAAAAACACTCCAGAAAGGTTTTCTTTGAAAAAAAAAATCATCATGAATTTTGGCGCAAAAAAAACGCCTTACTATACTATGTCGAAAAAAAATGTGATTTTTCAAACATGTTGTAAAAACGTGCCATATGATGAAATAATGTAAAGGAGGCCGTGAAAAACACTCCAGAAAGGTTTTCTTTGAAAAAAAAAATCATCATGAATTTTGGCGCAAAAAAAACGCCTTACTATACTATGTCGAAAAAAAAATTTGATTTTTCAAACATGTTGTAAAAACGTGCCATATGATGAAATAATGTGAAGAAGGCCGTGAAAAACACTCCAGAAAGGTTTTCTTTGAAAAAAAAATCATCATGAATTTTGGCGCAAAAAAACGCCTTACTATACTATGTCGAAAAAAAATGCGACTTTTCAAACATGTTGTAAAAACGTGCCATATGATGAAATAATGTGAAGAAGGCCGTGAAAAACACTCCAGAAAGGTTTTCTTTGAAAAAAAAATCATCATGAATTTTGGCGCAAAAAAAACGCCTTACTATACTATGTCGAAAAAAAAATTTGATTTTTCAAACATGTTGTAAAAACGTGCCATATGATGAAATAATGTGAAGGAGGCCGTGAAAAACACTCCAGAAAGGTTTTCTTTGAAAAAAAAATCATCATGAATTTTGGCGCAAAAAAAACGCCTTACTATACTATGTCGAAAAAAAATGTGATTTTTCAAACATGTTGTAAAAACGTGCCATATGATGAAATAATGTGAAGAAGGCCGTGAAAAACACTCCAGAAAGGTTTTCTTTGAAAAAAAAATCATCATGAATTTTGGCGCAAAAAAAACGCCTTACTATACTATGTCGAAAAAAAATGTGATTTTTCAAACATGTTGTAAAAACGTGCCATATGATGAAATAATGTGAAGGAGGCCGTGAAAAACACTCCAGAAAGGTTTTCTTTAAAAAAAAAAATCATCATGAATTTTGGCGCAAAAAAAACGCCTTACTATACTATGTCGAAAAAAAAATGTGATTTTGCAAACATGTTCTAAAAACGTTCCATATGATGAAATAATGTGAAGAAGGCCGTGAAAAACACTCCAGAAAGGTTTTCTTTGAAAAAAAAATCATCATGAATTTTGGCGCAAAAAAAACGCCTTACTATACTATGTCGAAAAAAAAATGTGATTTTTCAAACATGTTGTAAAAACGTGCCATATGATGAAATAATGTGAAGAAGGCCGTGAAGAACACTCCAGAAAGATTTTCTTTTAAAAAAAAAAAAATCATCATGAATTTTGGCGCAAAAAAACGCCTTACTATACTATGTCGAAAAAAAAATGTGATTTTGCAAACATGTTCTAAAAACGTTCCATATGATGAAATAATGTGAAGAAGGCCGTGAAAAACACTCCAGAAAGGTTTTCTTTGAAAAAAAAATCATCATGAATTTTGGCGCAAAAAAACGCCTTACTATACTATGTCGAAAAAAAATGTGATTTTTCAAACATGTTGTAAAAACGTGCCATATGATGAAATAATGTGAAGAAGGCCGTGAAAAACACTCCAGAAAGGTTTTCTTTGAAAAAAAAATCATCATGAATTTTGGCGCAAAAAAAACGCCTTACTATACTATGTCGAAAAAAAAATGTGATTTTTCAAACATGTTGTAAAAACGTGCCATATGATGAAATAATGTGAAGAAGGCTGTGAAGAACACTCCAGAAAGATTTTCTTTAAAAAAAAAAAAAAATCATCATGAATTTTGGCGCAAAAAAACGCCTTACTATACTATGTCGAAAAAAAAATGTGATTTTGCAAACATGTTCTAAAAACGTTCCATATGATGAAATAATGTGAAGAAGGCCGTGAAAAACACTCCAGAAAGGTTTTCTTTGAAAAAAAAATCATCATGAATTTTGGCGCAAAAAAAACGCCTTACTATACTATGTCGAAAAAAAATGTGATTTTCCAAACATGTTGTAAAAACGTGCCATATGATGAAATAATGTAAAGGAGGCCGTGAAAAACACTCCAGAAAGGTTTTCTTTAAAAAAAAAAAAAAAATCATCATGAATTTTGGCGCAAAAAAACGCCTTACTATACTATGTCGAAAAAAAAATGTGATTTTTCAAACATGTTGTAAAAACGTGCCATATGATGAAATAATGTGAAGAAGGCTGTGAAGAACACTCCAGAAAGATTTTCTTTAAAAAAAAAAAAAGATCATCATGAATTTTGGCGCAAAAAAACGCCTTACTATACTATGTCGAAAAAAAATGTCATTTTTCTAACATGTTGTAAAAACGTGCCATATGATGAAATAATGTGAAGAAGGCCGTGAAGAACACTCCAGAAAGGTTTTCTTTAAAATAAAAACATCATGAATTTTGGCGCAAAAAAAACGCCTTACTATACTATGTCGAAAAAAAAATGTGATTTTGCAAACATGTTCTAAAAACGTTCCATATGATGAAATAATGTGAAGAAGGCCGTGAAAAACACTCCAGAAAGGTTTTCTTTGAAAAAAAAATCATCATGAATTTTGGCGCAAAAAAAACGCCTTACTATACTATGTCGAAAAAAAAATGTGATTTTTCAAACATGTTGTAAAAACGTGCCATATGATGAAATAATGTGAAGAAGGCCGTGAAGAACACTCCAGAAAGATTTTCTTTAAAAAAAAAAAAAATCATCATGAATTTTGGCGCAAAAAAACGCCTTACTATACTATGTCGAAAAAAAAATGTGATTTTGCAAACATGTTCTAAAAACGTTCCATATGATGAAATAATGTGAAGAAGGCCGTGAAAAACACTCCAGAAAGGTTTTCTTTGAAAAAAAAATCATCATGAATTTTCGCACAAAAAACGCCTTACTATACTATGTCGAAAAAAAATGTCATTTTTCAAACATGTTGTAAAAACGTGCCATATGATGAAATAATGTGAAGAAGGCCGTGAAGAACACTCCAGAAAGGTTTTCTTTAAAAAAAAAACATCATGAATTTTGGCGCAAAAAAAACGCCTTACTATACTATGTCGAAAAAAAAATGTGATTTTGCAAACATGTTCTAAAAACGTTCCATATGATGAAATAATGTGAAGAAGGCCGTGAAAAACACTCCAGAAAGGTTTTCTTTGAAAAAAAAATCATCATGAATTTTGGCGCAAAAAAAACGCCTTACTATACTATGTCGAAAAAAAATGTGATTTTTCAAACATGTTGTAAAAACGTGCCATATGATGAAATAATGTGAAGAAGGCCGTGAAGAACACTCCAGAAAGGTTTTCTTTAAAAAAAAAAAAATCATCATGAATTTTGGCGCAAAAAAACGCCTTACTATACTATGTCGAAAAAAAATGTGATTTTTCAAACATGTTGTAAAAACGTTCCATATGATGAAATAATGTGAAGAAGGCCGTGAAAAACACTCCAGAAAGGTTTTCTTTGAAAAAAAAATCATCATGAATTTTGGCGCAAAAAAAACGCCTTACTATACTATGTCGAAAAAAAAATGTGATTTTTCAAACATGTTGTAAAAACGTGCCATATGATGAAATAATGTGAAGAAGGCCGTGAAGAACACTCCAGAAAGATTTTCTTTAAAAAAAAAAAAAATCATCATGAATTTTGGCGCAAAAAAACGCCTTACTATACTATGTCGAAAAAAAATGTGATTTTGCAAACATGTTCTAAAAACGTTCCATATGATGAAATAATGTGAAGAAGGCCGTGAAAAACACTCCAGAAAGGTTTTCTTTGAAAAAAAAATCATCATGAATTTTGGCGCAAAAAAAACGCCTTACTATACTATGTCGAAAAAAAAATGTGATTTTCCAAACATGTTGTAAAAACGTGCCATATGATGAAATAATGTAAAGGAGGCCGTGAAAAACACTCCAGAAAGGTTTTCTTTAAAAAAAAAAAAAAATCATCATGAATTTTGGCGCAAAAAAACGCCTTACTATACTATGTCGAAAAAAAATGTGATTTTGCAAACATGTTCTAAAAACGTTCCATATGATGAAATAATGTGAAGAAGGCCGTGAAAAACACTCCAGAAAGGTTTTCTTTAAAAAAAAAAATCATCATGAATTTTGGCGCAAAAAAACGCCTTACTATACTATGTCGAAAAAAAATGTGATTTTGCAAACATGTTCTAAAAACGTTCCATATGATGAAATAATGTGAAGAAGGCCGTGAAAAACACTCCAGAAAGGTTTTCTTTGAAAAAAAAATCATCATGAATTTTCGCAAAAAAAACGCCTTACTATACTATGTCGAAAAAAAATGTGATTTTGCAAACATGTTCTAAAAACGTTCCATATGATGAAATAATGTGAAGAAGGCCGTGAAAAACACTCCAGAAAGGTTTTCTTTGAAAAAAAAATCATCATGAATTTTGGCGCAAAAAAAACGCCTTACTATACTATGTCGAAAAAAAAATGTGGTTTTTCAAACATGTTGTAAAAACGTGCCATATGATGAAATAATGTAAAGGAGGCCGTGAAAAACACTCCAGAAAGGTTTTCTTTGAAAAAAAACCAAAAAATCATCATGAATTTTGGCGCAAAAAAAACGCCTTACTATACTATGTCGAAAAAAAATGTGATTTTGCAAACATGTTCTAAAAACGTTCCATATGATGAAATAATGTGAAGAAGGCCGTGAAAAACACTCCAGAAAGGTTTTCTTTAAAAAAAAAAAATCATCATGAATTTTGGCGCAAAAAAACGCCTTACTATACTATGTCGAAAAAAAATGTGATTTTGCAAACATGTTGTAAAAACGTGCCATATGATGAAATAATGTGAAGAAGGCCGTGAAAAACACTCCAGAAAGGTTTTCTTTGAAAAAAAAATCATCATGAATTTTGGCGCAAAAAAAACGCCTTACTATACTATGTCGAAAAAAAAATGTGATTTTTCAAACATGTTGTAAAAACGTTCCATGTGATGAAATAATGTGAAGAAGGCCGTGAAAAACACTCCAGAAAGGTTTTCTTTAAAAAAAAAAATCATCATGAATTTTGGCGCAAAAAAAACGCCTTACTATACTATGTCGAAAAAAAAATGTGATTTTGCAAACATGTTCTAAAAACGTTCCATATGATGAAATAATGTGAAGAAGGCCGTGAAAAACACTCCAGAAAGGTTTTCTTTGAAAAAAAAATCATCATGAATTTTGGCGCAAAAAAAACGCCTTACTATACTATGTCGAAAAAAAATGTGATTTTGCAAACATGTTCTAAAAACGTTCCATATGATGAAATAATGTGAAGAAGGCCGTGAAAAACACTCCAGAAAGGTTTTCTTTGAAAAAAAAATCATCATGAATTTTGGCGCAAAAAAAACGCCTTACTATACTATGTCGAAAAAAAAATGTGATTTTTCAAACATGTTGTAAAAACGTGCCATATGATGAAATAATGTAAAGGAGGCCGTGAAAAACACTCCAGAAAGGTTTTCTTTAAAAAAAAAAAACAATCATCATGAATTTTGGCGCAAAAAAACGCCTTACTATACTATGTCGAAAAAAAATGTGATTTTGCAAACATGTTCTAAAAACGTTCCATATGATGAAATAATGTGAAGAAGGCCGTGAAAAACACTCCAGAAAGGTTTTCTTTGAAAAAAAAAATCATCATGAATTTTGGCGCAAAAAAAACGCCTTACTATACTATGTCGAAAAAAAAATGTGATTTTTCAAACATGTTGTAAAAACGTGCCATATGATGAAATAATGTGAAGAAGGCCGTGAAGAACACTCCAGAAAGATTTTCTTTTAAAAAAAAAAAAAATCATCATGAATTTTGGCGCAAAAAAACGCCTTACTATACTATGTCGAAAAAAAATGTGATTTTGCAAACATGTTCTAAAAACGTTCCATATGATGAAATCATGTAAAGGAGGCCCTGAAAAACACTATGGTAAGGTTCTCATAGTATCGCATGTGGCTCTATAAACATCATAGAAAAGCCTTTAGTCCACAAAACGTTGTTGTGTCCCGGCTGTCTGAAGTAGGTGAGGAGCAACACAAAAACAGTCCAAACGCTGGTTTCCAGAGGGTTAGACGAGTATTTATTTGAAAGAGTAAGTTTACAACAACACAACATGTGAGGGGGTTAAAAGCAAATGGGTGTTAGTAAAATAGAAATAATAAAATAAAATAAAATAAACAGAACTAAAAGTGAACTTCATGTTGACATTGATGGACATTCCAACCAGGAACAAAGTAAAAGATAATCAATACGAAAAAACTCTTTCTGTTCACCTCTTAAAACCCAAAAACACACCTCAGTAGCCCCCTAAACTAAAACTACCAATGAGTTCCTGTTTTCCTTTCTGAACAATTCAAAGGTCCCTCTCTATCTCCCCACACATCCACCAACCACTGGAACACATCTCCAAAGTTCTGCTGGTCCAGCTCAGCTTCCCCTCAGAAGAAGTGGCGCCACCTGCCAGATGAAGGAGCCTTTTGAGAGGCAGCTGGCATCGTGATTGGACTGTACTTTGGTCTGTTCCAATCCAGCTTCAGCTCCAGAGACGGCAGGCGGGACGAGTCAACGGAGGCCGGATGGACGAAGGCATGGAGCTGAGTACAATCCAGAAAACAACAGAGGAGGACTGCAGCAGCCCAGAGCCAGAACAACCAGAGTAGCATGGTATGTCTCTTAGAAAACATCATAGTATAGCCTTTGGTATGAAAAAACTCCATCATATACATCATAGATTGTACAAATAACAAGTCAAAGGAAAGAGACATACATTGTAGAATTGTAGTAATTGTGGGCTGAGTGATTTACTGATTATCAGTATTTTATTTTTTACTGATTTACGGTAATAAATAAATTTAAAAATGGTGCTGCTTTGGCTCTGAACCTTTACCTACCTGTGGTCGCTCTGTCTTCTGGAGTGATTTGATTGGTTGTACGTCACGAATAA